>CM077116.1:76975172-77469208 GCA_039619475.1 Icerya purchasi
GATCAAGAATCTCAAAAACAAAAAATTTAGGTCATTGGGCTAATAAAGAATTAAAGAAATTAAGCAAACAAAGTGTACCAAATTTACCGCCAGCGACGTAGTAAGTTTTTGGGTATCTTATTATTTACATTTACAGTTTTTTTTGTTTGTTTTTATTTTTTTTTGTAATGTTCCGTAAAAAAGAAATTTTGTTGTACTTTTTTAAAAATAAACCTAAAAATACATTAGCTAGACTTCACATGGTGTAAAACAAAAAATTGAATTATGTTTTATTTTAATGCAATTCACTTATGTTAGACAAACATATGGAAATAGTACTTTAATTTATTGTTTCTAAGATTTAGTTTACATTAAATAATGAGACATAAAATTAAAGGCGTAATTTTGGTTTGTTGTTATTTTAAGGAGGGGGTATTCTGGTCTAGAATTTTGAAGAAATCAGTTTTATTTTTGCATATTCTTGAAATTTAGATCTTTAAGAATATATTCTCGAGAGCAAATTTTAAAACGACAATAATTTACGGAGTCGCTATTTTAGTGACGTAGTAACTGAGCCCGTCACGCTGGAGCTCACCATTTTTGGTTGATGACATTATATAAATGTACTAATTAATATAGGCAACGTTCAAAAATCGATTAACCGAAGGTCGTAGTAACGTATTTTTTTAAAAACCTTTTTATGTTCAGTGTTCAGTTCAGCTCAATTTAGCATCAATCTCCAAGAAACGTATATGTACGTACGCTGCTCATAGTTTCAAAATAAATAATTTTCAGTGTTAATTTTAATTTTTGTGTATAAAGTGGGCTGTAATCGTGTCAACCAGAATATTCTTCTTTTACCCTCAACTTTGTCAGCTTATAACTTTTTTAATTTCAATTATTTTTTTCCAAATTTTTATAAATATTTTTATAATATTAATAACTATTTTTCAAAAAAATGAATAGTAACAATGTATATATATATATATACTTTTTTTTCTACCTCTAGACTCGAATATTCCCTTAATTTTACATTACTGTAACAAGCAGTTAAAAATTTTAATATTATATTCAGATGTATAGTGGTGGAATTAATTCGTTATTGTCTTTTGAAAGTACTTTTTATTTACTATTATTAAAATGTTTTATTTTTTATATGTGCTTTTATTAATAATTCAAAGTTTGGATATTTATCAAAAAATGTTTTGTAAATATTTTGCTGCCTTTTGTTGCTAGAAACGGTATCTTTTATTTTAAGACGACCTAGAGATTTCATATAAGTTTGTAGCATATATTTTTTAAGAAAAATAATGAATTACAGTGCCCCATTATTAATCTTTAAATTCTGTAACGATTCTTTGCTGGAAATCAAGAGCTACTATTTTAGAATTCAATTGCCGTAGTTTCAGATGCAAAAAACACTTTATATTTAGTGTAATATTTCCATAAATTTGGTATAGAATTAATTTTTTGACAGCGCAGAAGGAATTAATGTTAAATTAACCATCAGTTTGCAACAGGAGCGTTTGAATGGCAGACCATATTCATTTTAATTAATTTCTATGTCCTCGTAAGGGGACAGTATTATAAAGAGTTTCTATTTTTAATATCTCAAATTTTGATCAAGAAATAATTTCTGGATATCATAAATTTTACCCCCGTTATTCTTTGTAAATAATAAAAGCACTACTTCATATACAGATTTTATTTTAAGCGCAGTATAATTTTTTTTTTCTCCTAATAACTTGGTTTTTATAAACGGTAGTTCAAACTACAGTGCAATACGCAACGTAAAATAATATTTCATATAAGAGTAATGTAGCCGTAATTTAATTATAATGATGCGCAATTTTCACCAAAAATCCTTATTATTTTTATTTTTTCTTTAAATAGGTTTTGATATTGAAATGCACATGGAGCTGTTTGGCAGTTGTTCGTGAGTGTGTTTCTTTTAATCTACAATAAATCAGCTAAAAGCCTTTTCTGATACATAATTGGTACAGGATAGTATACCGAACGTTCGTGATCATGTTTAAAGTGAAAATGTGATGTAGTGTTTATATATTTATATATATATATATATA
This sequence comes from Icerya purchasi, assembly GCA_039619475.1. NCBI lineage: Eukaryota > Metazoa > Arthropoda > Insecta > Hemiptera > Monophlebidae > Icerya > Icerya purchasi. The sequence continues at coordinate 76,977,236 of CM077116.1, forward strand.
TATATATATATATATATATATATATATATATTGTGGTGAAATATTAATTCTTCGTGTGCGCGTGCGCGTGTTTCATTGCCGCCATCTATTTGCGTGAACAAAAGAGAGAGCGCACGTATAATTGAGATTTATGATCTTATTATTTTGTGATACACGTAATGTGTGTGTATGTGTGGGAACATAAAAAGAACGGGAATGTGAGACTGAGAAAATATCGAATTTGTGAGAGGATTATAGAGAGAACAGTGTGAGACTGTAATTTTTTATATGCGTAAACATCATTTACAACTTAATACATTTAACAGCAACTTTTTCTAATTCTTGTACTATTATTATTATTATTATTATTATTATTATTATTATTATTAATGTTATTTTTATATTATATTATTATTAATATTACTACTATAATTTTACTATTATATGATGATATGTAAGCATTATATAGGCAATTACTTGAAAAGGTAAATGCTTTTATATTGCATGGACTGGAAAATTTAAAACGAAATGGAAAAGATATTAGTATACAAATAAAATATTTTACATGATCCATGTAATAATTTACAGTTATTTCATTTTGGTACTTTTAAAATGCGGTTTTGAAAATATTGTAATTTTCAAAATTAGTTCCTTTGTAATGTGAGTTTTTATGGTTACAACATTATTAAACTCTGCTTTTTTATTGGGCCAGTAGTAGACACACTAAGTTTTATCACCTTTAAAGATCAAAACACTTTTGTCTGTACCGGATGCTGATTCGCAACTGCATTTGTGTGTTGTGAGTAATATACAGTATGTCGATAATATAGAACTATGAAATCTGATGGAGCTAATTTTAAAATATCGAAAAAAAACAAAGAAGGCGAATCTTTTGAGTTTATGATTTGTTTCGAAATTATAATGTTACGAAAGCGTACCATGACTTTTTTTGAAGTCGTAAATTCTTAAAATTTTGTTTGCCTGTTGCTACATGAAGTTATATATGTAGAATGTTGACAAATGTTTATTGTTGATCGTAATAGATGAAATATATTTTTAATTTTGAAAAAGAAAATTTTAGTAAAGTGGAATTGAACGAGAAAGGATTTGATTTTAGTTTTTAAATATTCTATTCGAAAATTTTCCTCTGGATATATCCCGTTGATGTTTTTAAAATTAAAAAAGAAAAAGATAGAAAAGAACGAAGAAAGGAAACCTCAATTTTTAGTTTTATTTACTCAATTTTGCATTCCATTACATCATTTTTTTTTCAATTTAATTGTTTAATTTTATGAATATTAAACTTAATACATTTTCTGATCTGTGATTATTATTCTAGTTAATTAAGATTTGTCATAATTTAGATTAATTAACAATTTCGTGCGCAATTTTAAATAGTGTTTGTATTTGGATCAGTCAGTTTATATCAACTATCTCCAAGATCAAAAAATTCATACGATGTAATTTAGTTTTTCCATTTATATTTTACTGTGAACTTGGCGGTGGTTCAGCGCTGTTCGTAGTTACAAAATTCAACATTTGTATCTGAGTGCAGTTATATATTCGATAAAGAAAGTTGTTTTTTTTTTTTGACATCAGATAATGAGATAAATTAAAAAAACAGCCAAAAAAGAAAACGATAAATTTCACTGAAAATTTGAGTGTTGAATAAAAATATGCAACATTTGTTAATTAATAATTATGACAAATTCATCCTAATTGTAATGATTTTTACGTAGAATCTAAACGATGAATGCGTAAGAATTTATGTTCGAGTTTTTATAAGAATATTTTGCTTCCAGTGGGAGTGTGCAGTTTGTATGCATTGTATCAATGACTCTTCATACATATGTTTGTACATTTTATCATTAGTATTATGTTTATTAATTGTTATTATCGTTTTAATTATCTACTATTATTGTTATTTATGAAATGTTACTTTGTAATTGCTCTTTCCTGTTTATAAACAATATGTTTCGAACGATGAAATCTCTTTCAGCTTTAATAATTCGATAGATTTCGTTTTGATTACTTCAGGATTTGGAAATTCATTGATAAACTTGCTTCTCTTGTTGACTGTGAAATGACATTAAACGATACCGCGTACTGATTTAACAAGTAGCTCGTTTTAATTGAAATCATTTGTCTGATAATAACAATAATAAATAGAATCGAAATGCGTTAATAACTGCAACACGTTTTTATTTTTATTGGAAGAAGAGTAGTGTAGGATTTTGGTAGGAGCAAATTTATGTTTAGATGGATAGCAAACAGTTAGCTACTCCCTGATCAACAAAAAGTATTGATTATTAGAATTTTGATCTCTGCCTCCTTCGGAGGAGGCGAGGTTTAAATAGAACGAACGATTTTGATATATTTAGGTCGACGTGAAAGAATTCACAAAGTTTGGTTTTCTTTATTTTTAAATAGTTAACAGTAATTTTAAATCATTTATGAAGGAAATTCATTTTGTGTAATAATTAGGCTAATATAAAAACATCCAGCGATTACAATTGTAAACAACGTGACGTGTTATAAGCGGTTGAAATAATTTATTATACGTAAAAAATATTTTCTCTGTTTAGCATTTGTTTTGTTGTTATTCTTTTGTTTTTGTTTTTTTTTTTCCCCGATTGTAATAGTAGCAGTTCCTATAAAATTTAAGGAGATTTCATCAAAGTATTTAAGAGAACAAATGCGATTTTATGTGAGTTGAGGTATACACGAGTATAATTCTGACGTATACAATATCTTTTTATTTACGTGTAATCCATTCGTGATTTTAATACATCAGTTATAAACTTAGGAAAGTACGTAGTACAAATTTACAAATTCTATAATAATTTTGCGATAAGAAAAAATAATTACGAAAAAAATGTTTCGGTCAACAACGTTGTTATTAATGATTTTTTTGATTTGATTTTTACATCGGTAAAAATTATTTTTCGTATTAAGAATGAAATTTTTAGATTTATTCTATTGATCGAATTTTCACCTCAAGCGGGAAATAATAAAAATCGATGCTTGTTTTGTGTTCTTGGTAAAAGGATTTTGACGAATTGCAAAAGTTTCTGTAAAATGTTTTCAGGCCTTACTATTTTCAGAATTTACAAATAAAAATTAAAATTGTTTCAGCTAAGAGACTAAATTGAGTATAAACTATCATAAAGAATAGAGATATACGTATACCCTTTTTGCTTAATAAAATTAGGCTAGTTCTAGAATAAAGATAACACTAAATAATGGACTGCGCACTTTTGGATTATCACCCGTCATTTATTGTTTGGCTTCGATAATTTAACCCCAAAATTCGTCATATATAAGAAATTTAATTTTTATGAACAAGTATGATGTAAAGATTTCATAAAAGTCGAAATGGTAAATTTGTGTTCTACAGGAGGAAAACCCCGTTTTTGTTACCTATATCATTACGTCGTTCCTACTCGTGTATATTAGTTTTATTGTTAATTAATTATTATTAAAATGGCGGTTTGTCTGCTGTTATGTGTATATGTTATTACTGTACTGATTTATATAAGTCCTGTGCCATCAACCTGTATTTTTTTTTTTTTTTTTTTCATTTATTTTCACTGCTGTATGAAACGTAATCCGTCTGTAATACAGTTGTTGAAATCAGTATTAACAATTATACAATTTTTTTCTCTTTATTTATTTTTTTGACGGTGAACAAATTAAGAATGTATATGTTATATTCCAAAAGTAAAAATTTATATACATACATACATACATATATATATATATGTGTGTGTATATATATATATATATATATATACACGAAATAATACGCATAACTAAGTAAGAAATAAATAGGTTATTGATTATCTAACTTTCTTTGGCTTCTTTCGTATATAAGAATAATAATCCAATATATTGTATTATTACTTGATACGCTATGTGTTATACAAACTGTTGTCACATTGTCTTTAAGCAGCACTAAAGGAATTCTAAGTGCCTACTGTGAAGGATGGATAATACTGACGATGATGACAATATACCTAATGACGATGGTGACGTAAGTATTGCATGGAAAATTTAATAATCTAAATAATTATATGCAAATCAGAGAAATGTAGTCATCGATATGTAGGTTATATAAATTTAAATGGATATAATTATTTTATTTTATCGTGAAATTCAGTTTTTAGTATTGCTATTTATTGAAAAAATGTTAGTTAAATTTTATGTTATGTTCATAAAAAGGATTATTAAGTTTAACGATTCGTATAATTTTCGGTATAATCAAGAATTATGTGTTTAAGAAGTGAATTCCTAAGAAATTTTTAGTCTTATCAATAGTTCTAGGAAACGAAAACAGCTTAATTTAAATCCTAATAAATTGATCCGTGGCAAAAGATATGCATACCGACGTTTCAGAAAGTACTATTTATTAATTATTTTAACCAATAGTATTATTTTTCGTCAAAAAATGAGTTATAGTAGTTGACAATTTATAGATTGATTATTTGAATTTTTCGGCTTTTCCGAATATAAAAAATTACTTTTTTTGTTAGTATATTTCATTTTTAAGTTTGACGAATTGTAGTTATTGTTCAAAAAGTTTTCTTAATTTATCGAAAACGACAAGCTTACGTGATATAACGTCTTATATTATTTAAAGATAAAGCGTTCATTTTCTGTAACAAATACGGATTCGGGATGGCAAACCTTTTGGGCGTTTAAGTGAATAATTTAAAATTTTATTTCGAAATGTCTGCTAGTTTCCTTAAAAATTAAGTAACCGTTCAAGTTGATGTGTATGTGTATATATATACATATATGAAGAAAAAAAGTTGCCTGAGAATTAATCTATCTAAAAATTTGTTAATTAATATAAACTATATTTCTGTATAATGTTTAGTTTACGTGTTTCCATAATGTAGAAGCCCGTGATGTTTTTTTTTTTTTTTTTTCTCGTAGTTATGTACGAAGCTCTCCTACGAAAGATCATGGCGAATTTCATTAAAAAAGAAATTCTAAAAATGTCATCTAATATTATTGTAGTATAAACAATAAAACTAATCTTGTTGATTCAAAAAGTTGATTTAGGATTTTCGATGAATAATGTTCTCCGTTTTATTAAATTTTGTAATTTACTAGTAACATTTTCCTCCCTTAAACGAAAGGAATTTTTTGCTTTGATCCTTGTATAGCAATAAAATTGACTCTAAGAATTCCGAAAATAAGAAGCTTCAGTCATTTTTCTGTTAAACCACTCGTCCCAGGATATGAAAATGTTTGTACTAAAGTATTATCATCTGATCAAAAAGTGAACAATTTTTCTTCGGAAATGATATGATTTGTTGTTGCAATTAGTTTTAAGAACAACAAAATGTAAGTTATAAAGGGTTTCGTCGTTATCGCATAAAAATGCGTTTTGTGAAAAATTATTTTCAATCAATAGGTTTTAATTGATAATCTTGAACAATCACTAACTACATATAATTAAATGTATGATGCGGTTACGTATCGTAGTGGAATAAAAAAGTGCTCAAATTACTGAAAAATCATATTCATACATCGTGGAATGCCTGTAATTTGTATTAAGAAATTTCGTAAAAGCAAAAATAAGATTACAACTCACTTGGAAATTTAAAAAGTTTGGTTTTGAAGAAATTTAAGATTAAAAAGCAAAAAATTGTGACAAAGTCATTCATAAAATTGAAAAATTGGTCAAATAAATGAAAACACTGAATTTACTACATCGTGTTTAGCTTTTTTAAAAATATTTGTAGGGGAGGTGCAGTTGGCAAGTTGAGGGTTATTTTTTACTGATTTTTTTTTTTTTTTCTTATAGGAAAAGAATGTAGTCTGTTTATTATTTCTTAAAAATTGTATAAAGCATTTAATAATCTGTAATTTTCTCTGTATAATCTTTTCTTCTTTAAAATTGAAGGGAAAAACCCGTACCTCCTTATTTTTTGTACAGAAGTACATTGTGACATGGATACGTCTTTTGAGATACACGCGTTTCGTTTTAGTAAAATCATTGTCGATCGCGAATAATCTCTGCTGTTGAAAATGGTAGCACTGCCTGTCATACGTCATTAACTGCGTTACAAATTCGAGTGATCACGATCTTCCTCAAATTTTTTTCCATGCATTCTATTCTGTAACTTGACTATTATTAACAATGAAATATATCAGGAAATGAAAATACGTGTAACGTGGATGAATGTATAAAACACTTAAAGTAGATTGAATTTATTTTAAGCACTGCATTCAAAGTATGTAAAACTTTCCAACAAAACACGAAAAATATTGATTTTATACGATATAAATATATTTTTATTTGAATAATATATCATGTTCGTATATTTTCGTACTATTAGCGTTCGACCCTATTTATAAACACATTAACTTATTGGGAAAACAAAAATTACATCACAAATACTAAGATGATGCTGTGTTAATTAAATTATAGTATTTAAAAATTAAAGTTTTACTGATAATACTGATAATGGTTATTTTAAATATTAACAACAGTGATAGTAGTGAGATGGGATAACTAGTAGTTCTGTTTGTAACAGGAAGGACACGTTTTGATCTTGCGATCTCAGTAATTATGTCTTTAGGGTAACATCTTTGAATGATGTACGCATTTGCCAAACGGCTCCTAGCCACAGGATGATTAGGGGAAATTGATTTGAAAAAAAATATATCCGTCTATTTTATAAAACAAGGTATACATTTAGAAAAATCATTTTACAGAGTAAGTTAGTTAAAGTTAATGTACATTTTAAAAATAATGCGAGTAAAGGGATTTGCTGACTGCTAAAACGAAAAGGGAATTATGAATAAACTTACGAAGGACAAAAGATGTACCATTATCGTCAGTGATCCGTATTAACTTCTGCGGGGCTATTGTGATCATGTCAAATAAATCGTCATGTGCGCTGCCGAAAGGGCCAACTAGCGGCTCGGTGTACAGCATCAGCCCAGCGAGTTGGTGCATGCCCCGGTCTTCTAGCACCATTGACTCGTTGAAAAAAAAGAGCCTACATTCTTGCTACGCAAACGATATGATCAGAATGTCACGATATGCGAGCAAATGAAATTTTTCGAGTACCGAACTATTTATTCCCTTGGCTATCTAGCGTCGTCTCGGCACTACGTAAGATAAACAAAAAAAAACGAGATGTAACTAATCCTGTGTTTACAATTTTACTAACTGCAGCACCAGCCGAAGTTCGTTTTTAACATCGCGTATAGTATTACTTGTTATTTGAATACAATGACGAATTCTACATTGCCATGTATATTCTCTGCCACTGAACCGAGGATATATATACGTAAAACGATACAAAAGTTTAATCTTTTCATATTTATGGATTTCTGTGTTACTGTTAGCTGTTTGATTCATTATCATCATTTACGTACTAGGCTTATTAATCGTGAAGCCATATTTAGCACTGAACTCTTCAAGACGGTCTAGTATATCCGACATTCCGTTCAGATCTGCTATAATCAAGGTAACTGTTGTCCGCATTCCGCAGATTAAACAAAAACCTCCAGTGGAGCGTGTTTTATTCCATTTGAAACTATCGTCCATTAGTAAAGATTTACGCCTGTTATATTCTTTCGTAAATGTTGAAAAATAAAGCCTTGTCTCAAGTCGAATACAAAATTAAATTCTTTTAAATATATCGTTATTTTTTGATGCAGACATTTGTGCAGCTTTTCTTGAATGACTGTTTAGTCGCAGTCAAAAAATCAAAAAAATATCGAAAAACAACAAGAATATTAGACAATTGTTATGTTTTTTAAAATCCGGTACCGCTTTTTTTAGGATACACTAATAACCAGCCATACGACAAACTGCAAGAACTAACAAAATCTAAATTACTTCCGATTCTCATTTTCTTTTCAGTCTTTTTTTTTTGCAAAAAAATCTACCTTAAATAAACAAATTGTGTACACTAACTTCCGGAATCCGTAAATATTTTTTTATGCACAAGCTGACTGCATGAAAAATTAAACAAAAATCTTTCCAGTAGTGCCCGCCTGAATTTTAAGTTTATTGCGCTAGCGGAAAAATGAGAATGGGCTTCGTGCGAGAAATTAAGAATCTGTTATTTATTATAATAAAGGTAAACAGTTCGCATTGAACTATTTTTACCGTCGCTATAAAGCAATTAAAAAAAAGAGAAAACAATAAATGACGCGGTTATTTTAAAAATATAATATAATTAAATATGGATGAAAGAGGCAAAGTATTTCGCTTAAAACCCAGTATTATAAGGCGTATCACTTTAAAAAGCAATTCTTTTACAGTGTAACTATAACAAATATAATTCCGCTCCTCAAACTGTACCGCTCTGAGCAGTTACTTGTTTTTGTGTGTCTTTGGGCGAGCCTTAATATCAGATTTCTCCAAATTTCCGGGAGGGTGGGGAGGACCCCAAACACTACCTAAAAGTACGCCACTGATTACATTCATCACCTGTTGAATTTGTGTCATACTATAGTCTACACATGAAAGTACTGCTGAAATATAGAATGTTAAATAATTTGTAGTTGATCCATAGTAAGCTGAATGAGGTTTTTGTCGTTTTTATGGTGATTTTAGATCGTAAATCTACAAGTCCGTGGATCGTTCCATTGGAACTTCTCATCATCATGGTTTCTATGCGGAGGAAGGAGTTTAGTAACTCTTATCGAGGCATGAAATTCTTAAAATTCTTAAATTTATTTTTCTAGTTTTTCTGCGGGGTCATTTTTGTACTACAAGGTAGGCTAAAGAAACATCAGATTATGAAACACTCGCCAAATAAGAGATTTTTTTTTTGTTTTTTTTTTTTACAAATATAAATTACGCGCCGTGTGTAACTACCTAGGATATTACGGCACCTAGACTCACTGTAAGTTACAGAAGGCAGTGCAGTCTGTTGAATGCTTTAAAATTCAACACTGCCCGAACGCAGTCCGGATGGTTCGACAACAGACGGTGGGGTGAGGTATAGTTAGAAGTACGGTAAGTATGCCGGCACCATTTCAGCAGATGTTCTACGGTTGGCGAAGCCATGAACCCGCAAAGAGAACAGGAAGACGGAGGGAAAGCTTCTTCAAAGACGAAGTTGTATGACAGTGCAGTGTGCCCCAAGCGCAGTCTCCACAGAATCGAGAAATCCTTACGTGAAATGAGGAATAGCGACCACCATGGGTTGGTGTTCGACTTTATAGACTTAAGCCAGGTCGTTTGTTCTAACCATGGTTTGCTTCACTCTTCAGAAAAGTACATTAGAGAGACTGATGGTTCTAATCGAGGCAGTACAGCGTTGAACGGCATTGGGCTAGATAGAGTTGCCTTAGCAGCCAAGTCAACCTGCTCATTGCCCGGGACCCATAAGAATGTGACATATACTCGTACATCGGATCGCGAAAGTTCGAACAGCAGGTTTTTTATTTTACTTAGTAGAAAGTTGCAATTATCTGGGCTCTGGATGGCTTTGATAGATTGAAGCGAGTGTGTAATAAGAAGGGCATTTTGAGACGCTGGGCTAGAAGAATATGTCTCGAGACAAAGAAGGATCCCAAATATTTCTGCCTCTAAAACAAAACAGTAGTCGTTTAGGCACTCGGTGTACATTACGCCTTCAATTTCATAAGCGCATGCAGTTGGTGAAGGAGAATTGGTAGGACTCGCTTTAGCTGCGTCTGTATACATGAGAATGTAGTTAGGGAAGGAGGCGAGTTTATTTAATACTGCTTGAGATATGGATATAGAAAGGGTAGATGTTCTTAAGGAATCTGCTAAGGTTAAGTTTATAGATGTTGGGACATAATTCCAGGGCGCTGTAGTAGTCGGATTAACATGATGTCGCTCCAATTTATGCCTATCTTAGAAAGATAAGTTAAAGCCTTGACCAACGGATCACTGGGAAAGGACGGAAATAGGATTTGGGAGTTACCAGTGGAAAATTAGTATGGTAAGGAATAACGAAAGGAATTTCGGAAGGTGAGACACAGTTGAAGGGCGCAATTTTCATTTTTCTGAAAAACTGCAATTTTACCGAAGAAATTTTTATTGTGGTATTCGAAAATTTGACTATACTTGTAGATTTCCATCTGTTGAAAGGCAAACTATCCTCTTTCAACTATTCCGTGAGATGTATGTATGAGATTTTCACAAAAACCCTATGTTATATCTAAATCTGAAACTGAATTTTGTTTAAAACATTTTTCATTGAATTGAGGAAATTAACTTACAAATCTGTCGAAAGTTGATAATTTTGGAATAATAATTTTAGTAAATGTTGTATTAACAATTAAAAATTAACATGGTTCTATATTTTGACTGTTAGGATAAGCGTGAGAATAAGTGAATTAACAATCTTCAATTTTACATGCTAGGCCAAAAGAAACATCCGCTTATAAAACGCTTGCCAAATAAAAGTTATTCAAGATAGAGAAATGAAAGCAACGCTAAAAAATTCCAAAACGTACACCATTTAATCTACTTCATTAGTTTTAAACGATACATCTAATACGTAGGCGCCATTATGATTTTTACATTCTCGCAATTTCTTATAAAACTCATCGGTCAATCGTTTCAAGATTTCTTTTGTAATCGCAGAAATTTCTCTTCGAATCGCAGATTTCAACGTCTGTATATCCACCGGTTTGTCGTTATAAACTTTCCCCTTCAAGTAATTCTATAAATAAAAATCTGGAGTTAAATCCGGACCCCGGCAATGCCTAGATGAAAATCGCTTTCCTTGAAATTAAGCGAGTCTTAAATTTCTTCTTTAGCAGATTCAATGAATCCATATGAATATGAGCTGTCGCACCATCTTGTTGAAACCACTTTCGTGAAATTGGTATTCGCTTCCATTTCAACTCCGGAAAAAGAAACTCGTTTAGTATGGTTAGGTACCGGCTGCCGTTTACCGTAACGTTTTCTCCCTCCTCATCCCTTCGCTGATACGAGAGGCTCGTAAGGGTCTAGCATGCATTAGTTGAGCGTTTCCAACGGCGTGGTAACACATACTCTGTTTATTAACGTGACCGTGTAAGTCGAAGTGAGCCTTGTTGCTAAAGAACACACGTTTCAAATTAAGCGCGTTGCTGCTTAGTCCACGGCAACATGATTACTAATTAACACTATCTACGTTAAATGTCATCATTTTCAGCAGATAGAGACGCTGGAATTTTCTCGCTAACCCTAACTGTTCTCTTGTTATGAACATTTCATAATAGCGTGTTTTCCCCCACCCTGTAAATGAACTTTTATCGACTTAATGTCTAACTAAAATAGCTCGCTCATTAATACGGCTCTATATCCGTTTATAAGATGGTTATATATTTTTTTAAAATCACAATAGCCTTCATATTGCTACAGCGAATGCCATTGATAATAGTATGTACTGTTTTCTCCTTACCTTCAAAATGCTCATTTAATGCTAAACCACGCATATTGAAATGTTATATCGTAAAAGCTCATTCTCTACGATCTTCAATTCCTCATAGACGTCCGCCTACGTCCATTCTAGACAGCGAAACGGTTTACGTTCCTTAGTCGAAAGTAAGAATCGGTACACTTAAAATTAACACGAGTGTTCGCATATTTTACATTTCAACCCGTATGTCAAAACGCCAATTGCTAGCCTGGTCGCATGGTACAATAATAGCTCGATTATTCAACGTATCATGATTCTCATGAAACTGACCGTCGGCAGTTTTGCCTATGAATGGGATTTTCTGTCAGTGTTGTTTTCTGTTTTAAGAACCTTTCGGGAACCAATTTGCTGGGTCATCAGTTCATATCTGGACCAGATTATTAGCGGTATGCACGCAATCTTAGTACATCTCTATTCACTTGCGGTTTCATTAGGACGTTACATTCGGCGTCCGGTATCCCTCCGCGCATACCATCAATATAGAAACTCCGCTTTAGCCCTTTCATCAGTACTGAATCTGCCGAAAAGAAAGTTTACCACTCCCCACAATAAGACTACGTAGACGTTTCCAAAATTATTGACGTTCATTTGTAACCACATTACTGCACCAACCTATACCCTACAGGAAGAAGGATGTTTTGCAAATGCTGAAAAAGTAGGTTATGTGAAATTTGCCGATGTTATAAATTTGCTAGAGGTGAAGGTGTGCGTGAAACGCGAAAAATATTTCAAAGGATTCCAAAGAAAATGTGTCAAAGCAAAAGTATGAATAATAGATCGAGAAGAGAGGGGAAAGTAGGCAGAGAATCATGGGTAGATGAAATAACATATATGCCCGAGAATAAGGCCGACGGAACGGTAAAGCGGAAACAAAAACAACAGATAGAATAATAGATATCTGCGTTTTTCTTGCATTTACCATAAATTATTTCACATCATCCTTTAAATATCCTGTTCTTTTTGAAGTATTTTAACCATTTCAGATAGTAAAATGGATTCTGTAATTGTCGGTACATTTATTTATTTATTTAATAGGGGTATACAACGATTACAATACATTAGATCTACATACAAGTATATGTATATAATAAATACATAACAATATATAAGCTATAAGCAAAACACACTGTAATACACACATACACATACATACACACACATCAATCTCATATAACACACATATGCATACACTCACCATGTAACACATAAGAATTGTATATTATCGTATTATATTAAAAAATTGATATAAAGTTAATAACTTAAATAAATATGTAACCAAAATAATTAACAGCTTGTTTAAAAAAGAGCTTTATTTACAGATCACTTAATTTTCAAATATTATGCAGATGTGTACCAAAGAATGAAAATACTTTAAAATAAGAGATACAGTTTACTCGTATTATAATATACTTTACTGATTTATAAGTTTCAATTTTCTGTGTTTTTCGCTGAACAGATTAAAGACTGCCTTAGAAGTTATTATATTTTTGACTACTTTCATTCTCTATATGCAGGAAAGACATGGATGAAAATTTATTTTAGAGCATTTCGTCAGATGGCCTGCATGCACAAATAGAAAATTATTGTGATAATCACGGTATCAATTCCAAATATGTTTACTGTTTATACGCTTTCTAGGTTTCTTCCGCAGGCCCTAATGAGACAGGAATTCCATAGTTTTATCCATTCTGAATTTCCTTCGCATGCAACCGTGTATATAGATGGTTCGAAGAAGTCGGATGGTGTCGGTGCCTCTTTTATCCTCCCAGATTTTGGTTTTGCAGAACCTTTTCGCTTGCTTCCTTTCTGTTCCATATTCACAGCCGAATTGATGGCTATCTTACGTTCCATTATTTTCATTTCCTCCAATCACATTTCTTCCAAATTCTTGATTATATCAGACTCCATGAGCACCCTTCAGGCCATTTGTTCTCCCCTACCTGATCATTCCTGTGATTTTATCATATTTCACTTATCCACGTTCTTTCTTCCCTTCATTCCATTCAAATTGATTTGCTGTGGGTTCCCAGCCATTCGGGCATCTGCGGTAATGAAGCGGCGGACTCCTTGACTCGGATTGCTGCTTCTTCTCACTTCTTCTTTTAAAAAATTCCATCATCCAATCTCCTTCCGCTGTGCAAAGGTTTTCATCTTAGGTTTTGGTCGGATATGTACGTTTCCTCTTTCTCTAACAATTGTTCGTTCTATCTGTCTGTCCAACCTAGTCTTCCTGCCAATCCGTGGTTCTCTTTGTTTCCTTCACTTCGTCGTTCTGTTGTTGTCTCCGTTATTCGCTTGCGCTTTAACCAATCTCTGTTGCCTTCCTCCCGTTTTCGTTTTTCGTTGGTTGTCTCTCCATATTGTCCTCTCCACTCAAACCAAGAACATGTTTGCGATGCGGACCATGTGTTTATTAAGTGTTCATCTCTTTCTGTTGAGTGCTCTGATTTCTACTTCAGTTTGCTGAGACTTGGTCTTCCTACTCCATATTGCGCCTCTTATGTCCTATCTTTTCCCTCTCTACAGATTAGTCCTATTATCTGTTCCTTTCTCCTAACAATATCTGATCATATCAAGATATAATTGATTCCTTCATATTCTAGTTGTTTCTAGGTAAAGGTCCGCGGTTGACAGGCCCAAAAAAGGGAAAAAAAAATTTCAAAGTACATTGTACTTTTACACTTTTCAAAATTTTCCCCGTGTGACAGACGATTCATCTAGAAGAGGCAGCGAGTTTTCTAGGGTGGACACTGCCCACCCTTGCCGCCATTTAGCTACGCCCGTGAAAGTAACTTGTTGTGCCAATTAAAGATCAGTTTTATTAATAAAGTTACGTGCGTTATTGAAAATCAACATACATTTTAGGACGATATTGATTTAGACGATTTGTTGCCCGAAATTGGCGAATTCGGGCGTTTTCAGAAATTACTTATATGGTTTGTATGTTTGCCGGCGTGCATTCCGTGTGGATTTGGCGCTTTTAATCAATTATTTATGGCACAAATACCGGACCACTGGTGTTACGTTCCGCAATTAAGTAATTTATCGCAAGAGGAACGACGAAGCATCAGTATTCCGAAGGAAGTAAATATTTTCCTATTTACTGTTCTTAGTAATTTCAGCATTTTTAATAGCTGCGCCGCGAAAATACATTATAGCTGATCCAACCCATTTGAATGCGAACGAAACTTTATTTTACTTCGTTCGTACTTGAATAATGATAATATTAGTGGAAATAATGTATTGTGGCATATTTTAGTTTTATTTATTTTTTATTCGAATGAAAAAAAATTATTTAAAAAATCAATGTGTATAATGAAAAATTAGAACAACTTGAAAATTAGTGCCATCGTGAGGGGAAAAGGAAAGATTACTGTACAATGATCTATAAACATTGGAATTTGGCAGAAGTTTCTAATGAACTGGAATTAAAATCTAAAACGCAGAATGCGTAAATGTAGCATCAAACAGCTGAAGATTTACTGAAGAAACGAAATTAAATTGTGAGACTAACCTGACGCGAAAACAAAACGATTACGAGCAGATTGCGTTTATACGGCGTGCGAATCGAGAAGTGAAGTTTTACAGTGAACTAAAATTGCGGCAGTTTGATAAAGCATGAGGTAAATATTTGAGTCGTGGCGTAATTGAGAAAATGGACTAGGAGGGTTCAATAATTACATTTGAAAAGTAAATGACCGAAGAAACAAAGGCCGACCTCCTGACGATTCATTGTGCTCAAATTTAAAAAATTAAGGATGTAACAATTAAATGATCTGACACACGGAAGGAAGAAGAGAAAATTGAGTTTAATTCCATGTTTATTGTATTATCGCGTCGCAATATTTGGAAACAAATGACGACTTAAAGAGAAGCAAGAAACGAAGATCCGATATTATTTTATTAAGGCGGATGGTAAGGTCAAAATCTAGATTGAGTGTTAACAGAATAAAGTGTTACGCGAAAAAAAACATAATATATATATATATATAAAATATAAAATAAAACCGATTAATGGGAGAATAAATGGGCAGATAAAATTATAAGCACAACAGAAGTAGAAAAGACACAGCTTCTAAGAGTGATACATAACAGGTAATGTGATAAGTAGATGAGGGGGAACGTATAAACGAGATTATAAACGACGTAGATGAAGAGAAGAATCGACGTGATGAGTAGAGTGAAGGTAGATCAGCAAAAAAGGTGTACCGGTGAGTTCAGTGTTTACACTAAAAAAAGAAAGGAAAACGCAGAAGGCAGAAAGAAGAATAAGTTAAGACTAAGACGGTACGAGTTGAGAAGCATATTTTTCCCATGAGTTTTTTAGCATTCGGCATTCTATTAATTTCTTCACTCTCCCTCTTCAGCCTAGATCCTCTTCATGCTTTTTAATTATAGCTGAATTCCTCCAGTTGCCAGACAGCTCTTTTCCCTTTTTATCTAATATTCGTTGTTCCAGAAATGAAAACGGCGTGTTCACCTCCCGCTTATTTAATCCATCCGAGTCCTTCAGGCTCCATTTTTTCTGTTCTATTTTCACAACCGAGTGAGTCTCCATCTTGCGTGCAAAGAAGGGTAAGTAAATATCTCATCGTTTCCGTTGCCAAAGGCACCTTGGAAGCTATTTTTCTTATCCTCCTTCTCATTTCTCCAACCCAATTATTCTCTCAATTCGTTCTTTGATTTTCAATTCGCTCTCATCTCGCTCTGTTTCTATAGACCTTTTAGTAGGGGTTCCTAGTTTCATTCCGGCATTGAGGGCAATGATGCAATGGACTTTCTGACTCGTTCGGCTGCCGTCGTTGGTACCTATCTCAGCAATGTCTCGTGCATACTGTTTGGTTCCTCAAACAATCATTCGACACTTTGGTCTCGGACGCATATCTTTCTTTATTCTCTTATCGTGTTTCTCACTATCTCCAAATACGTCCTCAGCTTTGATTTCAATTTATTTCTTTTCGACGTCGTTTCACAACTGCTTAATAAGATTTAGATTTAAGCACTCTTCTCTTTTCTGTTCTTGCTTTCGATTTCCTCTGTCTTTTCCCCCTGATTGTCCGTTTCATAATTTTGTTCCTCCATTCGTATCGGATGCAAATCATATTTTCTGTGAATACTCCGCCCTCGTTGTTAAACGTTCTCTCACATAATCGAAAATTCTGGCTCTGGATCTTCCTGCTATAATTCTTCCTTCATTCTTTCTTTACAGTCAGCTATAGTTCCTTCACTTCAATCTTTTCTACTCTCCACTTTAATTGTCTCTCGATTTTAATTCGTTATCCAGTCTTTCCAGCTGATGTTTCAAAGCCCCGCTGTGGCGCTCACATTAAGAAAAAATAGTTAGGAAGCAAAATACGATTAATGCAAAATACAAAGTCGCCGATGACGCCGAATGTAGTTGTATTGTGAATAAGAATAATTTAAGAAAATCTTATTAAACTTCAGCGTCTTCGATTTATACGTTTCGCTGCACCTGAGTAATAAAAGTTGTTATAGCACTCGTTCGGTTAAAAACGAAGTTGCACCTCGAAAGGAATTCTATT
Source organism: Icerya purchasi (assembly GCA_039619475.1). Taxonomy (NCBI): domain Eukaryota; kingdom Metazoa; phylum Arthropoda; class Insecta; order Hemiptera; family Monophlebidae; genus Icerya; species Icerya purchasi. Next base: position 76,994,175 of record CM077116.1, read on the forward strand.
TAAGTGATTAAAAATAGTTTAATAATCACAATTTTAGTGCGTGTTCGATTTTTTTATTTCGATAGAAAAATGACACTTACAGTCATTGTTACCGGTACGCAAATATAAGCGAATTCTTGAATTACGTCGAGTATTTGAACAATGAAAATTGGCCGGTGGAATATTGCGCAGACGGTTGGGAATACAACACTACTGAAGTGCCGTCGTCCGTTGTTATCGATGTAAGCATATTAACTCTTTCCCGGATTACGTTCTATTAGAATATTAATCAAACGATAAACAAGACGTTTCTAGTCATTTCCCGATAAAGTTTGTAATTTGAAAATGAAAATCATACAATTTACTTTCCGGATTACACGATATTGAAAATAACTGTAATAAAGTTTGCCAACTGTATTCGACCTTCCATTTTTGGAACTTGACGAATGAAAATATATACTTTAAAAGATAGGATCGTAACGCAGTTGATTAGGTGGCGGTGTTTTGTTCGAGTGAATTTCAGTTTGAATCTGGGCATTACAAATGCGTAAAATGTCTCAATATATGTATACTCTTCTGACATTTCGAGTAATTTTAAAAGACTATAAATCGGTTCATTTATTGCTTAAAAGACACATTTAAAGGTCTATATTTTTTGACAATAGAATGTTTGTTTTTTTTATTTATTTAAAAACATCTATTTAAGTAATAAATATTTTCAGCGGAATATTTGAAGAAGGGTAAAGTTCATTTAACAGTTTTCTAGGCTCCTGATTCTTTATATTCAGTAGTAGTTTTTGCGCCTGAATAACGTCCAAATCTGCGTAGATAACATTATTTTGTTCAAATGTAATAATCAAACAACTGTTGTTTAAATTTCTAATCTAGGTCGCTTTAATACGGCTTCTATATATAATTACGCGTTAACCACACGAAATTTTGCAAAGTCATTTTCGTTTTCGTTATTAATGCTAGTCTAATACGGTTAACGTTAAATCTATAATAGTTTAGTTATCGGTAATATTTTAAGCTCGTTATCTTTTTTTTAATAAAGTATACTGGATTTTCATTTCCGTCACAAAAATTTTGAAAAGATGTGGAAATATTCGTTGTCGGCATTAATTGTAATTTTTTGATTAGTTTGATTTAGTTTGCGACCGCGACATTTATCCTACTATAGGATTATCAGCATTAAACATTGGCGGCCCTGTTGGTGTATACGTATTCGGTATCCTTAATGACAAGTTAGTAACTGAACAGTATGTACGTTATAATTAACAATATTATCAATCTGTACTCGTAAAGTATCGGAAAATGTATTTTTGAAACCTCTTAAAAATAAATTTTATTCCAGAATTGGAAGAAAGAAGTCGTTCTTCATTTGTTTAATAACTTTAATAAGCGGCAATATATTAACGGCTTTATCAAAGAATTTTTGGATGTGGACTTTAAGTCGAGTCATAGTTGGTTTAACGGTACCGGCTGTTTATCAGATACCATTTATAATATGTAAGTCATGTTTATGCATTCGGTAAACGTAATGTGTTACGGAAATATTCCCGAGTTATTTTATGTACCGATATCCGCAATTTTTTGTCTTCAATTCGACTTGGAAGATAAATGTTACGAAATGCTACAACAATGTAAACGTAACATAATTTTACATTTAAAACGCTTACGTTACCAACGCTTTCAAATGAAGTCTGGCTAGGTTGTAAACCGTTAGTGTCCAATTCTACACGTTTATACATGTAAATAAAATTAGAACCAGTCTGTTACTTGCAAATTTGTCGATAAAAATTTATAGTAAGATGCGAAATTTAAGATGCTCCATATAATCGATTACTTTCATAATTCCCTTCAATCTGCTTTTTTGCTCGGTCGTGTTTTATATGAAAACTACTAAACCGAACTTGAAGTACTTAGAAGAGCTATAAAAAAGAAAGGATACTCTCCCTGTTTCGATATTTAAAACTCTAATCTGATTTAAATGAATTTGCTCTAGTTTTATTTTTATTTTTTTGTATTTTTTAATTCATAATTTTATACCAGGGTTTCCCAACCTTTTTTTCATCGAGCCCCCCCCCCCGGAATTATAAATAACATTTTCATGCTCCTTTAATTTTTTCATTAAAAAAAACACACATTGGTTTAACGACAGTATTTATTTTAATTCTAAGTTGTAGAAAATAAACTTTAACCAAATTTAAAACGGTTTTTATCGAAATAATTTATTCTAATTAGACTCGAACTTGCATGCTCTGCACCAGTTGATTGATTTTATGTTCAGCTTTTTGCCAGAGCTATCGTCAGGTCGCTATCGACGGCAATACGATTTCGCTGCTTAGTTTTGATTAAAACCAGAGTTGAAAACCCTGTTTCACATAAGTAAGTCGAAGAAAAAGGAATAAGTGTTCTCAAAGCAAAAGAGGCGACTTTCGAATTAACGAGGAATCGTTTGATCCAAAATTTGCTCCAATGTCAAGAGATGGAAGTCATCTTTCGCGGTTAGAAATTTTTCCTGAACTTTAAGACATCGACAACAAATGGATTTCTAGTCATGTGCCGTATTGGTGACTCTGAATTAATGTCACAATAGTATCGGTGAAATTCGTCTTCCAGCGCTTGCAAATGAGTTTGTATTTCAGCTTTCAAATCTTCGTCCAGTTTTTATTTTTAATTGCTACGAATAGCCGAGAAACATATATTATTACATTTTCAGCAGATACCTTTTGATTCCAAAGTTGAAGCTTTGATGTGAACCCTTGAATATGATCGTAGTTACTTATTACAGTGCCGTTTCTGCCTTGAAGCTTCAAGTTTAACTGATTCAAGGCATCAGATATATCAATTAAATAGGTCAAATTGTCCACTGAAATTGTTCATTGTTAAACATTTATGAAAAAAATTTTTTTTTTCTTTGAACTCAAGAAAGAGGATGACCTTCTTTCAATTCATAAAGGCGAGCCAATAAGAAAAAAAGCTCTTTCGACTTCGAAATCAGGGTAGGATGTTGCTGGCTCAAATGCCTTTCAAGGCGATTGGGCATCATGCTATCGTTACTTAAAATTTTCATACATATCACACACTGCGGCAATTGTAGCTCGTCTTTCTCTATGAAGATAAATCCAAACTTAATATAAACTTTCTCTTTTTCGCTGCCATTTTGCGCCTACAACAGTAAAATACCTGTATGCAATTACATACGTTTTACCTACACATAGCTGTAGATTTCCCGCCGAGAGTTTGCATTCCTGATTTAAATATGACTGGTGATGGGCATGATGAATAGTAACAAATACCACTGCATTGTTATCTACTGTTAATCTAACATTTTTATAAGTTATTCATATTATTATTCTTTTATAATTATTCGTACTCTTGTTACATAATGCATAAAACACTGATGAAATAGTATGCTGGCCATTCAAATATAATGTTTAAATTCCCGGTTTATTCCTGGTTTTCCTAATCCAAATCCTCCCAGTTTTCCCAGTCCAAATCCCCCCCGGGTTTGCTGAAATTGTACAAAAAGAAGAACAGGATTTTTTTGTTACTATTGATAATATTTGACTGCCGCAGCATATTTATATGAATAATACAGAACTTCGTAATTTTTATTTAAAGTAAAGTACATTAAAAAATGAAGAATGCTTCGTGTTCCTTGGACGGCAAGGCGTACCAACAAATCTATCTTGAATGAGGTTGGCGTAGCTATGCGGTTAGGGGATATATGCAAACGTCGAATAATGCAATATTTCGGACACATCATGAGGAGAGAAGACGATAGTTTGGAAAAACTGGTAATACTGGGGAAAATAGATGGCAAACGACCTCCAGGAAGATGCCCAATGAGATGGATAGACCAGATACATAATTTATGCCAAGAGCCAATTCACCAAATTGTAAGAACAGAAAACCGTATAGGCTGGAAAAAATGTATCGCACAAATGTTGATGTAGCCACGATCGTTACGGTCGGCACAAAATGATGATGATGACATTAAAAAATGCACTTATTTTTCGCTTCAAGTGATTTTTTTTTATTAAAAATATCGTCGTTTTTGTCCATTTTTACTTTTTTTTCCCAGTTTTACGACAACATTTCCGGCTTATTCCCGGTTTTTTCCCAGTTTGTAAAATTCCCGGTTTTTCCGATTTCCTGGTTGGGTGGCCATGCTGAATAGTTTCATAAACATTAATGTAACACGAATTTTTAAATACCTACATAAGATATATATTTCTTCTAATTTCTTTGGTATTTTTTTCATAATTTTTAGATGCCTGAAAGGTCATTTTCGAAGGCATGTCATATTATTTATTAAACGCCCCTCGACCGATGTTTAATTTACGCGTTAAATTAATTTTTCTTTCGAAAATGCAAACATACTGTGCCCCCTTAACATCTCTCTATGCTCCCCTGGTTGGGAATTCCTGTTTTATACTATTAGTTTTCAATAGAAAATCGTCAAATACGCATTTTACTAATCTTGATAAATGCATCATGCATTATTAATTTTTACAGACTACATTAGCTAATATTCGTTTCAAAAAACTTGTATAGATACAATTTATTATTAAAAATTCTACATTTTTACAAGTTTTTGTTCAACTTGGTGGTAAGTATATTAATATATTGAGTTCAAAAGTTGTTGTCAAAATTTCGACTTCTTCTAACAAAACCGAAATTTTGAAATTTTGTACACATTTATAAGTCCGATCGTCCTAAATTCAGTGTATACTCCAAAATGGCGGATAATCTTATCAAAAATTTTTTAAAACTTTATAGCCGAAAAATGTAGAGATGGTGTGTGAACATCTATTTTTATTTATTTAATTATATGTAGCGAGCACAAAAAAGAGAAAATTCTAATGTTATTAAATCGAGTAAGGAAACCCGACGCATAAAAAAGTATCTAGGAATTCTTGCATTCCTTTTCGGATTACATTTAAAAAGAAAGAAAAAAACAAGATTGAAATATTTTTGGTATTCATTGTAAAAGAAAAAAAAAAAATCTCTCATCGGAACAAAAAATAAATATACGTATAATACATACACGGGGGGAAAAAATCCGTATTACTGGGACCCTTTATTTTTGGCTTGACTTTTGACCTTTGACTAGTTTTATGCGTTAAAAATATTACTCGAAAATTTCGAAGAATAGGATTTAAATTTTTTATTTCGAAGGCACATATTTTCAATTGAAATTTTTATAATTTCGATATAAGACACGGATCACAATGTTCTTAGTTAGCCAACCCCCTCCAACAAAAAAAAAAAAAAAAACAAATAAATAAATAATTTCGATAAAATTACAGACGCCGCACTGTTCGCTGAAACGGAAATAATAAAATATGCGTAAAAAATGAACTTAAAAACAAACTTCTATTTTAAAAAGTTGTACCGAACAATATAAAATAAGTAACTGATAGTGACAACTCTGAAAAACCTACCTATGTAGTTTCGCAGGGATATTCTAATAAAGGAAATATTAAAATTATCTAAAATGTATCAAACAGAAACAACACCAGACGGTTAAAATAATTCTGTTAACAGTTGTAAAAGTTTACCGCAAGAAATTGAGAGAAGTAATTTATTTATTTATTTATTTTTTTTTATTATGTACAATCTTACAGAAAGTTTTTATATCTATTAAATTAATATAATTATTTACAAAAATAATGGTGTTATCTGTGAGATATATTTTAGATAATTTTAATATTTCCTACTTTGGATAATTTGGATGTTACCTTTATTGGGATTCACCCATGTATATTAGATTGGGTTTCGCGTAATGTAATGAATTTTTAATATAAACATAGGGGAAAGTCCTACTGTACCGGCCGGCATCCAGTACCGGCCAGTCACTATTTCTGAAATTCTGCAACAAATGGCGGTGTAACGGCTAGCGCCATTTGTGCAATTCGTCACTCATAGTTTATAACTGACACGGCGTTTACTTGACGCGACACGTTCACACGCAGTGGAAAAATTGTTGTTACGCGTGGTTAACGTCTGATGCACAATAAAAGTTCTATGCATGATAACAGGAGTTTACTCAGCGATTTAGAAAGAAGTCAAACCAGCTGTGCATTGATCATTTATACCAGTGCTTGTAAAATATTTTTAAATTTTAATTTCATACGTTACGTTTTATCAGCGATTGGATTTATATTTTTTTCTGTTTCCCTCAGTAGCGGCCAAAAAAAATTCTCCCAGTACCGGCCACTATTTATTTTATTTTTAAAATAGTTTATTTTTCTTTTAGGTTCATAAAAATACCACGTGATGAAAGTGATGTTGAGACGAAGAAAAAGAAGGGCACTTGGGATCCTACCGACATGCATAAGCCATGGAGAAGGTTTTAAATAAAGAAATGAGTGCGCGTCAGGCTGTAGATCGTTTTAAGGTACCTAGAACGACATTAAATGACAGAAACAGTGCTATTTAAAATAATAAAGAGGTGTCAATTAAGCAAGCTAGCAACATTCTTACCTGAACACGAGGAAGTTTTGGTTAAACATGTTAAAGACTTGGCAAATATATAGGTTAATGCCTTTAAATAAACAAGAATTTCCTAAACTTGCTTTTCAACTAGCTGAAAAGTTAAAACTACCACACCAATTCAATAAAGAGGAGATGTCAGCTGGCAAAAACGATTATTATGCCTTTATGAAAAGACATGGCGACTTATCACTGCGAACCGCAGAATCAACTAGTTTAATGAGAGCTGTAGCGTTTAATAGAGCTCAAGTAGAGCGTTCCTTTGACAGTCTTGAGAGTTTGATGGAAAAATATGATTTCACTCACTATAAAATACGGAATTGCGATGAGACTGGTGTTAGTATTGTTCTGAAACATTTTAAAGTTATAGCTACTAAAAACCAAAGACAAGTTGGAAAGCTTACTTCTGCAGAGCGTGGAAAAAATGTGACAGTGCTTTTTGTAATGAGTGCCGGAGGTCAATTTGTACTACCATTCTTCATGTTACCAAGATCTAGACTGAATGAGAGACTCCTTCATGTTACCAAGATCTAGAATGAATGAGAGAATCATGATAAATGCTCTACATGAGAGCGTGAGCGAAGTTCAGCCAAATGGCTGGGTGAATGCTCCATTATTTTTGAAATGGATGCACCACTTTAAAAAGTATTCCAATCCTACAGAATAAAACCCAGTTCTGTTAGTTATTGATGGGCATGCCAGTCACAAAGACTTGGATGTCATCCTATTTGCTAAAGAAAATCATATCCATATGTTGAGTACCCCACCATACACGACTCATAAGCTGAAGCCACTTGATCGCACCTTTATGAAACCATTTAGGTCTGCTTACAGTGATGCATGTGATTTATGGATGAGGTCAAATGCTGGCATAAGGGTTAGTGAATATGAGATTGCTGGGTTTGTTGCTTCTGCTTTTAATCGTGTTTCTCGAATGGACATTGGCGTTAATGACTTTCGCTGTATAGGAATTTATCCCTTTAACAAGAATATCTTCAGTGACTTAGATTTCATTGCTTCAAATATGACAAATACTGCAGACAATTCACCATTATTTTTCCCAACTAACAGAACCGACACCTTCAACTTCTGCGCATGTACCTCAACCTACTACTTCTAACTTTGAACCTCATGTTAACCCTTCTCGACAATCTGAGGCACAAACTGCTAGTTCTAACACTGAATCTCAAACTGCTTATGAAAAATCCGAGCCTCAAACATGGCCAATCGGTTGAAAATTTAAAAGAAATTGTTTTAAAATTATCACCAGTTCCTGATGCCTCAAAAAGAAGAGCTACTGCACGACGACGTAAAGCTGAAAGAAGTGAAATATTCACATGTTCTCCATATAAAAAGATGTAGGAAGAGAAGCGAGTAGATACAAAAAATGTGGAATCAACTAAGCAGCATATTTTTCCAAAAAAAAATATCGGCAGGAAAGGTAAAAGTTTGATTTTGGGCAAGGATCTCAGCAAAAACAAAAAAGAAAACCAGGTTCCCACCCAGACGCCGATTCAGGACGAGAAAATTTGTCCTTTATGTTTCGAATCCCACGATGAGGACTGGATTCAATGTGGAAACTGTAAGTCGTTGGTCCATGAAGTTCGTGCGAACATTTCGGAATTATCAAATCAGTATATTTGTGATTATTGTATAATATAACAGTTCTAGTTTCAGCTGGCCGGTACTGGAGGACAATTTTTTTAACCTTAATTTTTCATTGTTTGGAATTTTACGAATAAAGTTGATTAGTTCTAAATTCATTGGCATTCTATTGTCTTCTATTTATAGTTAATGAGTGTCCCTAAATATGTCAGCAGCAAGTAAACATGTAACATGATAAACTTTAATTTTATTCTAATCAAACCTTAAGGTGTCGGTACTGCCGGAACTGTCCCCTACACAAAAAAGAAAAATTTGTTTGATTGTTTTTAAATGCCGATAAGTGGAACAACTTCTATAAAATCTGTGTACTACTACTTACAATTAGGATATCTGCAGTTTTTTACTAAAAGAAATGAGATGAAAAAAAAACAGAAGAAAAACACGTACACGATAATACAAGGTGCGACAGCGTAACTTCCTTTTTTAAAATGCGCCACTTTTTTCTACTAAATTTTTTAAAGAAATAACGGAAAATGGAAATAAAACTGCAAGACAAGAAGCACACATATTGCCAATGGGATCTAGAGTATGTTATTTCGATTTTCTATTATTATTTCTTTAAAAAATTTAGTAGAAAAAAGTGGCGCATTTTAACAAAGGAAGTTATGCTACCGCATCTCGTATACAAATTCACACACGCAACGTTACACACTTGACGTTTTTACAATTTGACTACATTTACGGACGAATTACACGCATAAGATTTTGTTTATTTCGACTTCCTTGGATTCTGCTTTTTCGATCACCTGTCCAGAAATATTCTTCAACTGCTTCGATGTTGACATAGAATTTTAACATCGGAGTTCGATATTTCGATTAATTTAAACGGATTTTACTGCTTTAATAAATGAACGTTTATATTTTTCCATCGATGAATAATAGATTTATCAATTATTACACCCAAGAAACGTAAAATAATTAAATTAAATTTAAATTCATTAACAACCTTTAATTTTATGTAACGTGGACTAATTCATTCAATTTGTGGCGACATTTATTTATCTATTCTCGCGCTCAAGTAACTAAAAGAGCATCCGCTCAGATAACGAAAAATTAGAAAATAATTACGTAGTACCTTTATTAAAAACCCCGATAGTTGCATACTGCACTAATAATTCAACGGTGTCAGGTTAGCCTTCCCATGACGGAATTTCAAAATCAAATTTAACTAAACAAATTGTGTTCGTTTTGTGCCAAATTTTGCTGGTAATAAAAAATGTTGTGCCGCACTGTAACACGCACTATTAGTAAAATTTGATCGGGCATGGGGGGGGTCTAACTAACAAAAAAAGTAAATGGTAACAATAACAGATTATTTAAATTTATACCAGAAATCTCTCAAATAAATAAAACAACTACACAAAATTACAAAAACAATATCGACAAAATACATTCAACATATAAATAAAAATATTAGCAAAAATACAGTCCCATTTTATAATGCGCATAATAAAACTAAATCTTAGGAATTATATTTTAATTTCATGGTAAAGATGCTGTTATTGTCAATCTACCTACATGTTACTTCATAAAAACTTATTACAAAAAAAAATGTTTTGATGGCCCCGCGACAATTTTGAGCAAATTGAAAGATTTAGAAAAATTAGAAGTACGTTTTGGGGGGGGGGGTATGCTAGCAACGGACCTTCGCCCAAATAGAAGTACGTTATTAATACAACAATTCGACATAAAACAATAAAAATCTTCGAATAAAATGGATTACTGAAAAATTTGAAAATTTGGGGAAGCTTTTGCTAATATCCTTAAAACAATTTTTTTTTTATGGTGTGACACAAAATTTTTATCAGCCCAATTTGACACAAAACTATTGCTATCAACGGATATGATCACTTTTTAAAAATTCTCAAATTTGGGAGGGGCTATCGTCAAGTTAGTTCTCCAGATCAATTTTTATTACTAACGCTCCGTGTTACGGTGCAGCACAAAATTTTTTATTATCATCACAATTTGTTTAATTGAATTTCATTTTGAAATTCCGTCATGAGGGAGGGGGCTAACTTGACGCCGCTTAGTAATTCGATGTTAGCGACTAGTAGGTAATCTTCTAATTTTCTATGCACTCCCAAGAAAACGGTCGTGTCAATGAAGGTGAAACGTAAATATATTATATTTGAAGTAATTTGCTATTTTCCATCTAGCAATTTTAAACATTTCGTAAGCGGTAAAATAATTTTACAAAAAGCGGCTAAATTTTAAAAGCATCAGTGCATAGTATTCTTAACGACCGCCACATTTGCGAACCTTTCTCCGCGAAATTTGACTTTGGCGTGAGAAAGGGATGGTGATTGAAGGGTGTTAAATCGAGCAAGTGCATTAGGTGCAGAGAAAGTTCGTACTTACATGTAGAGGAATGAAATTTTACGTTAAAATTTTGTACATCTTTTGTTTTAAATGACCCTGTAACTTTTTTAACGTTTCTTAGTATCTTACATCAGTAGTAACCGTCTCACATTTCTGTTAGTTATTCCTCAAGAAGAATTTCCCCTGCATCCCAGAGCACAGTAAGACTTTTTGAATGTTTTTATTGCGGCCGTCGTCCTTGACGGACCCGCGTCATTGACATTTTTTTGTCTCCGGGGGTTAAAAATTTATCCAGGGTTCATCGCTCTCGAAAAGAGCGTTCACTTGATATTTATCAAATGCAGACCAACATTCATTTGTACTTTTCTATGCCCCCCTCCCGACAAATGTTTATTATATTGCGTGCAGAGACTTTAATAAGCGCTTTAAAATGCTCATGAATTATCGCGATCAACATTGTTAAAAGTAATAGTGAAAATGTTATATGAGCTATCAGAAGAAAACGAAATCTTTTACACTCCATCTGAAGTGGTCGCATTGAAATATCTACTAGTTGTGTCTTGCGATGTGGAGACGTCGTTTTCGTACTGAAAACTACATTAACAGACACAAAACAGAACTTTTGGTGTAAAAAATTCAGAAAAGTTTTTTAAATTTAGATTTATAGTTTAATGTTTTTTTTTTTTTAAATATAAATTAATTTATAAAAGAAAAAGCAGCATATTAAACATTTGAAGCGAAAAACAAAAAGTTTTATTTTATTTTTTCAATATACACTATCTATTATGATATTTTTAGTGTGCATATTTTTAATGCATATTTCGAGGTTTTAGGGTATATATTGGAGTTTTTTAGTGCGTATGAATCTAAGCCTATTCATTACCTTGTCAAAATGCACAGCAGGTAAATTACGGCGAATATTGAGCTTAGTTTTACGTGCATAAAAAAAATTGCACTTTTGATTTTCACGGTTGGCAAAACAATTTAGTGGTAACTCGATTGTTGTCATACTTATGTTCCGTTACTACAGTTTATCGCAAACTTTTTGCACAACTGTCAAACAACCCAACAACTTTGTTTACGTTTTTTTTTTCTGCAAAGATACGAAAACTTACTTGACCACCCATGTAATATTATTGCTTGCCCAAGAATTATATCAGTCGCGTTGTGCCAGAGATTCTGAACTTTTGTTCGTCAACTGTATTATTTTGTTTTTTAAATGTTAAATAAATCGTTGTCTACGTTATTCTGTTCTGTCGAGAATATCTCTCCTTCCGTATTAAAAAAAAGAAAAAAAAAAAGAATCGTGCTTTGCGGTATTTCTTTTTTGCATTTTTAATTTGAAAAACAACAATAATGGTGAATGTTATTCTGATGAAATTATTGTATAGAAAAAAAGTTACGCGATATTAGCTGGTTACTGCGGTTTATTGAAGGGGACGCTCGATAACATGCGGGCCGTGTGAGTTTAACTCGCGATGGCGAAAAATAAACTAATTAAAATTCACATTATGTATTTAATAAAATAGCACACTACGCAAAAAAAAAATAATAACTTATAAATATGCCGACTAGTTTTGATACATAGAACTATGTATAATCATGCAGTTAAAACAAAATCAAAATTAACTATTTAACGATAACAATTTCATTAAATAAATAACATCAAAGTTTAGCACGATTGCCTTTCAATATGGAACAGCGATATTTTTGCTTTTTATTTTTTACGCACGATAATAATCAAAAGCGATTTATCGATTGTTGAGTATATTACGGTCTGCATATTATTAGAAATTGAAAGGGTGCTTTGTTTTTATAATTATAGCTTTAGAACTGGTCGGAGCGAATTATCGTTCGTTCGTTACGGTAATGACTTGTATGTTTTATACGTTTGGTTTAATACTTTTGGCCATCGTGGCCTATTTCGTACAGAACTGGGTACATTTAGCGCTTGCAAGTTCGATACCGTTTACTCTTTATTTATTAATGTGGTGGTAAGACAAATTTACATTTTCTCATTCACCTTTCCTAGAATGTAAAACTTAATAAACGCTGGTGTTTAAATTTTCGTTATTTTTATTCTAAAAATTTCATTTTATATTTTTCCATGCAATAGGTTAACGGTAGTAAATATTAGTAAATGTGTGTTTCTTCACGTAAAAAAAATACTCGTAATAGCATTAAAATAATAAGAACAATGATAATTCGAAACTTGCAAATTTTAATTAACAAAACAGTAACAGCGCTCTAAGTTGCGTAATATATTCGATGTCTTTTTTTGTCGATATTTTAATTTCGGGAACTCGTGTATTATTATAATGAGCTATGAAACGGAGATGTAATAGTTAATAACAATAACCGTTATAATAAAATGACATCAAATACTTCGGCCCACGTGGTCAATAGGGAATTTTCACTTAAAATTTTCTTTCCGTCATTTAACTTTTTTAGTAATCATAGGCAGTTTCCATTTATCCTAAAACTTAGATTGTCTTTTACTATTATTTTCCCTGCTGTATCAGGTTAGTCAATTTTAGTAGTGTTGCAATAAAACCCGTGAAAAAAAACTATATCCATGTAATTCACGGAAGTGAACAATATATATTTACGATATGCCCATATCAACCCACTGCGGGGTGTAGGCAATCCCTGTGTAGGATAAAAATTGGCCAAATCTCCTGTGCTGGCCAGGCAAATTGGGAGATGCATTTAATACCTGCTGCCGCCAGGTTTTCATGGTAATAGTTAATATACGACGCTAACGAAGACGATGAAGTACACACGCAAGACTACACTCGAAACTGATCGCAATCGCTTATTATCAATGCAGTCCCGCGTGTGTCTGCCGCCTACTATACATCAACTAACGCGCATATGGTGTGGTATACGTGGTGGCTTGCCACTGCCTACCATATGATTCTGTTAGCGGTTGTTTAATTTTAATTTCTCGTAATAACTTCTGTCGGAACAATATATTATTTGTTAGGAATTTAAAAATTTTAAGAATCAACTTTTATTGTAAAATAATGTAATTTTCCAAGTGCACTCGATTTAGGGTTAACGAAAAATAAAATGTAATATTTTACATTTAAAATGTACGGAATAAACGTTTTTCTTTTTGGACTTTACCACTTCAAATTATTTTTCTTGACATATTTTCGAATTGGTTTTTGTCGTGACCTAAGATCTCTCGTGACGCTGAAGTTAAAGTTAAGTCTAACATTAAGCTCATTCGAAAATCCATCAATAGTTTAATTACTGCTACGCGTGCCAGAATTTCCGGTGGTTCGTATATGTAGAAAAGAAGTATGCTACTTGTAAATTTACAACACGTGAGCTTATACATAATGGCGTTGAATAAAGAGAAGAATTGCTTATTAATTATTATTAAGCATTTGAATGCAAGTGCTGATGCTTTCGGATAATGAATTATTTTCAACAAGAAAAATGCTACTCCACAGTTTACTGCCCAAATTTATACATCTCTACGATCAAACGGAATAAGATAACTAACGATTTATACCTTGCAAGATCAAACCTTATGCTAAACAAATTTTCCGATCCCATTTCGTCTCTTTCCATTCGAAGGTTTTTTGTCTAGGCTACCGTTTTCTTATTAAACGTTTAACTGTTTCTTCAATCATTCTTGTTTCTTCTTACTCTCTACCTATCTCGTAATTGTCGCTTCGATGATAATAAAACTCCAACACTGTCGCTTATCTCTGTCCCGCGTCATTTTTGGTATTTTCAAATTTCCTTCTTTGCGGAGTTCAACTTTTTCTGCAACTGTTTAAGCTTTGAACACAATCTACTTCCCTCCTCGTTTTCTCGTTTCACACTTACGTCTTCTCCACCCTTCCTCTTCACATTTTATATACGATACTGAGCATAAATTATTTGAACGTTTTTCCATCGCTACTAATAATGTGTTTTTCATCCTTTTTTCCCTTTTTTTTTTATCTTATTCCAACCTTTTCGAGTACTTTCTGATTTTTTCCTTCTTCTTTTTTCGGTACACCAACTGAGAGCAGCAGCCCAATCAACTAAGGAATGTAAAGTATAGCTCAAAAAGAACGTAATATATATCAGATTTTAATCTGGTGCGAGATAGACTGAATGAAAGAAGCTAGGAGACAGGAACAACCGATAAGGAGGGGAACGAGAGATTATAAAATGCATTATACGGAGTAGAAGACCGTGATCTAAAAATTGAGAATAGAAGAGAGAATGTTCCGAGGAAAGTAGGGAAGAACATTCGAAGAAAACATGATTGACATCATACCGGAAAAGGGAATTGTCGGGCTGAAGAGGACACCGTGAGGAAGAGACGAGGGAAAAACGAAAATGTGACGAAGGGAGAAAGCTATGACTAAAACGAAGGCGACAAATAGCGTTGATCAGGGAACAACAAAGGGAAGAAAATTTGTGAAACCAACAGGTGAGAGTAAAGAGGCTGAACAGAAGTGTAACTGTCTGGATATATGATTAATATTGTGAGTAGAAAATTTATGAAGGAGGTGTCCATTGGAAGCTCCTAAGCAAGCCAAAAATTCAGCCAGCTTATTACCCTCAATTCCAGGATGACTAGGAATGCGCGGTAGATTTATTCGAATGGAACGGAGCCGGAATAATTCGTAAATTGAAAAAGTTCGAAAGAGTGCAATGGCAAGGGAGAAGAAATCATGTGCAAGTTATTAAAGGGAATTTATCGGAAAGCGAAGAAGAGGAAGAGATAAAAAGTATTGCACGAAGAATGACAACAGATTCAGCAGTAAATATATCGCAATAGGAAGGAAGGTTAAAGGATTCAATGATTAATATACACATACACTTTCACATATTAATATAGTACATTCTAGGTCTGGAAAGGGTGTTCGGCACGATGCCTTTGTTTAGGCAAATGTTTTTTAAATTATTTCGGCTCATAAAGTGGTGAACATTAACTCAGCGCAGTGATAATTTTCCGTACTTTTCAACGTCTAAAAGTGTTCATGAAACAGCACTAGCTGAACAATTATGCTATGATGAACCTCACCTACTTTTGTATTGTAAAAAGTGACTGTTCCACATCAAACTTTTTTTTTCTTTTATACATTTGTAACAATGTGGGATATTCTTTGTTAAACTTTATCATATATATATGTGTGTGTTCTGGCTAATCCGCTTAAATAAAATTTGCTTTTAACTATTATTATCATCATTTACTAACATACTGGATTGAAGACCAAACAGAGATAATTTTTAAACAAAAACATTAATATACTTCATGCATAGTCGTTAGATTTTTGGTTGTTTCATTTTATTTATTAATTAATATTGAATGCGAAGGTTTCTACCAGAATCACCAAGATGGTTGTTGGCAAAAGGACGTTTATTCGAAGCGATGCGTATTTTAGAAAGGTTAGCCAATATCAACGGAAAGCAGATTCCCGAGTCTTTTAAACGGAAACTGAAAGTACGATTTTATATCGATAACATCAGTGTGTGTGTACGTGGGTGTATGTCAGATTTTTGTAAATGCGCGCTTTTTTTTTTTCTATTACCACTTAAACTAAACAATACCTGGTAACCTCGAGCAAATGCTCGGATTTATTCTGAACTTGCAGATCAATTAAAGTATTCATGATTTTCCGAAACATTTAAAAATACAACAGTAATACGATCAAAAAAAGAAATGAATTATGGTTAAGTATAGTTGTAGTCTAAAATATTAATGCACACATGTAACTGCTTCAACAATACAACATAGTAATAGTTTTTTCCTATTTCTGAACAGTTAGCTAACACTAAGTTTGTCGGACCCACGAAAGTTACAATTTTTCAATTTCGAAAGTGTATTTTAGTTTGCAAATATTTAAAATTGCTATATATAGGTATCGTAAACAAATTTATTTCATTACGAAATTTCAATTTTCTATTTAATATGGTAAATAAGCGAATTGTTAAATTTACTTATCCCTATAAAGTACAAGTTTGATCACTAACACGAACATTGTTTGCCTTCATTTGCTCTAAACCAATTTATTTCTAGACCTTAAATATTCGATTTATGTTAAAGTATTCTCAACTGGGAAACAATAAAAACAAAAATATTCATAAGCCAGAAATATTGTTACAAATTACCATCAATGACGCCCAATATATTCGAATTCGTTGCGTATCGCGTAAAGAAATATATTTCATCGGAAAACAAAGACATTATCATTCCTTTATTTACCATTTTCAATTACCGTGGTAAATAAATGTACCATTTTTTACTATGGTAAACAAGCGTATAGTAAAACCTAAAATTACGATGATCGTTAAACATTGGTCGCTTTTCTTTTACAGTTACTCGTTTCGTAAAATTTTTTGAAGGATAAGACCTTGACCAATCGATCCTTTGGAAAAACCTCTAATTCATGAATTTAATGAAAATCGTTAGAGTCATTTTCTTGAGAACCCAGTTACATGTATACATACATATACTTATATATATATATATAAATATACACAATTTTTGCTCATATTATAATATAATATTTACAACACACAGAGTAAGATAATGCGAAGACAGACATCTGCAGAAAGAAGAAACGCTGAGAAGTCATCCAGCGTAAGAGCCCTTTTCCAGACTCCTAACATGAGGTTGAAGACGATGTTAATTACACTAAACTGGTCAGTAAGTGATCAATTTATCATTATTCTTTCTTTTTTCTTTTTTTTTGAACGGCATTTGAATCTTCTATTGTTTTATCTATCATCAACGGTATGCATGTTACCACATGTGGCGCTGTCTATTTTAATTTTTACAAGGAAAGGACTATTCGCTTTATATACGGAAAATTGTAGCCCGACGTAAAAAATAATCCATCTATCTGGAAAATTCAGCTTTAACATATTTTTACTTAACTTCGTTTTTTCTGTTACAACCGAATTTTAGAATCGATTTTTTACTAACTTGCAACATTTTTATATTGTTTGAAAATTCGATAACGGTCAATATTATTGAGGCTTGTGAATTTTGACAATTTTTGGAATTTAATCGCACAGATCCCGTAAAACTGGTGAAGTGATAGCGGAAACGAAACAGATTGTCGGCCGTTATAATAGGCAAGGCGGTACGCAGTTATATAACTTGGTCGTTTGTAAGTGATTAAGCTCATATAGTCGTGAGCAAAGTGCAATCCTGGACTTGGAATAAAGAACTCGATTACTGCAGCTACTTCGCAATATCGATGTAGTAGAAGTTCATGATACATCCAGTTATTAAGAATGAATGGGATGTAGCTGGTTCAACCGATATATTGTCGAAATATGTCGAATTGTAAAATAAACTATATACCCGCCCGTAATTAAATTTCGAACATATCGGCAACTATTAACTTTTCGTAACAGACATGAAATAAAACTGGCTTTAAGTTTTTGCACTGGCTGGTAATAGCATATTTTAAAAGGCATGTTCTTTTTTGCTTATAATTTTATTAACTGCGGTACATTAATACTTTTTTCATTTTTTTTTTTTTTTGAAATGAATCGTAACATTTTCAAATACTATAAAATATCAAATAATATATATATATATATATATATATATATATATATATATATATATCATGTTTGAACTATTTTGCCATCGTGTGGTTATAAATATTAAGTAATATATATATGTATATGTATATAATTTTTTTAGTTTAGCTGCTGAACCATTTGGCTGCTAATAAATAGATGCGTATGCAATGTATTATATTAGAATTCCATTCTTTATAATAAATTTAAATACTGGAAATAAAAATAATATTTCCGCGGCATAGAAGATAATGTAATAAGGCGAAATGATATTGTAGCAGTTAATTCTTCCAACGAAAAGAAATGCCTACAATTCTGAAACCTGATACAGCAGAACAGTGGATGAGCAACATTTTCTAGAAAATTATTATTATTATTATTATCGTATAAGGACTAATAAACAAATGAATAATATACAAGATAAAATGAACTGGTATAAAGCAAGTTTATACGCTTTCGGTCCATGCATCAACCATTTTTATAGCTTCGTCAGTTAGCTTAGTACTCCATAGGTTTTCCTCAGCAGTGCATGTTGGTACCAGACTGCACTAAAACAAGTGGCTGTAGTTCTGCCGTTCCTCACATTTACACTTATCATTCTCGGCCAGATTCCATTTTAGTAGGAGTTTACTGTGATCCTGGTGCAATCAGAACGAAGCGCAGGTTTTCCACTTTCGTCAGCTTAGCGACCACACCGGATTCAATTTTTATAAAAAAAATTTTGTTGCCGGTCTTTTCCATTTATCCCCATGCGCGGATATCTTGTGGTATTTCTTCCAATGATTTTGAACAGTGTAGGAAACCTTTTCGATGTTTAAGGCGTAATATACCAGCCTTTTGGCCAAGCATAGAGTGTCTGTCGCTTGTTTCTAACTGCGTCCTTTCTGCATTAGTTGTAACGGAGATCGTCGAATTTCTTGCGGAACTGTACCGCAGGTTGAATACGGCTTATTTACTTTAGTAAGTTTTAAACAGGCTATGATTATTCGGCAAGTTTAATTCAACGACGTGTCGATCTTTTTTATATGCACTGACCTACCTCATATTGAGCATACGTATTCTGCAATCAAAAAACATAGCGCTAAGACTGTAGTGCTAGAACCGTTGACTTTAATCCCCATTTAGAAGATACCAGTTTTCGCAGTACGGCTGTTCCTTGTTTCTACTTTTATCTTAAGGTTTTCGCAATATCTTTGAAAAGCTAACGATCGGTCGAGAATATTTTGCTTCTTTGTAATTCTTGAGTTGTTGTTCGAGGCAAATTAATTTCAGTTTACATTTTTCCTTGGCGTTTTTGAGATAGAAAGTGTGGATCTGAGCTTTTGCCGAATTTAGTCGAAGTGCATTTTCAGTGTAGTATTCATCTAATCGCTCGAGTGCTTTTTGCAATTTAACCTGTACTTTTTCGTGTGTTTTGCCCTGTGCAGTCACAGCAAGATCATTATTTGCGCATAAGATCCGTCGAGTATCATCCTCGTCGACTGATTGACCGTTGCTGTAGATGTCAAATAATTTTGGAGCCAGGACGTTTTTCTGCAGGAGCCCATTCCGTTTCATTCGACACTACTTTTCTTGCCATTGTGTGTGTGTGTGTGACATAGAATCGCCTTTTAGACAATATATTCTGCAGCATTTTCATCAGACGGTAATCGTTAATAATCTCGTAAACCTTTTTTAATAATCGCCTATGATCTACAGTATCGTAAACAACAGTTAGATCTACGAATAGCACACCGGTGATCACTTTATACCCATGCTCAGTGTGCTGAACTAAGTTTGTTGCCTGGTTACCGTAAATTTTCCCTTTTTTTGAAGCCAACCTGTTGGAGAATACGTTTATGTTGACGGTGTTAATTAAAATCGGCTCTTGCCTGCTCAGTACTACTTTTTATTTCGATTGACCGATCACAGTTGATATCGGTCCTAGGTATGTTAAGTTTTCAGCTTACTTCAATAGAGTACTCCGTTCATATAAATACCAGGTCAATGTAGTTCACTTACTATCATTTCGTATTTTGAATGATCAGTTCCGTATAACTCATCGATGTAATAATCCGGTCCCCATTAACTACCGCAAATCTTTCCTGTTGCTCGCCAGAATCAAAGTATCTCCGTATACCTTATATTATTTATTACCTGACCGTTAATAATTAATCCCTTCTCGCTCCTCCGAGCATATTTTTTTTAAATTTCCTTCGAGCACAGATTATGTAACAACATCGAAAATACACAGCCTCGATATGCACCATGTTTAATTTCAATTACAATTGTTTTTGATTATTGTCAATTTTTACTGTCGCTTTCTTATGAATTATTCGAATATCCTCATAATTTATTCGGTATAATTTCAGGATCTGTGTATCATTCTGTCGCGTTGTATTCCATCAAAATGCTTTTTCGAAATCTGTTGCACGCAAATATGCATTACCCAGTTAGCATCTCGGCATCTTTCGATCATAATAATATGTCTTGCAAGAAGAACCTCGCTAGTTCCTAATCCTCTTCCGAAGCCAAATAGTGTGTGTTGCTAATATGCCCCTCTATTTTGCCGCTTATTCGTTTAATTCGTCTGTGTATTATTCGTAAAAACATTTTTAATGCATAACTTACCATACTAATGATTCTATAGGCGCAGTATTTTCTTACTGCAATATTTTTTTGGAAACGTAAAAACGTATCGAAAGTTGATACTAACAGTTAACGAGATCTGTAATTATTCCTTTTTCTCTTTTCATAATTTCTGCGCGATTTCCAATGGTCTTGTTAAATGCTATTGATATAGAAGAGTTGACAATTTTCAACCAACGAAAGCTACCTAAATATAAATGGAAAGAGTTTCAATCTAAAGTGCACTGTATCAACGCAAGATATTTTTACGCAAATTTCGTCTAGTTAACTGAAATCGAGTAATTTTCAGTGATTTCAGTGAGATATGAGCAAGGTACTGGAAATGTTAATGTCTCGGAGAAATTAAAACCTTTCAATGTTTTTCGTTGCAGATGATCGTTTTTCATATTTGTTGGATCGTGACTAAATTGCCAAATTAAACTTCCAACAAACAGAATAGTTCATCGAGTGAGTGCCGGCTTGATGAAAAGGAAATTTTATTCCCGATGATGAAAATATCAGAGAAATACTTCGTTCGATCATATATCTTCAAAATAGTGAGGCAGCCTAATTTTTCAACAGATATGTTCGATTTTCTCTCGCCTTCCAAATAAATATAGAAACAGAAATTGACAATCCGATATGTCCGGGAGAGCTTTAGTTGTTGTAGTTTTTTAAAGTTTTCTTTAGAAATGAAACGACACCGAGTAGTTCTTCTTTAAGTAATGCCATGTCAGTGCGTCAGAGAATGAGCGCGCGAACCTGGTGTCGCTCGGTCGATCATCGCGACAGTTTCTTGTCGGACGCAGTTCTTGTACAGTGGGATCGCAACTAGCTTTTTTAAACTAAATTTCTCCGAGAGGTAAAGTCTAGAGCCGTGGTGGCCCCCAGATAGAACAAAGCGTAGAATGTTCTTTTGAGAACAGGACATTCCTCTATTTCCTGTGACTTTTTTCTTCAACAAATTCCCCGGCCAGGCACTTGTCCACTATGTTTTGCCATGAATACACCCATAAGTTTCGCATATTCGGCTAAAGTTGCATATCTCGATAGGGTGCGTTGTGATGAGCACATTACATCGCTAACTGTAATCCTGCCAAATACTATGATTAGACTGTTGGCTTTCATCAAGTTTGTCGGGCTGAAGAGTCTACTATAAAGAACTTTGGATACATAGTACCGCGATAGCCTAGAAAGCAATCACCTTATTTTAAAAAAACACATAACGAAAGATTTATTTTCGCACCGTTTTTTATTAGTGGCCTATACAAATAAATTATTCTACCGACGGCATAAATATCTGTTGATCGCGCCGAAGAATATTAGTATGTGTGTTTCAATATTTTTCTTACAGGTTTCTTTAGGAAAATTCATCAATACGAATAAGCATATTAGAATTGAGTAATCTGTGTGTTTTTCTCATTGGTGATGGAACTATTCTCTACTAATTTTTTCGAGATTATCTATAATTTTAGGCAATTCTTAATCCTAGTTATAATCTTATCTATGTGCTCATAATCTACTACAATATAGATGTAATTAATTTAATTCAATTCGTTAAATCTGCGCCATCCCTGAGGTTGCGCTATACTTTCATCCGGTTGATCGCAGGATATTTCGAATAAACTGCTATATTTTTGCAAATTACATATTTACAATTACTGTCCGTCTGTTCTTTCGACAACGTGTACGATGCAAACTGTAACGTTTATCCTAAAACAGTTTTGATGGAACACCAAAGAGACAAATATCTGTTGCTGTAAATGATTTGTTTTCTAATATTTTCGTCATTATTTATATTTTTTTAATCTGTAAACTTTGATATTTTAACAATGTCCTGCTAGTCACGCGCTCTGTGTTTGTAGTTTACAGAACTGATTTATAGTGTTGAAGAGTACTTTTACTTAACTGTCATCACTATTTTTGTTAGTAGCTGTTAATTAGTTACAATGTGAATTATTGTTCAATGTAAGTATCTGCTTTTAGTAGTAATATATTTATTTTATCATTTTATCAATTACAGATTTTACAAACATCAAGCAACATATGTACGTAAATAAATCATATGATTATATTATTTACTAGCTCTGTAGAATATTGTGAAAGATTGGTGATAATTAATGTTGCCACTGGGAAGTTCAGAAGTCATTTGGTTTTAATTTTAAGATTATTTGAATTATCCGTATTAATTCAGCTAGCTTAGGGAGGCAGTTTCAGATGTAATTGCCCGATGAATACGTTAGCAAAATTGTTTCCTGCCTCAATGAGCCAAATTCCAATTTACAAAAAAAAACCCACAAAATATGCTTTTGGGTACACGCGTGAAAAAAAAAAAAAGTGGAAAGGCTTACTCATGAAATTTTCGAGTTGATTGAGGAAAATGATGAAAGCTTGCGCAATGTTAGCAGTGTCGCAGCTTCCTGAAGAATCTTTCAATGCCGTTATAAACAATTTTAATTGTCAGATGAAGAAGTCGACGATAACATTAACCCCACCTGTCTGGTGGAATACGTTTTGAAATACACAAAAATACTGTCGACGATGATGATTTCATAAATAAAAAAGGTGAAATCACAACCGACAGTATTAACCAGAAAACCCGAGGTTCTAAGCGCAACCATGCCTCTAAGATGAAAACTATTGTACAAATTTGAACGTTGCAGCCGAAGAAATGTTAATATCTATTATAGGAGCGATGTTACTTTCCAGATATCTTACCCTCACGCTTAAAAAAAAACAACTGGAAACTTTATTCTAATCTACGTTTGGAAAAATAGTTTTGAGTGCAATTTTTTCAATCGTTTTTTGATAGACTAACACGTTGCGTATACCTGACCGGTAAATCGAAAAAAAGAAATGACCGGTAGTTTACGCGAAGTACATCCATTATTTGGTCTTCGTAATATGTGCTTTAAATAAATCCTGATCCTGGGATAAACATAGGCGACAGTATAATGCCATGTTATACAGGGCATGATATATGGCCCCTTAAGAGGGGAAAAACTATAAGATGTAGTTTCAGATTGTGGGTAAATGCAAATCCAAAATGTTGTATTCATCATGTGGAACTGTATGTATTACCAGTTAAACTCAATTACTGTAAACAGACCTGGGTTAAGACTGTAATATTCCTGGTCTGATTAATCATATGAATTGGAAGAAAGTGACTAAGCCCTATTTCTATAATCTTTTTAGTTCAGTCAGATTATCGTTGTAACTTAATGTTAAAGGATTAGTTGGGAGAGGAACCCTTTTAAAAGCAGATATGAGGGACCACGATGAAACTGCCTAGCTGGGGAAAAAAATCGAAAAACTATGTCAATATTTTCAACTATTAACTTATCGGCTTCTTCTCCTTCTTCATCCACCGTTTCTATTTTGAAGGTTGGCGGTCCGCAATTGGAATTTCTCTCTATCAACTGCTGATCGTGAAAGTTCTATTGAGAAACAGTTAAACCAATTGTTAAGGTTGTCCATCCATGAAATTCGACGTCTTCCTCTCGATTTCTTCCGAGTAATTTTACCCTCAAGTAGTATTTTTAGTATAGTATACTTCGATCCCCTCATGATGTGTCCTAAATATTGCAGCTTCCGTTTTCTGATGGTTTGTGGGAGCTCAAGATTCTTTCCCCGTCTGTTAAGTATTTCGATATTTTTCACTTTTTGAAATCATGCTATTTTCAGGATACGCGTCTGTAGCCGTACATCTCAAAAGCCCCGATCTTTTTTTGTAAAGATGAGTAGTGTCCAGTATTCGCAATCATATAGGAGGATGGAGAAAATGTAACATCTCAGGCGTCTGATGGTGGAAGTACCATAATAATTTTGTAACAGTATTAACAAACTGCGGCAAAATATATTACCCGAGAAAAAATCTAATCGCTGTTCTCGTTTAAAAATGAAGAATATTTGTATATTTGCAGTGATATTACTGGGTCGCTCGATATTAACATGAGCGACGCTGATATTTCTGATCAGTTCGTAGCTTTTTATCGTTGCAGAATTAGATCAAAGAAATTGTAGTGGAAATTTTTTTTTGCGCATAATATAGACATATGCCGCGTGCATGGTTGCTTATTGCATCGCAAACTTTGTCATGAAATGTTATTGCTCGATTCAAATGTAATTATTGTGCAGTTTATCTTCTCGAGTCATGCAGAAGGAATTCAAGGAAGCCACGTGTACAAGCATCTTCTGAAGAAATTCGCAAAGACAGAAGAGGCCATGCAATTGGAAAAGGTGAATCTAAATATCGTCGAGTAAAGCTTACGGCAACTTACATATACAGGAATTGCGCTGTTCAACTCAAATAGGGTTTTAAAATTTTTCGCGATGCAATATAAATTAATCAGGCATTTTTAAATTTATTCTAACTATGTACTTATAAAGACATAAGTACATGTTTTTTTTTTGTTTTTTTTTTTTTAAATGTAAATACCGAATATTTCCAGTGGCGACTTTAGTCAAAAAAGGATACTGTATTTTAACATACATTAGAGTAATGTATGTGTTTCTTTAAATCGTATAAGACTACTAAAAATGATTTTTTATACAAAAAAAACCAACTAATAATGGGTTAATGCATAAAATGTTTTTGTTTTTTCTATCGAGAAGTGTAAGACTTTAAGAAATCAGTTTGTTCTGTTTGCGTCACTGGTACCATCATTTAGTATTGTTTACAGTAAAGTATTGTTTAGTACAGGTGCCTCTATGTAATCAGTTTGCTCCAATTTTGTTAATGAAGTATCATACTTTCGTAAACATCATCAACGTAAGCGGCTATAAGTTTAGTAGACAGCGGAAAAGATAAACCTAAATTTAAAATAATCGAGTAATCAAAAGACGAGTAAAACCGAATACAGGCTATACAATATAAAACCGACACTAAATGTGAGTTGAGATTGTAATTTAACAGCTAATAGATATGTATACTTTCGACATATCAATATACGAATATGTTTCAAAGTAAGTTTATGCTGAAATTTATCGAAAAATCTCTGCATGGCCTATAAGTCAATTAGTTTTTTGTTTTTTTTTTTTAAATCTCCCCTTTGGGCACGTCAGCCAAGGACTTACACCCGGAAACAACAAAAAAGAAAAGAGCCGTCAGTTAAATTTTGATTCGGTCAGATATGGACAATATAAAGGAACTAACGGATGAGATAATGGATGGTGAAGAGAAGGACAAAATATAAGATGTACAATAAGGAGCGGAGAGCTTGAGTAATTTGTTGTTCAATGAGTTCATAGATTTGTTAGCAGTTTGAATGGAACTATAAAAATTTACTGATAAATGTTGAACCTTCTTCTTTTTCCTTTATACCCTCGAAAGGGCGTGGCGATGTTATAAAATCGCGGCATCCGACATAGCTTACCACGTCAATCTATCTTGAACTACTATATCGATAACTCGTGTAGTTCTAATCCAATGAACGATTTTGTTCGTTTCTTATTCCATTTTTCCAAGAATTACTTTGCGTTCTAAAGAATTCCTGCCTCGCTCCAGGTAATTAAAAAACCTTAAAAATCGTTTCCTTATCTGTTAAGCGCATTGAAAATATGGGCATTCAATCTTCGACTAATCCGGGATATTTGTAACATTTTCCTGTGTGCTCAGCTTTCGAAACGAACTGTTACAATCTACAGCAAAAAGGACCAAGTTTCACCTACATATATAACGATTAGAAAGATTAGGCAATTTATTAGATTCAGTTAATATTCATTGATGATGTTGTATCTTTCAAAATCTTGTCCAGTCCTCTGATAACTGTACTGCGCGTAGTGTACATATTGTGTCGATCAGGTAACATCACACCACTGTTGCACAGCAGTAGCTCGAAATATGGAAAACCATACTACGTCAAAGTCAAAAGTCAACTTTTTACAGTGCTTGACATTTTGATTTCGATCTACTATCTTAGTTTTATTTCCGTTTTTAAGTAAACTGTAATTCCCGCACTAATCCAATATTTTCCCGATAGCTTCTAGTTGTTGTTTAGAGCTGCTTGTATTAGCAATACCGTAATCATATAGCAGGTTACCGATTTTTCTGCTTTCTATTGGGATACCATCATCTCAGTACGTAATGTGCTCTGTATATATATATTAACAGTAGCCTTGCCTTACGTCAGTTTCCAGTTCGAAGTCGAAGAATGGTACATTATTCCTGACTGTTTTCACACATATGTTTAATTAGATATACGAAGTGTTTAAGTTTAGGTGTTCCCACGTGTTCTAAGATACACCATAGCTTCTTCTATTTAACTGAATAAAATGCTTTGTAAATATCTATGAAGCATATGTACATATCGCTAAATTAAACTCACTCGCTTTTTCTGTCAACTGTTTTGCGTTGATTACCTGTTATTCAGTACATGTACTAGACACAAAACGTGTTAGTTTTTGAAAAATCTCCTTCAGTAGGTTTTATGATCTTGTTCGAATGTGTCATTAATACTATGAGTATATATGGTTGCTACATTTGCTGATATCATCCGATACGTATATATAGAATTATACGAAAATTAAATATTGCTACATTAATGTCTATGTAATTATATAAATTACGAGTAGGTACATGTTAAAATTTTATTTAAAAAATATGTAAAAAAATAATATTGCTTTCTTTTTAAATAATGTTTTACAGACATTTTTTTAAGAACTGTTTTGTGGGAGGTTCCAACTCCTGCGACGGCTCTTGACTGATTTTCTAAAAAACGATTCCGATGAATGAAAATATCGATGGACAGTATTACATTATATCGAAAGCTTCGGCCGGTTTTGAAGGTACTGCATGTCGAACAAAATAGTTAGCTACGTTCGAATACGGCTTTTTGTTTTCTAATTTCGTATCCGAAGGATTAAAATTGTTGTCCCTTTTCCATCACCCTAAAGGATGTCGTGACCATTTTCTACACTAAAGCATCTT
The DNA here is from genome assembly GCA_039619475.1 of Icerya purchasi. Classification (NCBI taxonomy): domain Eukaryota; kingdom Metazoa; phylum Arthropoda; class Insecta; order Hemiptera; family Monophlebidae; genus Icerya; species Icerya purchasi. Next base: position 77,021,728 of record CM077116.1, read on the forward strand.
CAATTTTTTCTCAATTTATAAAGATGTTTTTTTTTTTTTCTGGCAGCGCCACGCACGATTTTTCGCAAAACAGCTGAAAAGTCTCACAGAATTCTTCCTCACGAGATCATAATCGGTGCAGTGCGAAGTCGTAACTGTGTACCATGAAGTGCAGGATAAAAATTAGCATATTCAAGTACAACGATGAAAATTAGTTGTTAATACTGATAAATCGGTTGTGCGTAGTTCGGACAGGTTAATTGTGTCATTGTTCGAAAACTGTTTAAGACTAAATTGAATAATAAGTCGAGACCGTGTTTTTTTTTGCTTTCTTTTTTTTGGTTAAATTATTAAATGATTCCTGAAATAATTTTTACTTTGATTTCTTAGTCAAAGCGTGATTGCCCTATTTAGAATTGCTAATGTCGTCACCACATTATTCGAATTAATTATATCTTAAATTAGGAAATACCTTTCTTATGTATAAAATGAAAATCGTTCCTAAGGTAACTTTTTTACTCCAATAGAAGCTAATTAAAGGGCTAGGACGAGTAATGGAAAGACGTTAACATTCATTCAGTTAATATGTCGCCCGAGTGAGATACTGAATTTAATGACTATTAGTAAAAATTGAAATTAATGTGACTTAAATATAGAGAGATTTTGCGCGACAGGCGAGTGACAGTTCATTTTGAAAAATACCCATTTCAGGTTGATTTTACAGAGCTAGTTATCTCGAAGTTTGTTCTCAGTAGTAACAAAAAGTTCTTAAAGCGCCGAAGGAAAAATTATCTTTAACCAGTTGCAATTTTCCGAAAGAATACTACAAAAATTGTTTAGTTGCTTTCTTTTTTTTTTTTTGGCTAACCTCACCGCTTTCCTGATACCATTTAACTTTAGCCGAACGCGCGTTTCTAATTTTCCAGTCGGTTAGATGCAATTCAAAGTACCTTTGCCAACTGTCAAATATAGTATAGAAAAACGTTGATTTTACAGCGATGTAGTAAAATATGCGATCTCTCTTGGAACACTGAAGTCGGACGCTGAACGAGATTTCCATTATATTAATTGCGGTCGAAGTGGCAAAGACTTTCTCCCATATCTGTTTATTTCACTCGTTGTTTTCTTCCATGTTGTACAGTAATTACTTTTAAACACTAATTTAAAACAATTATTTAATTTATCAAATACCCCGACGCGTTTCGAAGACAAAGATTCATGATCACGGGAGTTATTATAATATATATAAATTTAATAAAGACAATAACTTAATATAAAAAATAAAATATAACGGTTGAAAGCCGATGATAAAAATCGATTATTGCACAGTTAAATTTAAATTATGAAAAATTACTAATAAAAATAAAATTAAAGTATTTAAAAGTTTAAAAAATGATTTTGAAAAGTTTTTATAAAAGTTTAAGCAATGTTTAATAAAATATAAAAGATAAAATCGAATATAAATTAAAATTCAGATCGCCAATGAACAAATTAAATCACACGATAAGTAACCAGTATAAAAATTATATCTAATCACAGTTACATAAGAAAAGAACGGTTATTAAAAAATATTATTTAAAAATTTAAAGATTTGTATTCGGATAATTATGTTTTATGCAGTTATTTTTAAATTTGGTAATAGCTTTCAGCAAAGTTTAATGTATTATAATTATTTATAAATCTTAAAATTTGTAGATCTGTATCAGTGTTATAGGTTAATTTATATTTATTACTGATAATGTGTTCGGCTATAGTGGATTTATCCATATGGCCATCCTTTATATATTATGTGCATAAAATATCATAATTTGTTTTCAAAGGAAGGCGCACAGATTACTTTTTAACGACTTCTTAAACTGTTGAATATAAGAAGCAGTTCACCCGAAACACATGAATTTTCATAAAAGCCTGAAAGAAGCACGAGGTCGAAATTTGTTTTTTTCTAGAATTACTTTTAAACCTTAGAAATTATAAATTGTATTTATATTTCTCAGACAGAAAAACTACTTTTTTTTTTTTTACAAAATATAAATAAAATTCAGTATAGTCGTACGTGTAAAATGCGTAAAAATAATTGCATCTAACTTAATAATATTGTTATATTAAGTTTCGTTTTTTTGCCGAAATAGGTTCGCTAACGATGTGGTATATGTCGGGTTAAGTTATTACGGGCCAGCTCTAGGAAATAATGAATATTTTAGTTTCCTACTGTCTTCAGTTGTGGAAATCCCTAGTTGTCTTATATGTTGGCTGATAATGGACATGTGGGGTCGAAGGTGGCCCCTTTCGTTGTGCATGCTTTTCAGCGGTACCAGCTGTATTGTTACGGTTCTCCTACCGGAAGGTTATTAAAGAAACTTTTTAATTTGAACGGAACATAATAATTTCTAGGCATTGTGTGTAATTGTGCCGGATTCTAAAAATATTCTGCAAACTATCATATCTCCTCTTCCTTCTCTGATCGATCTTTTGTGGATTCCTTAGCTCGTTCACCCATTTCCATTGGCAGATTTTTAGTCAGCTTTTCTGCTCATAATATCGCTCTTCTTTCCTCAGCCGCTCATTCCAAACTAAGGTTTTTCTTGTGTGCTTTTTAGATTTGAAATATTTGATAGAAAGTTTTATTTTTAACATAATATTCTCTATTCAGTCGTCTCTTCCTCCTCGCCCATGGTCCCTTGACTTGCTTTTTCATAAATACTTCATAATCTCTGCTATTTATCGCCTTCGCATTAACCGTAATCTCCTTCTTGCATCATTTTCACGGTTTTTATCTATTTCAAGTTTATTTTGTGCTCTTCATCCCCCCTTCTAATTACTTTCTTTGTGACTCTGATATCATGTTTTCTTTGAATGTACGGTCTTCTCTGCTGAACAATCGTTTTTCTACTTTTTTCTATTAAAACTCGATATTCCTACTCCTTATAGTGCTTCTTACATTCTCGCATTTCCTTCTGCTTCTGTTATTCTTCTCTTGAATTATTTTTATCCTCTATCCTCAAACGTTTAAGAATATAACGTTATTTTTGTCTTCTTTTTGAACTAATGTCCTCGTTGACTAACCGATTAGAAAAAAAAAGTGTTATTTATTTATTTATTTATAAGTCGTCAGTACAACAGCCTGAAGACCAATTACTGTACAGCACAATATATATATATATATATATATATATATACTTAAAAATACGAAATAAAGAGGGAATAAGCACATGCACACTATATACACATTTAACCATACACACGCGCGCGCGCGCACACGCACACACACACACACGTGCGTATATATCAATATAATTTACAAATATAGAAGCATACATAGGATGAAATGTTTTTTTTTTAAAAAAAAAATACCGACTTCGAGATTTATTATAAAAATTTAATAAAAATGCAGTAAAAAGTAAAAAATAATTATTCGATAAAAAATATATTTCAGAGTGTGATATACCTTAAAGTGATATTATGGTAATTCTTATGCAACATTAACTTTTTGGAGTCGGCATCAAAATTCATATTACAATATTTAGGAACAATTAAATGAATATTTAATACAGTTTTTAATTATTATTTTAATATGAATTTGATGCCGACTCCAAAAAGTTAATGTTGCATAAGAATTATCATATTACTTTGAAATATATCTTTTATCGAATAATTATTTTTTACTTGTTTGAAGCTTTCACGGTGAATACTCATAATAAATAAATTGCGGGTACAACTGTGTTAAAAATGTCACATTATTCTACATATTTTGCGCTCAAAAAAAAACAAGTTCACTCAAGCATGATATTTCATGCGCTGAGGATTTCGTATGTAAGACTATAATTTATGTTTACATAATACCAAATTCAAAACAAAAAAAATCTGATTTTTTGCAGCATAAAGAAGGAGAGATACGTCATTTTTCGCGCTTTTTTGAACTTTTTGCCAAATTTTAAAGTTTCTTTAAGGAAATTAAATACAGTTTTATTCCTGACAAATAACGATCTTTCCATCGATATATCACACGCCCGGGAAAAAAAATATTTTTTTCGAAACTTTCGAGCTTTCGGCGCCCCGGGGTTTAAATATAAAGTTGTAAGCTCGGCTATCACATGGTACCTAATTTGAATGGTACTCTTATTAATAAACAAAGAATCAGTCAAATCGATCCATATGAATATGAGTTATGAACGAACAAACATAAAAAAAAAAGAAAAACATACGTAACGAACGTATAACCTACTCCTTTTTGGAAGTCTGTAAAAATAAGCGCTCTTTAAAACTGAATTGCACATGCATAGATGAGCAAACGCATAGTTTACATTCAGTCTGTTACCGATAAATACAAGTGGGAAAATAATGAAATAAACTTACATTCATGTAATATATATATATCTTAACACATAGACGTATACAGTTTACACTCCGGGCAACCTCACATTTCTATTGAAAATTATCCTAAATGATTTTTAAGAACTTCCTAAAACTATTAATATCCAAAATGTCGAATGTCACCGTGTTCCTTACCTAAGTTATTATATAACACTAACAGTGAACGAAAAGGGGAGCATGAAAATTGCTTCATTTTGGCCAAATCTATCGCTAATACCTCACTCTGATGAACGTTATGGGCAGGAATTCTTAAGTTTATTTTCTCTAAAAGTGTCGAGGAATTAACGTAACAGTTGGAAACATTTACAGCTACATTTTCACCGCGCCCGACCTTGAAATTTTTAGCTGTAAAGCGCGACTTTTTATGGATGGAGCGGATATGAAATAAGTTCACTTTTTATGCCAACAAGGTGAGCTCGTCTTCGAGAGACTAATGCTTCAAGCCGTTAAAAAAAGAACCATTCCCTGCCGCACATTCTCTCCGTCGTGTAAGGTACATTGCAAATAGGAAGGAGAGACTCGGAATTTCTGCAATATAATATTTAGCGAACCCCTTTTATTCATTTATTAATTCACAACAAACGGAACGATGGTAACAGAGTAGTTTTTCCTTTTGTTTTTTTAGCGGTTCAATTGACTGTTTCTGTTCTCGACAACTCTTATCGTAATTTCTACTATCAGGTATTTTACTGATTCAAATTTATAAAAATAACTTGCTGAAACAATGACTGGTTTTTTAAAATTAATTTTAAGTCTCCGCAAACTCATCTTATTGAAATTTGAATGCTTTTATTGATATATGACATTGGTGCGAAAGAGATCCACTCTTTTTCTTCTCAGTGCTGATCTACTCTATTGCCTGCGGTGGCAGCCGACCTAATTTTTTTGTTTTCTTCATTCAGTACCGGCGGTTAATAATTAAAAATGCAAGACGGTGCGGTATTAAATAAAAAAAAACCTTCTGAACATAGATCTGAGGAAAAATCTGAAGAAAATTAAAAATGGTTAAATTTCTTCCGCAATGTAGAAAAAATTGGATATTATGGAACAGATCCCTACAAAAATCGAATAACGAACAATTTTCATTGGACATTTTAAATATTTGTTGAAGAGCATGTTTGGCGCCTTCATATTTTTAACAGCAAGTCCCGAGCATTCTCGTTTTATACTGAAGATTTTTGTGTAATATATGCTCGAGTCAACGAAATTCGCAGGTTAACCGCTTTTACTTAATGTGACAGAACATGGTTATAATTTCATTTATTGCGATTATTAATAAAAATCTAAATGATACTACTAATTTTCATTTTTGAATTTATGAGATCGCATCGCTAATGTCCTTTTCTTTGAACAATTACGCGTTATCGATAATACTCTGTGGTTTGTTTGATAATTTTTTTTTCTTTTATGTGGAAGCTCAACATGACAAGTAGGCATAACGTCGATGCGCGTTTTGTTTCCGGTCATTGAAGTAACGGAACGTTGTGGAGTTTCATGGTCGCGCATATAAATACGAATCCTCGTATTACGATTGAGATTTAAATCTCGCTAAGTCTAATGAGCATATTAGAAATTTTTTCTTAACAACATCAAAAATATTCGACCAGCTTTGATACCCTATTAAATTCAGTTCAAAGAAATGTCTTTACGAGATTGGACGTATCAGGTGTGATGTGTGGACAGTCAGTTCTCGTTTACTGTTAATTGTAGTCTCTGACCCCTCGTAAACGCGATAGTAATTTCTCGATCGAATTTTAAAAGATCACGATAGGTAAATTGAAACACTGTTGAAAATTTTTCCTTCTCATAAATACAGGCGCCTTTTGAAACGCGCGCAATTTTTCATCGTCAGTTGTAATCAGTGAGAAGCTTCGTTAAAAATTCTTTAATGTCTGCAAAATACCTTTATATTTTGAGTACTTTTTGGTGTTCGGAACAATGATTTACTTCATCGTATATAGTACTTTTTTTTTACCGAGTAATTTACAAATTTATCATATCAATTTATTTACTTTATCATCTTATTTTAATTAATTAAGGCAGTCTAATGATTCATTTAATGGTTTATCATCTGTATTACTTCACATTTTTGTACACAAAAAAAAACATGACGCAAAGTAGCGTCACGAAAATTTTTACTAACCCCAGGCTGTCACAGATATGAATACACGTCAGAAGCTATTACTCGCGTTCATTCAATAATAGTACGATTAAAATTAAAAATTAATATTTTAAGTTTTATTCAAAAATATATAGTGAAATGATAAATTTATAAATTCATAGATCACGGCTTGGTCCGTTAGAAAAAAGCTTAAATTGAGGGCTTAGTTCATTGTGAACTTTACAATCCCCTACGCCTCTTGTCAAGGGTATGGAACTTACTTTAGTTTTTTGCAAACGATGACTGATGTCTTCCCTTCCGTAACTAAAATATATAATCACCATCAGCAGGGTTGAGAAGTGAACTAAGTGCACTATAAACCGCGTGAGAAACAGTTGGCTCATAAGTCGACAGCAAAGATACCTTTAGTGTCTATCCCTACGATTTGCCGATTATCATAAGCTGAAAAGGAAAGAGTTTATTCGTTTAAATTGAAACGGGGATAATTATTAAGAATAAAAATAGTGTATAGTACAAATATAGTTTCTAAATGCACTACATCTTGCTTAGAATTTCTGTTTCAGTTCCATTTTTCTTACTATGTATGTATTATACGCGACTTTGTAAGTTTGTTAATTAATTTGTGAAATTATATACCGTTATACCGCCTATTATATTTCGATTGTTTATATTAACGTAAAAATTAATATTGAATTTATGAATTTTTTAATATAGTTTTCCAGCATGCTGGTATATTAATTTTATTTATGCAATTAACGGAATTAATTTCCGATTTTAGATGCTGTTTTATTGACGTTAATATTGTTCCTTTTTTCGAAATTCACAATTTCCGCGTCGTTTTTAATTATTTATCCATTTGCTGGAGAATTATATCCGACGCAGTTGAGGGGAATTGGAATTGGATTCTCCGCTTATGTAGCTGGTTTGGGATTAATCATGATTCCTTTTATTACTTACTTGGTCAGTAACACGTTTTATCATCATTTTATGTAACAAATTTATTAAATCCAGCGCGAAACAACGATTACTGTAATACGAAAAATATGTTCAATTAACATTAACAGTCCATAGCGATTTCGGCTACGAAACCAATCATCGAACAGTACTGATAATACACATTCACCAAATTAATCAGTTTCCTATCTTCTTATAGCGCTAATTTAAACATCAGCCACCCGTACACCCCTTATAAAATCTAGAATACTCAGTGTAAAATGAAAAATTTGAAGTCTCATATTAGTAAATTGACTGTGCCACATCGACTAGAAATATTTTCGAGTTCTGCCCCCATCCGAAATTAACCAACTGAAACCGGAAGTTAGTTTTTTTAAATGAAATAAGGTATTCTTTTTTTTTTTTTTGCGAATTCCGACGCTATCCTGAAAAATAAGAAACTTTTGTTTGAAACATTTTTTCTGAAACTCCTATTTTTAACTCTAAAATGTCTTCTGAAATCTCATTTTTGCAAAACATGTATGAAATGAATATTATCCAGATAAATAACAATGTACATGTATTTGAATATTTAAATAAACTGATTTCATTTAACATGACAAACGTTCAAACCGAGCTCCATATGTTGCTCGAACTCTTGTTTGAAACGAATCAACGGCTTGAAAAATTTCTTCAGCTGATTAATGCTGAATAGCTTGCACGATTCTATATATCATATTTTCTCTTGTTGCAGGCCTCTCTGTATATACTATACTTTTCGCGGTTTGCCACAAATAATAGTCCAAAACAGTTAAGTCCAGTGAACGAGGTGGATAATGAACTGGGCCATATTTATCAATCCACCTCCTAGGAAACATTCCATTTAGCTAAGTTCGGGCAAGTCATGATGTATGCTGGACAACCGTTGACGTACATTGAGAGAAATGTTTTCCAACAAAGTTGGAAGTTCTGTCAGTAGCAGTTCTAAATATCTATTATTATTTATATTCCCATCAAAAAAAAAGAGGACCAATGATCTCATTCTTAATAACCCACGCCAAACATTGACCTTCCAGATGTGTTGATTATCCACCTTTCTCAACCAGTTTGGATTCGTTTTAGACTAATAGTGAAAGTTCCCAATTACTGACGTCATAATTACTTTTAAAGATGCCTTCATCCGAAAACGGAATCACCTTCGTTATTGATCTAAAACGAATCTGAACTGGTACAGCATCCAAGCTATTCAGCATTTATCAGCTGAAGAAATTCTTTAAACCGTTGATTCGTTTCAAACAAGAATTCGAGCTTACAGTGAACACAACATGGAGCTTAGTTTGAACGTTTGTCATGTTAAATGAAATCAGTTTATTTAAATATTCAAATACATGTACATTGTTATTTATCTGGATAATATTCATTTCATACATGTTTTGCAAAAATGAGATTTCAGAAGACATTTTAGAGTTAAAAATAGGAGTTTCAGAAAAAATGTTTCAAACAAAAGTTTCTTATTTTTCAGGATAGCGTCGGAATTCGCAAAAAAAAAAAAAAAGAATACCTCATTTCATTTTAAAAAACTAACTTTCGGTTTCAGTTGGTTAATTTCGGATGGGGGCAGAACTCAAAAATATTTCTAGTCGATGTGGCACAGTCAATTTACTAATATGAGACTTCGAATTTTTCATTTTACACTGCGTATTCTAGATTTTATAAGGGGTTGTACACAGCTAGTTTGGGACACCCGATATATGCATATATATATGAGTTTTGGGACTGCCTTTCTAAAATCAATACTACTTGCGCCATCTTTACGAAATTTTGGGAACTCGTTCATACAACCCTTTTCTCTCCCCAACCGAAGTTTCGAAACAATCCGATTATTTATAGCAACGCAAAAACAGTTCGTGCAAGTTAATTTTAATATGGAACAAATTCGGAACAACATTTTTTTTTTGTTTTAAAGCGTCTAAAAATACTACCGAAACATTCAAAATGTTAATGGTGGCTTATTCGGAGTCCATAATGACTCGTACTAGCGTGTTTCGTTGGTATAACCGATTTTCGTCGAGTAGAGGGTCAATTGAAGACAAAGAGAGAAGCAGCGGGCCTTGTACAGCGAAAACGGATGAAAACATTACTCGCGTAGAAGCTGTTTTAGAAGAGCATCGAAGTGCAGGCTGCAGGTTGCAGGTTGGTAGAAGAACTAACCGATATTCCAAAAAGCATCGTTCAACGAATTATTAAGAACTGCACGACAATGCGCCGGCGTACAGCGCCGCAATTAACACGCAATTTTTGGCAAGAAAAATGGTTCCGGTGCTCAACCAACCCCCGCACTCGCTGGATTTGAGTCCTCCAGACTATTTTCTATTCCCCAAGTTGAAAATGGAGGTGAAACAAACGGCCGTGACAATTACGACCACGTATACCGAGAGACTCTTACACGAACTGTTACTGTCGGAAACTTCGTTCGGGGGAGAGAAGAGGGTCGTATGAACTTGTTTCCAAAATTTCATGAAGATGGCTCAAGTAGTATTGATTTTAGAAAGGCAGTCTCAAAACTTATGAGACGCACATGTATATTTATATGTAGTTAAGGATTCGGAATATTTTACTTCATCTAGTAACGATATTCGATTTAAATTAATGTTCGGAAATATTTTAATTTTGTTTTCTCGGGTGTCGTTTTTGTTAAAACCGCAACAGGTTGAAACATATCAGAGATTCTTACACGATAAAAAACGAAATTCTAGCGATGCCTTTCTATTTACGTGGTGGTGAGCTTGTGCCTGCAGCAGTTGTGCACTGACTTTATCATTAGTAATATCAATTAGTGTTGAGCGACGAACGAAGTATTTACTAATCGTTAATTAATAAAGTACGATTTTAATTCGTCTCGTGTCGAGTCTGGTAATAGTCGTTAATTTTTCGTATTGTAAATCGGCTGTGAATATATTACCGCGTTGCTCGCCCACCACACATTGTTGCATTGAATTTTTTCTCTACTCACATTGCTTTGGTTATGTTCATTATTTAAACGCGCAGTCGAATTATAGACGGTTTTTATTAATTTTTATATTTTACCATCAATCATTCGTGGATTTTTATAATAAATTAGCTGACCCCCGACAGACGTTATCCGGTTCAAATTTCGATAAATTTGTTTGTGATCGTTTTGTGAATTTGTAAAAATATATTGGAAATATGTAAACAAAGTAAAAATGAGAAATAATAAACGTATTTCGAAATGATCATTGTATCTATTAACGATTGTAGTCATGCATATTCAATTCGAGGAGAAGTACATTCAGAAGTACGCCAATGGGAAATTTTACATGCGAGATTCATTCTATTAGCAATACACTGCTGAAATGCGCTCGGGGAATGTGTTCGACTTGGAACCATGTGGTTTTGTTCCAAAATTTAAGTCGCAGTTGAATTCAGTCAGAATTTCACGTCAATCAAATGATTTATTTTCTTCCATTAAATTTTAAATCATAATGAATTTCAAGGTGTTTTATTTACATTTCGATCTCGATTGTAAGATCCGATGTTTAAGTAAACAATCGAAACAAAGAAATACTTTTTTCGACTGGTTTACTATGACATCACCATTTCGTTCATTGCAGTGCGTTATGATGATACACGATTGGCTTGATTCATAATTTGGCCATCAGCTGTCAAACGGCATTTGCGCGCACGTAGCGAAATAAATTGGAGTAGAAATAAAATATCTAAATTAGTTAGATAGATTGCGAAACAAAACGAAAGTAAAAACAAATGTAATTTTATTTTAGTTTAGGCTGGAGTGCGTATTTCCAGATTTTTTTCCAGAACTTTTTCCAGATCTTTCAAAAAAAAAAAAAAAAGAATCAACCAAATATGCGTCGTTCCCCTCCTCAGTTATGATCGAGAGTGCATACATAAATTATGAATTTTGCAGTTTTCCAGAATTTTCCGATTTTCCCCCTTTGTAATTTTCTCGAATTTTTCCTTTTCTTGAAAACTTTTCCGAGACCATAACGAACAATATAAAAAAAGAATTACGCATATCATCCACCGTTCGAATCGTGAGTTACGGTAATGAGTTCGTACAAAAATCCCGCAGAAAAAAACACTCAATTTTTCTCGAATTTTCCGATTTTTCAATTTTTCTTTCCCTAAAAACTTTATTCGGACTATTACGAACATTTTTTAAACAGAATTAATCAAATCGGTCTAGTCATTCTGAAGTGATGCGCTTACCGATAAACAGCATTTAATTTTTATTTATAATAGAATACGTGCGAATAGATTGAATTATATTTTTTTTTAAATATCTTTTTCGCGATGGTAAATTTGAATTTACGCAATTTTGACGCTACTTCCGAAACGCGGTGAGTGCAGAAACCGGTGACGTCATCTTAAATTTTCTTTTTTCCTAACCAATCATCAAAAGAAAACTCGCATCGCTAATTGATGCATGGCGTTTGAAGTAAAATTTAATTGTTCAATTAAAAAGCACCGAGAATCGTTTCACGAACGTTCACGCCTGCGAACGGGAACCAATCTTTCCCGAATGTAAAATGTGTACATTACATTGCATAGGCTGTAAATAAATAAGATAAATAAAATAAAAAATAAAAAATTCGAAAATGTGAGTGTGTGTATGAGATGCTGTTGTATTGAAAGAGAAATGATCGAAGAGACATGGTTTCGGGACTACAGTCGGAGAGTTAGTCACTTTTTTACCTTTCTCTGGAATTTTTGTTTTTTTTTTTTTGTCTCTTCCGATCGTGACGGAAATATCGGTAAAAAATAAGTCGTCAGAGACATTTAATTGATTCGCTCAAAAATTCGGTTGACGTGAACGTGAAGTCTTGAGAATGAAACATAGCGGAACCTGAGCAGAAGTAAAATCTGGACAGACAAATAAAGAATTACACCGATTATTGATTGTAGTTTTAGCCGACCTGAATGATATCGGGAAACATCAATTCATGGGTCACCACCAACGACAGTGTTACGTCCCATTTTGTATTATATTTAAATAATCCTTTTTTTTTTTTGTATATTTGGAAATTTATTAATTGTGTATTTTCAGTGGCCAGTCGATTAAGAAAGAATGGTGTAGGCAAGTATGTAATATAGATTTTAAAAACAACCATATACTATCGTTTATCAGAAATAATAAAAATAATTTAATAATATAATTTTACATTCATGGTATTTATGAGACCGTGCTGGCACCCCTGAGGGCGTAACTAAATAATATCGCTGAACAAAGCAGGGAGATAGAAAACGATGTATATGTATATATATATATGCACATTGTAGTTCAAGTGTAACCTCTTTGTGAACACAACTTGTATAATTTTTTAGAAGTGATTATATGTTATGTACCATGATTGGGTAGCACGGCCGATTCCTTAGTGAAGAATGAAGGGTTTACTTGGTGGTAGAAAAATTCATATTGTTAATGAACGCAATTTGTTCGTAGGAGATTATTTTTCTACTGAAATACAGGCTGCGATCATCACAACAAAAACACAAGTCGCCAAATCGTTGGGAAATTTCGATAATTACCTTTAATCATTCGCCTCTCATTAAGATGCAAAATATTCCGAAATCAACTCAGTTTAAGAACTTCTTCATTTCGTCGTTTTCTATATAAAGATTTGTATGTCGTTACAGTCATTGATCTAGACGAATAAAAAAAGTGTTTTAAAAAGACATTTAAATCCAATTACGAGCAAACATGCCCTTTAATAATTTAAACTCGAACAAAAAAAAAAAAAATAGATAGCAGTAAACGTAAAGCCTCCTTTGAGCAAGAATGGTCCACAATTCTATCCTAAATAAATACCCGTTTTGTTTTAATTTCCCTTGACTAAGTTTAAAGATTATTATATTGTTTAGTAGTTTTAATCAAGTATTTATCAAGTTTTAGGTAAAAATTTTATTTATAAGGATTAACAAAAATCGATTTTTTATTCGAGTACACGGTATTAATTTTTGCTGCGCTAATAAACGCAATTAGTTTACGAGATGATTATCTACTGAAACTTTACGACTGATCTTACTTTCACAAAGTCCAGCTTCCTTAAATAACAATTAGATTCACATTACCGAAATGTGATGTAAATGGAAAACGGAAAGTATACTAAAGAATGGAAAACCGGAAGTGTTCTCCGAATTTAATTTCATGAACAGCATGAATCAATGACTGTTAGGGAAAAACATAATTTTTATTTACTCATGTATAATGCAATAGCTTTATCAATGTGAAGAGATCGGATTAATGCAACCGATACGGACAAACGAGTTAAGAATGTTTCAATCATTTTCATTAGCCAGCGTAAATGTAAAGATTTAAGGTTCGTTTACACACATCAGTCACGGCTCGTCACAGTCTCAGTTCATTTTCAGATACATCAGTTCGGACCATACGCACACATTTCTAAATAAAATGGTTTTGTTTACAGAAGAGAAATTAGCGAGTAAAACGATTGCTCTTTGAAAAGAGAATGGAAAAAGCAGGAAAATGTGTGAAAATGCCTGCGGGTATATGAAGCGTGGAAGAAACGAGAAAGTGAAAGAGAATCTGCTACTCTGGTTTTAAAAAATCTGGTGAATGATGAAACAAAGTTTTTCAAATATTTCAAATAGTCTGAATATAGCTTTGATACATATTTTTTGATTAATAAAATACAACAACGTTTGAAAAAGGAAGATAACTCATTAGAGGGAAACCTTCTCATCGAAAGCACGCTTAACAGTTTGTCTTGTGTAAAATGCAGGGGAATGGTATAAACATTTTTATTGTAAGTTTTTCAATGTTCCCTTTTAATAAATTACGAAATTCAGAAATAAAATTAAAAATGGTTTCATTTGTTGTTCTACTTTCTTCTGAATAACATTCTTGAAATTTATATCTATGTATTTCAGTTCCGCCAGACTATACAAAACGACATGTTTACGAACTCATTTCATTAACTTGTCGTCATTCATTCTGGAAATGTATACAAATACGTATTCTGGTAAAAAATATCGCTGTGAACGATATGTAACCGAATGATGCCCCTGATGAATCGGATTTTAAACGGTGATTAATGATGAGTGTAGACAGTAGTCTCGCACAGGGAAGAAAAGTATCTTTTTCTACTGCAGCCAGATGGATACCTCGGAGATGTGACGAGCCGCGGCTGATGTGAGAGGTGGAAACACACACCACTGTCATGTTCCAAAAACGAATTCACGTATGACGTCATGCTTGAGATCACACTACTATTACGCTTTTTTATTCATTCAACTGCAAAGTACGAGATTGTACATAAATATACGCTAAATGGATAAGGAGTAAATTGAGTAATTAATTAATAAAATGTTATAAATAATAGAAAATATTGAATTAAATAATGAATTTTTAAATATTACGCCATGTGTAAGTTAATACCAAATATTTTCAATTCGTTTCCTATTTCTTGCCAAACTATTTACTATAAATTCTGATCAGATAATCTATTAATTTCTGACTACATAAAACGGGACGATAATTTCCAACTTTTTTTTATTAAATACTAATCAATTTCGAATGAAAACTACATACATACTACAAATAAGAATGTAAACAAACCACTTCGAAACAATGACAATAAAAACTGTAAATTCTCAACTAACACAAATCTACAGTGAAAAAAGCATGAGCTCATATCGGTAAAATATCCGAATGAACTGAAATTTCAAAACACGATATTATACAGGAAATAAAAATCTGGATGTGATATATGTGACGTCAAGGCCGTGTCCATGGGCGGGCGGTTAACCCTCCCATTAGAACTGAAATAGTTATTATAAATACACAAAAATTTAAAATAAATATTAATAATTTTTTAGGTTGTTCTTACATTTAAAAAAAAAAATGCTTCATATTTTTAGGTACTTCATTAAATGTTTTATGCAAAATTTTTTATTACGAGTATAATCAATAACATATGTAATTTTTATTAATGTTTTTATACGGGGTAATTAATTTATGTAAATTATTAATATGTAAATCAAAATGATGGAAATTATTAATAGTATGAATATTAGTGAAAAATGTATTGTTATTTATAAAATAAATATGCGAAGAAAATGCCCCCCTTCAAAATTCTGGGCACCGGTCTACATGACGTTACTTTAACGTGTTCCTGACGCATTAAAATCTACATTGTGAACACGAATCTCACGTTTCGGCAGTGTACTAGAGCCAGTTAAAGTGAACCATTTCAAAACAGAAAATTTAACTCACGGAAAAAATTTTAAATGTTAATAATTTCATAGAATAAACCCGAGCTCGTTAGTAATTCCGCGTTAAATTCCATTTAATAAATTATTATCAAGCGACACTCTGTAGATATTTATCAATAATGATTAAACTTTATTCAATTTTTTTTTTTTTTTTTAATACGTTTAGGGAAGGGAAAATTTAATATTACCTTTGGTTATTATGGGCATTTTTTCAATATTTGGCGGAATTACTGCTTTACGTTTACCAGAAACGTTGCACCATAAGTTACCTCAAACTGCCGAAGAAGGTGAAGCATTCGGTAAAAACTGGACGTTCGCTGATTGTTATACGTGCCCGATGCAAAAGTAATATTTCATTTAATCCGTAAATATTCTAAGAAATTTATTTTATTACTCTCAAAATTAGTAGATTGTTTTCATTTTATGTATCTATTAATTTCTGGTTACAGCATTAAAAACCTAGCGATAAAAAAGCTCATTGCTTAGTAAAAATGTTCGCATATTATAATAATTTTTTTCAATTACAGTAATTTGTTACACATATTTATAATTACCATTTTTTATAGAAAATTATCGAAAAGGACTTCGTTTGAAAATGCGGAATCGGCAGATGCGGTAGAAATGTTACCTAAAATTAATAGCAGTGAAAGTAATAAAGGAACAATAAAGCCAAGAATTCTAAGACAAGCAACACTGGTTGAAGCACCTGTAGATAATGATGGAGTATTCAAATTAACGCATTGGGTATAAATTGAAATAACGATTTGCCATTAAATTAATATAATTAAATTGAACTATCATATTCATATATTTTGCAAATCGGTGAAAAAAACTGAAAGATTTCCATTAAAAAAATTGCTTTTAAATAGCTAAACAGTTTTCGAATTATAAGTAAGTGTTACATCAACCTAATTAAATATAAAGTACAAATAATTTATGTCATGCTATAAGTTTAGTACTTTATTTTTTTATTTTTCATTTGCTATTTACTGCATAATTTTTTATTTAAGTGTATACAAAAAAAAAGAAGAAGAAAAAAAAGGTAAATAAAATGATTAATTTTTTCAATTAAATGCTCTTCTTTCTCTCCACATTATTATTTTTACTAACGGCGCTCTTTCAAACATTTCGCAAATTAACTTTAAATGAAAAATTAAAATAAATAAATTATTATGTAGAAAGAAGCTATCGAACTGAATAAACGTACAGTAGAATATGTAAACCATAAACGATAAATTTTTTTTCTGAAACTCGCATAACGATAAACTGAATTGGGTTTGTGCTACACGAGCGGTTTCATCACATACTCTCAGTGAGATTATTCCGATTTATTATATTATCGTTTCTTCATTTCTAGCAGTTGTATTCTTTATAGAATTATTTACTATACTATTTGGTAAATATGAATGTAGTAGTTTAGAACAAAATATAATACAAATATAACAAACAAATATAATCGGTGTAAATGGCTGAGAAACGTTTTCAGGCAAAGCTCACTTTCAGCTGGAAAATAGAATTTACAGCATGAAACACAAAATCGAATTGTGTTTCCTTTTGCTTTTCTATTTCCGTCGTGACACACTTTCGATTTCATGTTTGTGTTTTAAATTTTTCTATTCGGTTTTGTGTTTCATCCTGCAAAATTTTATTTTTCAGCTGAAAATGGGCTTTGCCTGAAAACGTTTTTGAGTAATATACATAGATTATATTTGTTTGTTATATTTGTATTTTATTTCGTTCCAAATTACTTTACAATTGTATTCTTATTTTAACTTACCTAAATCTTTCGAAATCTAAGAATATCATTTTATTTTTATTTATTTATTTTTCTACCCTTTTTTTTCTTCTACTTCTTTCCTTTCTTTTTTTTTTTTTTGCTTTTTATTTAGTTTTACTTAATCGATTCTCGTCTGGTGGAAGCTTTCAAAGGCATAAAATCTACAAAACCGAATTTATCGCTGAACATGGAACTTGCTGCTCCCACAAAATGTAAACCGTTCAGCTCTCTTTCGCCTGCTCCGTCTGTACTTAGCAAGGATTTGCAACTGTCACAAAGCGACCTACCCAACTACTTCATTAGTTACTATTAAAGCTATAAAAAACTTTAATATCACTAATTTTAATAGTGCTAATGACACCAATAATAATAATTTAATTTAATTTTGTACAAACTTAAATATTAATGTAACAAAAATAATTACCAGAAATGCGCAAAGCTGTGTAAGCAGTGACGATTATTACTATATAATTATCTAAATTAAACTACTTATTATACTAAATACATAACTTATACAAACTACAAAGGCCAACCTAATTAATGATACCTTTTAATTATATCAGCCTTATTGGCTATTGTTTACAAAAATGACAATTATTCCTATAAAATAAACATTAGAACCAAATAAAACTAATTAAGTAATCAAACATTTAACTTTAATTATATATAAAAGAACAATTAGAATAATTACCAGCATACTCTCAAATATCCAATACTCACATGCCAGTATATATACATCAATCAAACCATAATGACAGTAAGCATATAAATGCATCCCTTCTAAAACACATAATTATAAACTTATACACACATTCTAAATTACCTACATAGTATACATCCATACCCACCTATATCAAAGAAAGAAAGAAGCAGAAGAAGAAAAAGTTAAAAATAATAGTAATCAAATCAAATCATTGTTTATTATTATTATTATTATTGTTGTAACATCTCACGCATGCGCTACACAGCACGAGCAGCGGAAACCAAGTAAATTTATATTAAAACCATACATTCTCTAATTAATTATAATGTTCATAATAATGCTAGCAATAACACCAACAGCAGCTCGCGTAATTGTAATGCTAGTATTATTGGTAACGATAATAATAACAATAATAGTAATAATAATAATAATAAAGAGAGTAGTAACAGTATGAGTCACTTTCGGTTAGTCGAATCTGTTGTTTTTTTAAAATTTTTTTGTAGCTTGGTTCACATAGACATTGGCCTAAGAACATTAAAAAAAAGAGACGAGGAGACTCAGATCTATACACGATCACAGAAAGCCGTTAAAAAACAATCAAGAGCTTGATTAACGCAAGGAAAAGGAAAGGAGAGAATAAATGAAGTAGTGTATGGAGTACGAATTTCGTGTGATAAAAGGGAGGAATGAAAAGAAGTTTGTTCAGTTAAAAGTGACGAACAATCAAACGTTACAAAGTGAGGTTGCTGGAGGAAAGCAATGAACAACAAGCAGACGACATAAGAGAAAAACGGAAAAACGAAGAAGAGAGCAAACTGTGCCTAAAACGCAGGCGGCAAGTTGCTGATAGGTTAGAAGTCAAGAAATGCGGGGAAGCGAGGAAGGAAAGGTTGAATAAAAGGAAACCGGATTAGAGAATGAGGAGGCGTAAAAGTTAAACCAAAATTTGAAATGAGCAACTGAAGACAGAAGGGTAATATTGGAGAATGAGAAAACGGGAAAAACCTAACAGAAAAGGAAGATGGTCAACTACCCTATTTTTCTCAACTCTGGCATGACCAGGAATTCAAAAGAGATCCGTCTGGATTAAGCGAAAAAGGAAGACTTAAGGAGCAAATAAGAAAAACAACGAAGCGAGAGGAGATGCGATAGCCTGCAGCACGCCTTGAGTATCCAATAGAAGAAGGATCTTTCGAAAGACAAGTGAAGATTTGGTAAAAAGAAGATCGCGCAGAATAGCAGTAGACTCGTTACAAAAGATTGAGCAAAAGGATGGAAGTCTAAAAGACATGAAGTAATTTAAAGTAGGACAAAAAAAAGAACTGAACCAACTCTATTAGGTCCCTTAGAGCCATCAGTGAAGATCGTAAAATGGTTAGAGAAAGAAAAGCTTAGATTCTATAGAAACGTCAATTTAATGACATGATACAGATTGGGTCTAGGAGAAACAGGAGAATAAAAGCAGTTAATTGGATGAAAAAAGGAGGAAAAATCGAAGAAGTATGGAAGCTTCACAAGAGTGTAGAGATATGCGGAGAAAACTGAACGAGACGAGCAGCGATCAGAGATAAAATTAGAGTTTTGTTGACACAAAAGCGCCAATTACGAAGGATGGAGAAAATAAGTAGAAATAAGAAAAGAGGAGGAAAATGGCAACCGTTTGACGAGGGAACGGTAACCTAAGAAGAAACGCCGAAGAAAAAGAGGAGGAATGTGGGGTTCATCTATCGCTTTTATGAGGATGTAAAAATT
The DNA here is from genome assembly GCA_039619475.1 of Icerya purchasi. Taxonomy (NCBI): domain Eukaryota; kingdom Metazoa; phylum Arthropoda; class Insecta; order Hemiptera; family Monophlebidae; genus Icerya; species Icerya purchasi. The sequence continues at coordinate 77,041,639 of CM077116.1, forward strand.
CCTACATAGTCCGTAGAAATTAACATTGGCAAAACCGTTCTCCCTGAGTTTGTTTTCACTTATAAACTGTTCTTTCTTGCTTCTCCTAGTGTTCGTTCACTTACACAGTGTTCAGAATGTTTCCTCTTTGGACAAATTTCCAGACATTGCCGTAGTCCTTCTCTACATGCTCGCACTGTGCCTCCAAACATCCTGCTTCGAATTACAGCAAACTCCAAGAACCTCCTTATTATCGAAACAACAAAGGGGCCTACTGCGCCTATGATCGTTAAGCCCCGAAGAAGAAATCAAACGTATAATGGCGTTTAGAAACATAACTTTCCACGAAACATCAAAATTTAAAAAGCATAGTTTAGCTCCCAATGCCTTTTCTTATGTAGATCGTGCTTTAGTGCTTACTACCTCTTCTAATTTCTTCAAATTCTCATCTTTTTCAATTCCCTCTCTTCCTAAATTATTTCCTCATCCAAAATCACATACCTTCCACAAATCTTCTAGGCCCTAATGCACATTACAAACCTTCTGCATAACCATATGTCGCATTCCTCTAATGCGGATAGGCTTTAAGTAAAACTTATTTTTTTTCTGATAGTTTTATTATAAATTATAACACCTCCTCTTGTACCACTGTCACCAATCCTATCTCCGCAGTCACTCTTAGTCCCTCTTTGATTACTCTTCCGATAGTTAATCATATTTTCGCGGCTATTATAGAGCTACATGCCTCAAACAATTTTACGCCCTCCTCTTCCTTTTTTGAGTCTGTATCCTTCTTTCTGTCTAATAACATAAATTTGAATTAACTACACGTTTTCTTAACGATAAGAAGAAAAGAGAATTGGGACCTGTTTTCTTCTGTTTTCTCTTTGTACAAATACTTCCTCCGCTTATCTACTAGGAATATGTTTTTATATTTCTTCCACTTTCACTTTCTTTTGAGGCATTCAGAAAAGTTGCCCATAATCATGACCGTTGCAATTAACGTCGTATAACTAAATGTACTGTTGCTGCTGGAGACAACACCACTGTCGGCGCAGCTGTGTTCATTTTAATCCGTTTACTCACGAATGCGTTTTCAGCTATTAAAAGATTAAACCTATTGAGTAATCCCATTTGATGGGGGGATGATCAATTTTCCTTATTTCCTTGTACAAATCTATAATTCCATCCGAATTTGATTATTGATTCTTTGTTCATGGTTTTGTCTTTAGATCACTTCTTTCAAGAAGACAGGATACAAAATTCATGTCTTTGACTTTGTCTCGATGTTCGTAAATCTTCTCCAATATCATCAATTCTTTCTGAGCCAAACACGCCTTCCTTAGCCACCCGTAAATTATATTTAGGTTATCACTAGCTATCTAAGCGTCTCTCGTAGAGTTCATCAAGTCTTATTCCTGCTTATCTCCATATTTTTCAAAAACAGCGTTTTACTCACAGGAAAATTCCTATTCCAGCTCATGCTTCTTTGGGTCTTAACTCTTTCTCAGCCATCGTACTGCGTTATTTTTATTGGCCAAGTTGTGGCTATCGCACGTTGTTTTTCTCGGGGGGGGGGGGGGGGGGTCGATCGAGGGCAGCTACCCAGGATAACTGGACTATATTAGAGATTAAATTTTAATCCTCGATGAAAGAAAAGAGGCAAGAATAAGAACCACCTTTGAAGACAGCAAAATTAAGATATAGGAAGCATTATAGAGAATAGGAAAATTCAGCTTTAATAGCTCAGCGTACAGGGTATTACGTTCGGAGGAAAGATTGAAACATTCAAACAGCACGTAGTCAAGATCACAAACGAAAGTACAGTCGCTAGAGTGCAAAAGGAAAATAAGGGAACGGAGCAAGAGCAAAACGATACCGTGAGGATCGGAGCAAAGTATGATTGAGCTGCAAACGGCAGAAAGCAATAATGAAAAAACGTTTAAGGTTAGGAAAATAATAGAACCAAGAAAAGGAAGAGGGACTAGACCGAATAGAAACGTAAAATGAGTTAGGATTAGAAAAGAAGCTGGGATATACATCTGATCAAAGTCTGACATGCATTCTTTTGGAGAGGGGAAGTATGTTGTGACCAGGAACCTTTTTAACAAAATGTGAGGAGTGTAATGTTGAGCGTGCTAAGAAATCCATCGTCTCGTTGCCATCAATACCCGCATGACTTGAACCCAAAGAAGGTCGATGGAAGTGAAATGGGAAAGGGAAGGACTAAAGATGAGAGAACGTATACGGAAAACAATAAAGTCAAGGCAATATGAGGGAAAGGGAGAGGATATAGCTCGACGGGCACTTTTGGAGTCCGAAATGATTAGGTATCTATCAGAGTATCGAGTTGAGGAAATAAATATAACTGCTCGAAGAATGGCATAAAGTTCCGCGGAGAAGATGAGGCAAAAAGCTGGCAGCCTGAAGGATTAAGCGGAATCACTGACTGGGGAGAAAAAGGAAGCAGCTACTCCCCCTGAACTCTTGGAACCATCAGTAAATATTAAGGAATGAAAAGGATATGAGGAATTAATAAGAAAATTAAATTCTTGATTGGCAGCTGTGGAGCCAGAAGTTTTAGATGATGAAGGGAGAGAAGAGAGTTTTGGGGGGTGAAAAAATCCGAAGAAGTTAAACATGAAATAAGGAAGTTTACTATGGGAAATAGTATAGGAGAAGGTTTTATTATTTATATCTGCTCCAATCGCTCCTTTTCTAATTATTTGATTGTTTCTGATTCCATAAGTGTTCTTCAGAGCATTTGTTCTTCCTTCTCTACTCACTCCTGTGACATTTTCATTCATCGTAGACGTTCTCTTATCCATAATCTTTCCTCGTTTCTTTCTATACATATTGATTTGTTTTAGGTACCTAGCGGTGTAACCATAGAAGGTAATGGTATGACGGATTATTTAGCTTGCTCTGCTGCATCTTCCCATCTCTTTTTCCTAAAATTCCTTCTTTTAATCTGTTACCTCCATGAAAAAAATTTCATGCCAGACTTTGGTCGAATATTTACGCTCCATCATTTTCCAGCACTCTTTCCTTCTATATATCTGTCCGTTCAACCTATCTTCCATAATTTTCCGTTGCTCCACCGCTTTTCTGTCACCTTCATTATTCGTTTGCCTTTCACCTATGTTCTATTATCTTTCTCTCGTTTTCGTCTTGGTTTTACACTTTCTTCAAATTGTTCTCTTCATCCAAGTGATGAAGCCTTCTGTGATTCCATGTATTTTTTGAGTGCCCGCCTTTATACACCGAACGCTATGTTCCGTATTCCTACTTGCTATCGCTTCGGCTTCCCGCTCCATATTGCGCTTCATACATCTTATCTTTGTTTACGTCCTATATCGTTACAGCTCTCGGCGTATTTATATCATCATTTTCTGACAAAATCTCTGACTCTCCCTTCCATAGTTTACGTGTCCAAAAAAAAAAGAAGAGAACAATAAAGTCAGTTGAAACGGGAAGACATATTTAAACTACAAAGGAGGTATTATTTACGTTGGTGGTAAATGCAATTTTTGATTAACATATAAAATAATTAAAATTCAGCCGGGAATATCAGCTTAAAAATATAGTCAGCCTCAATCAACACTTTTAACTAATTTTCGTTTAATTTATTAATTTGCGTGTTATTTGTAATTTGCCTCTATATATTTTTATTATTAGTAATACCTTCGATTAATAGCAATCCCGGTTGCAACTCGAATAAAAGCATTTATACACCCTGTCAAGAAAGTATCGGGAATTGTTAAATAAAACGAACAATTTTTAATTTTCATCCAAATTTATTTTGTCACCTTCAAAATAACATCCATTCGAAGCGATGCACATATGCCAACGCTTTTTCCACTCGGCAAAGCACTTCTGATAGGCGGTTTCCGGGATGGCCTTAAGCTCTCGCGTCGCATTCGTCTTGATGTCATCAATCGATTCGAAGCGCATTCCCCGTAGCGGAAATTTGAGTTTTGAGAATAGGAAGAAGTCGCAGGGTGCTAAATCTGGTGAATACGGCGGTTGTTCGATGATATTTACCGAGTGTTTGGCCAAAAACTCATTCACAATTATGGCTTTGTGAGACGGCGCATTATCGTGATGGAGAATCCAAGAATTGTCGACCCACAAATCGTTACGTTTACGACGGATAGCCTCTCTCAAACGTCTCAAAACACTTAAGTAAAACTCTTTGGTGACTGTCTGTCCGGCTGGCACATATTCATAGTGTACCACGCCTCGAATATCGAAGAAAACAATCAACATGATCTTCACTTTCGATCGGCTTTGGCGAGGTTTTTTCGGCTTTGGCGCGCCAATTGGCCGCCATTCGGACGATTGCTGGTTCGTAAGCGTGTCGTACTCGTACACCCATGTCTCGTCACCAGTAATTATCTTTTCCAAGAAGGTAGGATCCAAATTGGCTCGATCCAGCATGTCTGCAGCTACCTGTTCTCGGTACTTTTTTTGAAAGAAATTCAGGTCTTTCGGAACAAGCCGAGCCGCAACGCGTTGCATACCCAATTTTTCGTGCACAATCGTACGTACGCTCTCGTGTGACATGCCCAATCCATGAGCCATCTCTCTCAAGCTCACATGACAATTTTCAGCAACGATTTCCTTGATTTTATCGACGTTATCATCGGTCACACTCGTTGAAGGCCGTCCAGAGCGAGGCATGTCTTCGACCGTCTCCCGACCATCCTTGAACGCTCTGTACCACTCGTAAACCCGCGTTTTTGATAAAGCAGATTCACCAAAAGCCTTCTGTAACATTTTCAGTGTATCGGCACAAGAAATTTCGTTCGAAACACAGAATTTAACACAAGTACGTTGTTCAATATTTTCACTCATTGTAAAACTTCGACAAAACACTTCAAGGTCGACTGATTTTAACAGCTGCTGTAAACACACTGGTTGACAGATCGCGCTAAAAATAGGCATCATAATACAAAACAGTTGTACCAACCTGGAAAAAAAAAATTATCTGCCTAGCTATTACCCGGGAGATTTAAATTGACAATTCCCGATACTTTCTTGACAGGGTGTATATACTTTGTCTTTATCATTCTTTTGTGTTATCGAAAGATGTACACATCGCATAAATGCACGTATTTTATCTCTGAAGACAATTTAAAACTCGCCAGCAGATAAACGTTTTATATTAGCTAGCTATACCCGAAGTTCTACGAATACTTCGGACACTTTTAAAATAGAAAAACTTAAATTATTAATATATAAAGGCAAGTTATTGAACATTCATCGGCATAATCGTCAATTCATTATAAATACAAAACGTGTATATAACCTAATTGTTTAAAAATATATGAAAGAAAAACTTATTTTTATAATTGAAATAAAATGTCTAGGTTGTGCAATTCGTTTAAAAATAAAAACAGAATTTGTATTAATGCATTTAAAATCTAGAACAAAAATACTGCCTCTTTCAAACCTCTACTGCATACATGTATATCTGTGGCTTACGATGAGCTATTTTGGAAAACGGTCCAAAATGTGAACTATTCAATATTTACACTAATTTTTTTTTACTAAACTTCATGCTACTTATTAATTTATTAATTATTAACAAACAAGATGTATATAAATTTTATACTGGACAATTTTTCTTTTTTAAGCAATGCATTATTTTATACAAATTAAAGTAATGACGAATATAGTTTCATTTTGTAACTTTTTATACTAAAATTGCGAAAATGACTATAGAACTAAAAATTTTTAAAAGATAGAAAGTTGAGTAAAAAATTATGTATTTTATCAAAAAATCTCTCACGGGAGAATCTATTTGGTCTTTTACAACAAAAAAGAATATTAGTTTTTGAGAGCAATTAGGAAGACAAAAAATTATTTATACAAAAGGAAAAAAAGTTTTAATATTCTAAACGATTGAAGTTAATTTATAAAAATGGATTAAAATGTATTGTAACAGTATTTATTAGCCGGGTATGCCACCGCAGTCTTGTGAGCTTGTTATTTTGATTATTTTTATTAAGATATTATATTATTAGTAGTATTTTTATTCAACAAATGCAATTTATATTTTGCTTGGAAAATTATTGCAAGAATCGGTTATAAAAATACCAACATTTGGTAACATTGTTTATAAGTTTTTTATAACTGATAAACAATTCACGAATTAAACGACCTGTGCCGAAAATTACCGCTTTCTTTATATTGATTAAATATAATTCGGTATTTCTAACATTTTTAAATTGCTTATTAATTAAGCTCGAACTATTCCGGTTGCTGATATAACCAATGAGATTATTTTAATTTCTTTTATATTTCATATTTTCCTTATTTAATCTACTTGGTCTTTATATTTATTCTTTCTTCGATGGTTTCCCTCACATTTAATATATTATTATAATTAATAATTTTGTATTTTTTTTTATTATCGGTATTAAATCTATCTTATAAAAGAGTGGTATTTTTTTTTTGGCAATTACTGCCTTCCTGAAAGAATATTGCGTTCTTCATTCTCGAGAATCCTTTCTGATTTATAAATATATAAACTATTTCGAGTAGTCATGTTAGATATTTTTTCAATATACTGACGTATAATAATCAAAATTCTATTATATCATTCCATATATTTTGTTGGTGCTAATTTCGTACATGCCAATATTATACGAACTATTTAAAATTTTTGGTACGGACTACTTTTCTTAAATGGAAATCAGAAATCCTTCGGTCCCTACAAATATTTTACCTCTGATAAGCCATAAAAGTTTTTTTTTTATTGATCAATTTTATCCAATTTCTTTTGGGTATCGGCCATTTAGTATACACCTTGCTGTCACGCATTGTATTCATTTTCACGAATGCTTTTTATTTCCAACATTTTTTCAGCTTTATAACTGATGTCTGTGCATATCAGGGTTTTATTTACTTTTATGGTTGATTTATGCAAATTTGATTTCATTGATAAATCTACAAACATGTATTATTATTTCTTTGTTCTTCCTTTCGTTATTTGGGTGTTTTTCTGGATAGTCGATCATTCCATGACCATATCAACCATCTGTTCGTATCTGCTTACAAAAGGCTCAACCTTATTAAATTCCTTTCTCTCACTATATAACTTTCGTTTTCCTTTAATTGTTTCTGGGTGAAGGTCCTTAGTTGACGAGCCCAATTAAAAAAAAAAATCCCTTTCTCATACTAATTGGAATGGTGGTTCTGTGATCCTGCTTATGTTTTACAAATCTTTTATTCGCTCTATTCTTGATTACTATTCCTACATTTACGGAAATTCTTCTAGACTCCTTCTGTCTAAGCTCGATCGGGTCCAAAATACTTGCCTCCGCCTCTGCCTTGGAGCCCGAAAATCCACTCCTATCCCAGCTCTGCACGCTGAATCTCATATTCCTCCCCGCTTTCTTCGACGTTCCTACATGGGTTATCGTTTCCCCATCAAACGGTTGCCGATTTTCTCTTCCTCATATTTCTTCTTATTCCTCTACCTTATGTAGCTGGTGTTTTTCTGCCAACAAAACTCCCATTCTATCTCTTATCGCTGCCCGTCTTGTTCAGTTTTCTCCGTATATCTACATTCATGATAAACTCCCATATTTCTCCTTCAATTTTTCCTCTTTTCTTCATCCTATTAACTGCTCTTATTCTCTGATTCCTTCTAAACCTGTCATTCATAATATTGTTAGATCAGAATTTTTACTGAATCTAAGCTCTTCTTTCCCTAACCATTTTTTGATTTTCGTTGATGACTCCAAGGGACCCATGGTGTTGGTGCAGCTTCTTTCTGTCCTTCGTTAAATCATGTCGAGTCCTTTAAACTTCCCTCCTTTTGCTCAATCTTCTATGCGGAGTCCTCTGTTATTCTGCGTGTCCTTCTTTTTATCAGATCCTCACCTGTCTCTCGCAATATTCTTACCCTGTCGGATGCTCAAAGCGTGCTGCAGACTGTCGCATTTCTTCTTATTCACTCCTTGATTCATGATCTTTCCCTTTCTCACTTAATCCAAACGGACTTCTTTTGGACCCTTGGTCATGCCGGAATTGAGGGTAATGAGTTAATTGACTCATTCGCTCGGTTATCTTCCTCTTCCGGTAGGTTTCTTCCTTTTTTCGCTTCTTCCAATATTACCCTTCTGTCTGCAGCTGCTCATTCCAAACTATGGTTTGACTCTTACGTCTCCTCATTCGCCAACCCGGATTCCTTTTTCTTGTCTATTCAGCCACCCCTCCAATAACCCAATTTGTGCATGATCCCGATCATATAATGTTCGGGTATTCGTCTCGTGTAACCGATTAAGCTTCTTTCTACTTCTCCCTTTTACAAATTGGTATTCCCACTCCATACAGTGCTTCATTCATTCTCTCCCTTCTATCTCCTTTTGTTGTCCAAGCTCTTGATTCTTTTTTGTCGGCTACCTCTGATCGCGTAAAGTTCTGAGTCTCTTGCGTCATTTTTCCTTTGTTTTTGGGTCAATGTCCTTGTAGGCGAACCCGAAAAAAAAAATATATATATATTATTATCGTTTTTTTTCTGGTTTTTACCGGACAGGTCTTTTTATTATGATGTTGCATTTATATGGGTTAATTCGCCAAGTACGGCACAACTTCATTAAGTTTTAACTGCATCTTCTCCGAGTACTTTCCTGATGATGGCACATGTATCAAAGATCACCGATTTCTGCATCTCTATGTAAATTTCTTTACCGATTGCTATTCTACATGTAGCATCATGCAATTGTTTCAGTACTGTAACAGTGACGGATGCCAGAAATCGGATCATATGAGTTGTACGCTACCTTTGGTAACAAAAGTTGCGACGATAACGACAACGACTATACCAGTCACCGATATCACCGGGGGAACTCTATCTCCGCTTTGTCGATGTTACAAATTCATTTTATTTCATTAGCCAGAACGATATATTTTCTTTACTTATAGTTTTACTGATATTTTTAGTGAGTGGCACTTCTACATCTATTATTTTTGCCTGTTTCAAACTTCTTTCAACAATTAAATCTGGCCCATTTTCGGATTTTTCTGTCATACAATATCTGGATGTCTTTATTATTTATTACTTCCTTTGGCACATAGTTATAGTATGGTTCTGTTACCGTTATACCATATTTCTTTAGTAGCCTCTTGTGCAATATTTTAACGACATTGTTATGTCGTTCATACATTCTCTAAGTGCCATCATACTTCAGCTATTAGTTACATGCTTTATTGTTTTTTTGTCTACCCCACACGTCCTGCAAGTATCGCTTACATCTTTTTTCATGATATAGCTTTGACAGTTTTTTTGTGGCGATTAGTTGATCCTGTATTGCTAACATGAAGCCTTCTGTCTCAAATATAAGCTGTTCGATTCTAAGCCACATGTTGGATGCTTGGGTATCAATATCAGGATTTTCTATTTCAGCTTAATTTTATTTAATGAAAGTTAAATGTTAGGATAGGATTTTTGTGATTATGTTATTTTTCTGTGTTGATGCCAGTAAGAATTACGTTGTAAATTTTGATAATTTTATACAAACTTCTTCTTTCTTTCCTCAACCTAATGGTTGGTGGGTACTGCCTATTCGTACATCTCAGCTGTACAGATATAGGTAGTGTACTAGGCAATTGTTATATGCAACGCAGGTGTACACACGCAAGACTACATTCGGAACTGATAGTAGACGCTTGTTATCGCGCTACAAGTGCAGTCCCGTGTGGGTCTGCTGTGTACTGACCTAGCGCGCATATGATGTTGTACAGAAGAGAAAGAGACAGAAATGAAAGCAAGATGGGTCAAGGGGCACAGCCCTTTACGAGGCCAAAATAGCCGATATATATACACACACGTATAATTATAAAAATATTTTTGTAGCCCCCCCCCCCGAACTTTTGGTCTAAATACGGCCCTGTATGTTATTATTTGCGTTAGTGAGAAACATGAGTTACCAAATTTATTTCTACATTACCCATTCACTGCTATCATAAATTGCAGAATGATTTAATCAATTCAAAATAATACTCGTATTAAATAGCATGGACTCATCAAATTAAATGACGAATTAAAATCGCGTTTTTTTATAATCTTTTTATACTTACCTGAAATTGCGCACAAGTAAAAATATATAAATTGACAAATTTCTTTTCAGTTTCCTCCTCACTGACCCCAACATCTCTCTTTCTTTGCTGTAGGTGAACGTCTACTGCTGACATCACCCCTCCCATCCAAAATAAAGTTTTAACACGCGCGATCGGCATTTTCATTATTTTTCACGAAATCATTTTAAGAAGTTTACATTATCTTTCATTAAATTATTTTTAGAAACTTCAGTTAATTACTTTTCTTAAAGAATAGTGAACCCAGAGTATCGGCAGTGATATTTAAGAAGTCAGTTCTCCGTTAATTTTTAACATATTTATTAGATAAAATTTTACGGAAACGTATTTTACTAAAAAATAAAATTGATAATAAACTATTTTTAAAATGATTTTCCCCGGCACGGCATAAACCCAATTAAAGAACATTACATTATTAATTAATATCACCTGAAGTTTAAAAAAACAATGCAGTATTTAGAATCAAAGCATGTAAATTCATTTTTGTATTTTATTTAAAAAGTACTATTTTTTTTTTTTGTGCTTGTTATATTTTTATCATTTCACGCAGAGAATTTTTTTGCCATTCCCGTAAGAATTATAAATTAGTAACACTTATCTCTTTAGTTTCCTCTGGTAGCTCAGTTGGTAGAGCAGTGGACTGTATCTCTTTAGTTAGACCAAGGTCTGAAAAAAATATATACAAATCCCTAAGCATTAATTGCGCCTGATTTGTTACATGTGAAATAAAAAAAAAGGGGGCTTAAAATATATAAACTATTTCATTTGATTCTAAAATTTACAAGTTCTCCATTAAAATACGTTTCTCATGTAATTTGTTAACCGACAACTAAAACTTTGATAGAAATTATAAATTGATCTGTTTTATAATATAAAATTTCTAAATTATAAAATAAATAGTATTTGTATGAAATTTATTCATGAAGTGTGAATTTATTAACTTAGGGAATAGATTTTTTAAAAAATGTTATTTCAACGAGATCGGGATTTTCACGTTCATATTTTAGTTACAACTGAAGTCGTAACATGACGGTGTTTAGCAAATAAATTCCTTGAATCTATCCATCGGCATTATCCCTTAAAGCGAATAATATATTTTTACATATAACTCTATTATTTTAAATAAATTAAACGTAGATATTAATTTAAATAAACAAAATGTGTAAATTCCGGTATTTCATTTTTAAAAAACTTGATTTAATTTCTTTATTATATTGTTAACATGGGCGCAGCTAGAGGCGGGCAAAAGTGGGCATTGCTCACTCTAGAAGAATCGTCTAAATATCATATGGAGAAAAATTTGAAAAGTGTAAAAGTACAATGTACTTCGAAATTGATACCGTGATTATCACAATAATTTTCTATGCGCATGCAGGCCATCTGACGATGCTTTGCACAATATTCTACTACAGCAGCGGTAGACTAAGTAGACATCAGTATTGGCTTTCGATTATTTAAAAGCTCCCTCGGTGACTACTTTCAGACCGAACTCACTTAATGTCGAAGTAAGTTGCACTGTCTGAACGTAGTCACTAAGAAAAGAGAACTTTTAAATAATTGAAAGCCGACACTGTTAGGTATCCTGTGTGACTATATATATATATTAGTATTTGAAAATTAAGTGGCTTTTTTAAATAAGCTGTTATTTATTTCGGTTATATATTTATTTAAGTTGTTAATTTTATATAAATGTTTTAATATAATACGATTATATGTGTGCACACATGTATATACATATATTCGGTTAGCCAGCCCCCCCCCCCCAGGAAAAATTCTTGGCTACGCCCATGATTGTTACTGTTTATTAAAAAACAAAAGGCGGATACAACGCGATATAATATAAATGGTTTTCCACTGAAAAATAATCTTTAATAACTTTATTTCATTACCTGATTTACTAAATTAGATTATTAACTTGTTTAACAATGCAGGTGCAATTGAAAGTCGTAGTTGAAACATCGGAACATATGAAATAAAAGACGTAACTAATCTCGACTACCCTTTGGTGTTTTAATTTTGAACCCCATTAATTTTTTTTGTTTATTAACTAAAGGTGTGTATGAGGGTTTCCATGCACCGTGTTTAACTACTGGGGCTATCACAACACATGGAGCCTACTTGGGAGGATTAAACGCGATAGTACAAACCGCTGGTCCGCGTGAAAGCTAATACCGCTGTGACCGCGGACAGAACATTTGATAGTATCTTAGAACTAGAAGAGGTGGTGAAGCGAATAGATCGTGGTACCGCAAAAGAGGAACATTCGAGAAGTAGGTGAAAGGTGGATGGGGCGCTCGGTTGACCACAAAAGGGACAGACATTTGGGGGTACCTGGCTCGTGAATATGTAGTTGTGCGAGAGGGTTGTATGTCCTATTCGGAGACGATTCAGGACAGAAAAATCTCTGCGAGAATCTCCGTCTGTGGGCCACCAAGGCTCCGTGGTTGTTTTTATATTTCGGAGAAACGTACTTGAAGATCTCCATTCCTGTTGCAATTCTTCTCCAGTTTGATGCATAAACAAATGAGTCAATGTAGGGGGAAAAGGAGGTTGTATGTCATTGGAGAGAACAATGTCACCTGAGCTGCTCGATTAACACGCTCATTGCCTGGAACCCCAACATGAGCCGGCACCCATGGGAAAGACATTTCAGAGTTTAAATGTAATAACCTGTATAATAGGTAATGGATCTTCCTTATCAAAGGGTTGTTGGATTTAATCTCTGAGATGAGTTGAAGGGAGTTTAGAGAGTCAGTTATGAATAGGGCCTTTTGGGACTTGAGGTTGCTATCGGTGTAGTGTTGGATGCAAAAAATCAGCCCGTATATTTCGGCATCCAGTGCTGTACAGCAATCGTGCAGTCTGACTGACTCTACTGCCCCTGAGACTTCGAAGGAGCATGCTGCCGGTGACTGATAACCTATTGCCTTCGCTCCATCTGAGTAGAGGCATGCATGGTCTGTGTAGCTCGTTATGATATTTTTTGCTATTTGTACTATGTTTGGGGGGTATTGTGCTTTATTAAATTTTGTTAGCGATATGTTTATGTTTGTGATTAGCTGACTCCATGGAAGTGCGGTTGCTGCGAAGTCTGGCAGAGTTCTTGGGATTGAAGAGATTTGGAAACGACCCATAACCGAAAAGAGTTCAGGCACTGGGTCATTCCCAAACCTCATATTAGGCCGGCTCGAGTGTCGGGGTTTTGGTACTACTAAGGAGTGTGCTCAATTCTTTAAAGTTATAGTATTTCCTATAAAAGGACAGTGGAGGACATATTACCAGTGCACACAAACTTACAACCGGTGAAGGGGGATCCGAGGGGCCGCAGAATGTATAGGATCTAAGGATCTTAGCATACATTTAGCAGCTGAGGAGTACACCTGACACCCGCAGTTGATTCGCGAAAGGATAATTGATCTGCACATTATAAGGAGTAATTTTGGGTTTAGATTGTACTTGTAATTTGATAGATATTTCAGGATAGACAAGGATTTTAAGCATTTGGTTTTGAGATCAGCTATATAAGCGCACCGGGAAAGTTTTTATCGAATGTTAGGCTTAGGAACTTGACTGACGGACGATGAACCCCATTAATGATTTTTACATATTTCTTGTTTTATAAGAATGTTTTACTTTTTTATTTTATTAAATGAGCTATTAAGATGAAATAGTTCTATAAATGAACCTATAACTATTGTATTGTTTGTTTTCACGCATCTGGTTGTTTTTTTTGGGGGGGGGGGGGGCTTTAAACTCAAATTTTACACATCTTCTGTTTCTTTCACTTACTAATCTCAATTGTCTGTTATGCTATGACTATACCAATGTCCTACTTCTTCTTACAAAATCATAGATTGCATGATATGTAATCGATAGTGAAAGGATATAATTCATATTATATCGACACGGGGTATTCAGTATTAATAACGCTCGATGGAGACCAGAAATGTGCGAAGTGTAATAAGAACATTCTTAAAACATGTGATCCGCATCAGCCACTTTATCTACGTCCCTTGGATGAGTACAGAACGAGGAATCAATCCACCAGATTTTACGAGTATATAGAAAAGCAGTCAACATATTTGTCCCAGTGCGTAATCTACAGATTGCTTCATAGAAACGAATAACAGAAACTATTGTATATGTCAACATCCTTTGCTGGCGTTCTTTTTTTTTCGGAACAGGAAAGTAAAAATAACATTAATGGCTTGTTTTACACGCATTCATTGTATATTTTATTAGGTTCTCCTGTTACAAAAATTAACCATTTTCTTAGAAATTTAAAATCGAATAGTCAATTGAACGGGTTATGAACAAAGCAGGTAATTAAACTTCATCTCTTATGAAGCTGTTCAGGATTTGATCAAATAAACAAACTAAAACACTACACATATTTATAGAAAACAGTTTCATTCATTAATTCTCCGTACTACAGTCATTATTAATAATAATTTATTCGAAAAATATTCTAGTAATTCTTTTTCTGCCGAAAAAGTAACAACTGTTTTACAATAAAACTATAGTCAATTCCAAGAAAAAGATACGATTTTTTCATAAAAAAAAAAAAAAAAAAAAAAAATGAAAAGAACCGATAATGCATTTGACCGATTATTAATATTAATCATCTTCATCCATTTCGTATTACTATTGCTAACGGAACTCTCAAATTTACATCGCAAAAGTCTATTTATTTGTATTTCACATCGAAGTCGTTATTTCAAAAAAATAAAAAATATTTAAAAAAAATGAATAACCCAATAAAATGATGTAAAATATGTGTTTTGTGATTATATTTATGTATGTAATGTGACTTGCTTAACTTTTTTAATATAAATAACATGCTATACACGCGGAAAAAGAAATCGTTAACGATGAACGGTATTTTTTGCATGGAATTTCTGATAGCAGTGAATGGGTAATGTAAAAATAAATTTGGTAACTCCTGTTTCTCACTAACGCAAATAATAACGTTTAACGGATGATACCTGAAAATCACAGCAGGTAGTCTGCAAAAAGGTCTGAGTAAAAACCCTCGCTCGCTTCTGCCCGAACGATCCACATCGGAAAGAGCTGGCTCCGTTAATAGCAGCACCGCGTTTAAATTTATTGTTTTGGCTGTATTTCGTTTGTTAAGTTCTGTTTTAAATATCTACTTGATTCCGTTTATATACTTATCCGCAACAATTTTTTTAGCTTCTTTATGCTTAATTTCCGTGTGTTGTGGCGCTCCCAAATATTTATAGGTATCATAATCCTCCAATGCTTTTATAAAATATCTACCTATGTCTACGTCTTTCTGTACAGGTTTTCCTTTTTTGACTTGAATAGTTATGCATTTATCTAGCCCAAATTGCATATAGGTATCATTTAAAAATGCAGTTACATACTGTAGTAACACCTGTAATTGTCGCACATTTGACGCATGCATCTTCAAATCATCCATGTAAAGAAGATACAAAATTACTTGAGTTTTCTTATAGACATCTCTTAATTTGTGTTCCTTATTTGTACTATATAAGATTTTACTTCATGGATTTAATGCCAAACAGAACCAGCTTGGGATATTCCCTTCCTAATCTTAATGTTATTTATTGAAAACCGGTTATCAGGAGCGCCTACCTGTAATGTTGTCGTCCAGCTTTGCATACAAACCTCCAAGAAGAACTTGAACGCTACTGAGTCTACTGTATACATTTTTAATATTTTTGGTAGCCAATCATGCGGCACACTATCATAGACTTTTTTATAATCTATTAGGTTGAGGAATAAGTTCGCAACGTTTTTTTCGAAAAGTTTTATTTAAATAAAAAACAATAATCATAACAATAAATTAATCAATTATATATTCGCTGTTGTTGTTTACGATCTCCTCCCACCTCTCGACCAATTTGTTGATGCCGTTCCGCCAAAAATCGCCCGGCCTGGTGTCGAAGAAGTTGTTAAGCCAATTTTTAAGGTCATCTTCGTTGTCAAAGGTAACACCGCTCATATGGTTCGACAAAGAGCGAAAAAGATGGTAGTCGGTCGGTGCAAGGTCTGGAGAGTACGGTGGATGCTGAAGAACCTCCCATTCGAGCTCTTGCAATGCAGCTTTGACGACCTGTGCAACATGCGGCCTAGAATTGTCGTGGAGCAGGATGACTTGGCTTTGTCGATCAGGTCTTTTCAGTCAGATAGCCTCGTTTACGCGGTGTAATTGGGCAATGTAGAGCTCCTTGTTGACCGTGGCGTTTTTTTTGAGCATTTCCCAGTGCATCATGCCCTCCCAGTCCCACCAAACACAGGCCTTCTTTGGGTGGAGATCCTGCTTGACTCTCGGCTTTGGCGTATTTACTGGAGGCACCTACTCCTTTCTTTGCTTCATATTGACATATAAGCACCATTTCTCATCTCCCGTGACGATTCGGTACAAAAAGCGCTGTTTATGGCTGCGTGTTGCTCGATGCCTGGCGAGGTGTTGAGCAGCAATTTGAAGACGATTTTCTTTGTTGTTTTCCGTAAGTTCGTGAGACACCCAGGCTCCCAATTTTTCGCCAAATCCCATCGTGTGGAGATGATTGAGAACCGTCTTTTGATCGCAGTTCATTTTATCGGATAATTCTGGACTTGTTTGGCGACCGTCCTCTTTCAAAAGTGCCTTCAGACGTTCTTCGTGGAATTCCGAAGGTCTTCCGCTACGGGGCGTGTTGCCGAGGTTAAAGTCGCCGTTTTTGAACTTTGCAAACCATTTCCGTGCTATAGACTCGCCTATGACACCTTTTCCGTACACCTCGTAAATGTCACAGGCTGCTACGGCTGCTTTTTGGCCCCGATGAAATGCGAAGAAGAGCAGGTGTCGAAAATGGTGATTTTTGCCTTCTGGGAATTCCATTTCTAAGCCTCCAAAATGATAAAAAATTAAATTACTGAAAAAAATAAATAACACAGTTCTGTAGAGCAGGAAACGCACTTTCTAAAAAATACAAACAGTTTGCCAAACAAAAAACGAATCGTTTAAATATAACTCTTCGAAAAAAACGCTACGAACTTATTCCTCAACCTATGGGACATACTAATATTATGTTTCTTTATTCTGGCTATTTCTAAAATAAAGTAGTCAATCATTAGCTGCTCTTGGCATCCTATGTGTTTTTTCTTGCATCCTTTTTGTTGTTCTGTCATTACACTATTTTCTTCTACATGTTTCTCCAATTTAGTTTCAATACATGATGTTAACAATTTATATAATGTTGATAAACAAATAATGGGTCTGTAATTGGCTGGGTTTTCAGTCTCACTCGTTTTCGGCTTCGTATATTGTAACTCCTGGTGTTTAAAATAATGATATTTCTTCCGGTCTTTCAATCAAAGCATTTAGACTTCTTAATGTCTCATGCATGCTTGTTAATGTTTTATCCAATAGTTTTGTGGTCCATCTGGCCCCGTTGATTTCCAGTTATGCAATATTTTTAAACTATTTTTCATCTCTTCCAGCTTAATTTCATGATTATTCATCGGTTTTATATTTCTAGCTTCTTCCATTTCCGTTTTTAACCATATTGATTTTTTGTTATATTGTTTCTCCTGTTTCCAGGTGTTTTCCCAGTAGTTTTCCATTAATTGTTCATTCGGCTTCCCGGTTTCGTTCTTATCGTCAACCTTATTTAAATTCTGATAAGATCTCTTTTCATTAACATTGAATTTATGATTTTCTTCTTTTCTTTTATTGCGTTTTGTGTATCTTGCTAACCTACAGTCTTCCATGGCTAATTTTTGTTTCATATCTTCGATATAAATATCTAATTGACCTATACTGGATTAGTCTGCCTATATCTTTCCGAATTGCTTCAATCTGCTTTTACAGTCTTATTTTTCACTGTGGTTCTGATTTCATATTCCTATTTTTCGGTTTTACACATTTTATTTTTCTTTCCATTCGTTATTTCTCTGTTATCAGTCACCGGCGGCATGCTCCTTCGAAGTCTCAGGGGCAGCAGAGTCAGTTAGACTGCACGATTGCTGTACAGCACTGGACGCTGAAATATACGCGATGGTCTTTTGCATCCAACACTATACCGATAGCAACCCCCAGTCCCAAAAGGCCTTACTCATAACTGACTCTCTAAACTCCCTTCAACTCATCTCGGGGATTAAATCTAACAACCCTCTGGTAAGGAAGGTCCATTACCTATTATACAGATTATCACATTTAAACTCCGAAATGTCCTTCCTATGGGTGCCGGCTCATGTTGGGATTCCAGGCAATGAGCGTGTCAATCGAGCAGCTCAGGCGACATTGTTCTCTCCAATGCCACACAACCCCCCTCTTCACCCTACATTGGCTCATTTATTTATGCAGCAAACTGGAGAAGAATGGCAACAGGAATGGAGATCTTCAAGTACGTTTCTCCGAAGCATAAAAACAACCACGGAGCCTTGGTGGCCCACAGACGGAGTTTCCCGCAGAGATTTTTCTGTCCTGAATCGTCTCTGAATAGGACATACAACCCTCTCGCACGACTACATATTCACGAGCCAGGTACCCCCAAATGTCTGCCCCTTTTGTAGTCAACCGAGCGCCCCATCCACCTATCATCTACTTCTCGAATGTCCCTCTTTTGCAGTACCACGATCCATGCACTTCACCACTTCCTCTAGTTCTACGATACTGTTAAACGCTCCGCCCGCGGTCGCAGCTGTATTAGCTTACATGCGGAGCAGCGATCTCTACTATCGCGTTTAATCCCCTTAAGTAGGCTCCATGTGCTGTAATAGCCCCAGTAGTTAAACACGGCACATGGAAACCCGCATATACAATCTTATAAAAAAAAAAAAAAAAAAAAAACACAAAAATTTTTGTCAAGCTAAAACGCTTGTCGACGAATTATCCTCTTCCAGTGTTATGTTTGTTTTCATATACAACTATAACAGATGTCGATTCATACATCTCATTACTGGATTTATACTAACAAATGACTAATAATACAAATCTATTTAGGGGTAGCAGTCCAATCACGCCCGTGCCCAGAATTTTGGAAAGGGGGGGTTTTGAAAATTTTCTTTACATATTTATTTTATAAATAACAATACGTTTTTCACTAATATTCGTACTATTAATAATTTCCATAATTTTGATTTATATATTAATAATTCACATAAATGAATTACCCCGTATATGAACATTAATAAAAATTACATACGTTATTAATGGTATTCGTAATAAAAAATTTTGCACAACATATTGATGAAGTACCTAAAAATATGGAGCATATTTTTTCTTTTTTCATTTAAAGGTAGGTAAAAACACCCTAAAAAATCATCAATGTTTATTTTAAGTTTTTGATTTTTTTTCAGATTTTTGTGTATTTGTAATAACTATTTCAGTTCTTATGGGGGGTTCCCCCCCCCCCCCCCCCCATGGACACGGGCTTGGACTTGATGTAGCTACCGTTAGTAACTGGAATGCAAATATTTCAACAGCCAAAACATTTACTTCCAGCAGTGCACTTTTGTCAATTATCTCAGTGATTGAATTAAAAGAAAACATGAAGCAACAAGGAAATACAACATTCGTTGATATTTTGAAATCCTTTAAAAATTGAACACACAGCAAACCATACAGCTTCAATGATCAACGAAATCAACATAAACGTTAATAGTGAATTTAATTTATCCAACCTTATTAAACAAGTCAGTAATCACAATAAAAAAGTATTCGAACGCTCTAGAAGCAAAAGTAATGCAATTTTCAAAATTTGAGTACAAGATCAACTCAAAAATGCACTCAACCATTAAAATATAATGTTTCGTTAGATAAGATTATACGAAGTGACGTCAATAGTACCTACTGGAAGTTTACGAAAGGAATTAGAAATATTTTTTCCTGACAGAAGGCTCAGATTGATCATATAATCAAAATAGCTCTCCTGCGTGATTTAACAATAATCTTTATAATACTATATACAACGCTATCTGACGTGTAGCTAGTACCTGGCATGTCCAAAAATTTATTCTCCATACTATCAGCTCAGGATAAAAATCCAAATAGTAAATTTGTTTCTACAGCTGAAAAATGTTGGTTTGAGATTTATCGCAAGATTATTTTATCTGGAAGAGATCTCATCTTAGTGGTTTATATAAATTGAATTTAATAAATTCATGTAATAAAAATCTTGTTAATAATATTACCGATAATAAAAATATTTTACAATTATATCATGAAAGATTCGCTCACTAAAATAAAAAGCATGTTAAAAATGTTATTGAAAGAGAATTAAACATTAAAGTTCCTGCAAATTCCAAAAAACATTTGAAGGTTGTATTTATTGAAAAGCACATAATCTTAAATTTGGCACAAGAAAAAGAGCCACTGTTCCTAGAGAAGTAATACATGCTGATGTTTGTGGACCTTTTGAGCAATCATTTTCTGGATATTAATATTACATACTTTTTAAAGATAGTTTTATTAGATATAGGTTTATTTATTTTATGGAAGAAAAAAACGAAGTTTATAATAAATTTGTATTATTCTTGAAAGAACATGAACAAGTTGAACATATAATCCAATCGCTTCTCACTGATAATGGAGGTGAATTTAATAATATAAAAATGAAAACTCTTTTAGAAATTCATGAAATACAGCAACTTTTAACTATGCCATATTCTAGTGAAATGAACGGTTATGTAGAAAGATAAAACATAACCGTAGTAGAAGCAGCTAGATCAATGATGCACTCACATGATGATCTACCACAAAGTTTATGGGTAGAATTAACAAATAGTGCTGTTTATATGTTAAATAGATGTAGGCCATCAACTGTTATAAATAAAACTCCATTTGAATTATGGCATGGAAAGAAAACCAGTTTAAAACATTTAAGGATAATTGGGAATGAATAACTGAATCGATGAAAAATGGATAAAAAAGCTATAAAAGAAATTTTAGTTCGGTACGATTTCAGTGGTTATTGAATATGGAATCGAAATAATAACAAAATTATGAAATCGAGAAATGTAATTTTAAAAAAAAACCCTTTATTGTCAACCACAATAATTTCATTCTGGGAGAATTTAGATAAAATAAAGAGAGACGAAGAAAAACTACTTAGTGATGATCAAAAAGTTACTTTTTTTTTTAATTCTCCTCTCACCTTTTTTATATTTGCCGTTTATAACTACTAAGGTCATTACATACGGAAGTCACTTATATATGTTGGGTTAAACCACTCGTTGTAACGAAGGCTATAACCTTTGTGACATTGATTGTAGTATTAGCTGGACAATCCTGTATGTTACTGGGTAAGCCATGTTGCACCCGGAATGTGATGAACTTTGGGCACGTAAGAGGTATGTGAAAAACTGTCGGTGTACCAGCCTGGCAGCAGAAGAAGCATATAGTTGGAGGTAAAGAAAGTTACTATTTTAAAGGAAAAGTATAATAAAAACAAACTTTAATAATAAACAATATAAGGGTAAAAATAATTTATAATAATAAATTAGATAAATACCTTATTTAGGAACGTTTTCGGGTATAACCCATCGTCAGCTAAGTTTTAACAAACAGGTATGCATTCACTTACATTTAAAGGAGAAGGATGAAAATAATAAAAGAGATGAGGATGAGAAACAAAATGATTATAAGATGACTCTGAGAAACAGAGAGAAAATCAATCCACCTCAACAATTTCAAGAATATGTTTCATTTATAACTAATGATGAATCTGATATGCCACAGTCATATAAAGAAGCGATTGAGTCAAGAGATTCTATAAACTGGAAGACAGCAATGGAAGCAGAAATGAAGGCTTTAATAGAAAATGACAAATGGACTTTTGAGCATTTGCCTAACAATAGAAAGGCATTGTTTTGCAAATGGATTTATAAAATCAAAAATAAATCTGATGGATCAGTCAAAAGGTATAAAGTTAGGCTTATTGTAAAAGGCTTTGTACAAGAAAAAGGAGTGAATTATGATGAGACTTTTAGTCCCGTAGCCAAGATGAATACCATATGTGCTATCCTAAGTGTGACAGCAAGTGAGCACATGTCTCTTGCTCAATTTGATGTCCTCTTATATGGAAATTTACCTAAAAATGAAGAAATATGCATGAGACAGCCAGGACATTGTAATGATGGAAATGATCATGTTTGTAAATTAAAGAAAAGCCTTTATGGATTGAAACAATTAGCCTGATACTGTACACCCGATTTTCCTTTAAGTTCAGTCTTTATGGCTAGTACTGCAGACCCATGTCTTTTCATTAGAAATGATGAAAAGGATAAAATAATAATTAGGTTATATGTTGATGATATTCTCGTTGCGTCAACAAATGAAAAAAATTTATGTTTTTCTCAAACAACTAAATAATGAATTTGAAATAAACATCAAACTATGAATTACTTTTTAGGTTTAGAAACATGTCAAAATAAGGACGGATCAATAAAAATTCATCGAGGAAACTATATTAAAAGAGTACTTGAAAGATTTGGAATGACAAACTGTAAACTAGCACCTAGACCCTCAAGTGGTCAAGACCGAAGGTCAATATAATCAGGACAAGACACATTAAAGTTTCCCTACAGGCAAGTAGTTGGTGCATTAATGTTGGTATCAACAAGACCAGATATAGCCTACACTGTAAGTGTTTGACTGAAGAGCCTTAGAAAACCTACCAGGAGAAGATATTATACATGTAAAAAGAATACTGTGTTACTTAAAGGGAATTGATGATCTTGGTATAACATAAATATAAGGAAAATATAGGGACCCATTTTTTGGCTAAATCTAAGATAAGCAAGTGTATCTATTTCTACTACAGTATCAGAACTAGTAACAGCCAGTGAAATAGTCCATGAAATGATATGGTTAAAAAGACTTTTAAGTGAAATTACAGACTTGCGAGATATGCCAAAATTGTTTGTAGATAATGAAGCTGCAATCAAATTGGGTAAAAATTCTGAATATCATCGATGTATAAAACATATTTAGATTAGACATCTCTTTGTCAGAGAACTCGTATAAGAGGAAGAATTGAAAATTGAATACATACCAGGTGAACATCAATTAGCAGATATATTCACTAAGCTATTGCATGAACCATGACTAACACAACTAATTTCATCTATAAAGCTATGTCAGAATTGAAATAGCTATTTAATGACGGAGAGTGTTGGAATTTGTATATTAAAATTTATTTCAATTCAAGTACATTTTCTTTTATTGTGTTTTATATTTTTATATGTTTATATATTTTCATTTCATTGTTATCTCATGTTTATGCCTTTTTATTGTGAACATACCTTCATTTGTTTTCTACCTTTCCGTCGGTTTTTTCGTTTATTATGCCGGTGATACGCCAAATAGATAATAGGTTTTTCCTTATTTTCAATTATATACTTATAATTTTATTAATATGTAAATGGATAAATACATGTTTTCTTTCCGATTTTTACTTATGTTTGTCTTCTAAATATATATAAAACTCAACACCATTGGCAACACCTCAGCATTTTTAGTGATTAGGGATTAGTGGATAATAAATATTGATTTATAACAACTTTTTTCTATCGGTATATTTTCATGTTTAACCATATATAGTCCGATTTTGAGTATAAGTTTAGAGAAAACGTTATTTGACTACAGCACATGTAAAGAAATCTTCCATTTTTCAAAACTTTTATTTAAGTAAAACAACAAAATACAGTCAAATTTTTTAGCGCTAATTTGTAACCATTGTTGGCATATCAAATTTCACTCAATTTTTTACTATATACTATTTTCAGAATATTTCTTTTCATAATGTGATTTTTTATCGCTATAATGAAGAAATTAATAAATTGTCAACTGATAATGTTGTAATTGCACAGTTAAAATTTTTCTGTTTGATTACCAGTGTTGTAAATTTATACTCAAAATCAGGCTACATTTGATTAAACTATTTTTGTAGAATGGACTATAGTGGAATTAAAAGTGAGATTTATAGATATTTCACGGTGTATACTTTCACAAGTTTTCCAGACTGTTTTAGCAGTCTGAAATGTACATTAATCAAAAGGAAAATATTTTCAATATTTACTTTAAAATATTGCTATACTCTATAAAATCTATTACGTTTTTTGTACATTTATATTTTTAGATCTCACGACTTATGCTTAGCCTTATACTTTTAATTTACACGAGAGGGATTGAACTTAACTTCATTTAAACAAAAAGCAACTGATTAATGAGTTATACTATGATAAAACATCTGTATAGTTAATTATTAAGCTATGCTTTCTATTCAGAAATTATTTGTTTGATTACCAATAATGCAGAGTCTAATCATTTGTTATTATCTTTGCTTTCGCTATTACATCATATTTATAAAAATCATTCAGATAATTGTTTTAACTTTTTTTTAATGTTCTAAATTAATATTGTGTCGAAATATTTGTATTAAATTCATAGTCGTTACATAGCTAATAAACATAAAAAAATACAATAAATAACCTTAAAGCGAACTGCTAATATTACTACTTCAATAAAAAATAGAATGAATTAGTTGTAATTTAGCTTTAATTTTATTTTTAACAATATTTTGTGATATTATTTATAAATAATTTAAAAGCGATTTATAATTTTTTTTTTTACTTACGTTTTTTGAACGTATCATATTATTTTTATTTTAAAATTCGATAAGTCGTGTAATACTATATCGATATTAAAGTTATTTAAATTTTTATTTATTTTCCGAATTTTATTGATACACTATAGATAATAACTGATGAACAGTTACTGTTGTATGATAATAAAGTTAATTGTAAAATAATAAATAAATAATTATTTTTGTATTTTTCTCTTACCTATCTGTGTTACAAGTAACTGGTTATGTTGTAATTATACTTGTAGTAAATGTGGTTCAATCGGTATGTTTTTGTTAATAAAGAATTTGTATTTTACATTAATGTACGGACTATAAATTTATGAATATAATTCAATAATTTTAGAAGATATGTAGCATCGCTCATTTATGAAATTAGGTTTTTTCTTTTTCGAATTTGAACTTTAATTTATGTACAATACATTTACTATTAATCGAGTGCATTTGTTTAAAATGGGAATGTTTTTATTTTTAGGATAATGTAAATTACGACCTATAATTTACCAACAGAATTATGCGAGTAATGGATTGCAACGATATTATATGTCATACAATTAATGATGTCAATGCTTCAGCAGCCACTTCTTCGTTGGAAAGAATGGATACCGTTAGTAACACACCAGGTACTTAAATATTCAGAAAATTACGAAATAATCGGTATTTTAAAGTAAAAATAATTTGTCAAACGCGAATTAATTTGGAATCGTTAATTTTGTTGTAATTATTTCAGATCGTGTAAAATAAATTGACATTTGAACTGATCGTTGATTTGTTATAAGCTATATTTATTTAGAGCATGTTGAATATTAAAATTGTCGTATATTGTCAAAACTCATTCGTTAATAGCGATATTAGCAGTATATTTTTAATGTTTATTGCATTTTTATGTTTAATAGCAAAGACTAAGGAATTTAATCCAAATCCTCGGATATAATATTAATTCTGATCGTAAAGACAAAAAAAAGGACGTGTCTTACTACTATACGCTACATCTTTCAGCTATGTGTGCACCGTTTTATACAAGCGAAAAAATTTCAAAGGAAAATCCTGTATGGTCTGAAGTTAGTTTCCATTCAACGTATGGAAGTGCAACTGGTGTGTAATTTAATGCTCTCAGTTCAATTATATATTGTAATGAATTATTAAAACTGTTTTATCCTTGTTATAGACATTAGTGTTGTAAATTAATTCATTTTAACCGTACCTACGCTTGTAGACATTTTATAAATTACAAAATATACGCGTCCGGAATCTTCAGGAAATCAGTGTGATACCCTATTTGATAAGTATCTTTGTGGTAAATTGTTTTTGTTAGAATAGCTGTGATTATGTAATCACGTTCACAAAGGTAAAGATTTTGGTCGTTTAAGGTAAACATTTTTTTATTAGTTGAAAACAGTAATGTATAATTTCTGCTTAGATTGTCATCTGCTGAAGAAGTTAATGGAATAATAAGTATTAATGAATTTAATGAATTAACAAGGAGTGATATTTGAGGTGCGAATATAACGATAGTATAAAATTATCGAAATACATAAAACCGAACAAGATAGTTATTAAGATTTTTTTTTATTAACCCTTAACAAAAACCAGCGATCGATTAATGAATATGTTCTCAAATCACGGTATAGTGTTGCGTTGTCACAGCATTAACCTTGAAGCAAGAGAAGATAATTTTATCACGTACATTTAAAATAATATATTTTTAGCATGAAACTAGACCTTGGATAGAGTTAGATTAAGTAAATTCAGATCAGTAGAAATGTCGAATTTATAACATCGCTTATAGTACAGAATTAAAACTGAAATACAAACATGTTAGATATGGAAATTATCCATTATAAATTATGACGTAAAAGTAATAAATACTGAGCGCTACGATATGTATCCATATTTATTTAACCGATCGGTTTATTTCTGTAAAAGTAACCTAAATTATCAGTTTAAAAATATTTTATAAAAAGATGTATATTTTTTATAAGTATGAATTACAATGAAAATATATTTTTTTTATTAATGTAAAGAAGTATATATTTATGTTGTAGTACATTTTCCGATATGCTAAGTTATCGCTCATTTCTAATTGTTTTGTCTCCACCAAACAGGGTTTTCTGTCGAGAGATAATTTCACATTAGTAACCTTAAAAATTGTCAGCGTTTATGTTTTTTGGACTCCTGATCGCAGAAATCCGATTTTTTTGTTTAAATTGAATCATTAAAGAGCAACTCTTCTTAATATTTGTTTTGGCTAGTTTTAAGTTTGTAATATTTTTTCTGGCAATTTGTTTTCCGTTATCTTTAATTTCTGCATTATTCTTAAATCGGGTAGAAGAGTTACGGTTACTTTTAGGGCTTTCATTTACGTAGATATATTACTATTCGATTTTTGTAATATAAAAAGTGGCCCATAATATATCTGCGTCACAAATATTTTGTCATTACTTTAAATTTTTAGTTATTTGAATTATATTTACGTTTCTTTAGTAATTTATTGTTAGTTGCTCTTTGTTTTATATTTTAACTGAAATAGGGACTTATTAGGTTTAATCGTATGCATTTTTTAATAGCTTATATGTGACGAATTTTTATTTTATTACGTTTTTTTAGAAAGTAAATTATTGGTTTTAAACTTTAAATCATCATAGAGAACCCTCTAGATGACAGTTTCTTCCTTACGCTGCATAAAAGAAATCATATATACCACGCTTTTACAGCAAACAATATAAAAAATAGATTTATAATCAAATCAGCACTAAATAGTGTAGATTTAATATTAATGTATTTGTAATATTGCAAGGAAGACAAAATTTAGAAACAAATGACAGTACCAATAAATTAGGTTTGAAACTTTTTTCTTTGTCACCGTTGAAGTACGTAGTAGTAAGGAGTTATTGCTGGCGAATTATAGTTTAGATATATTAACGTTTTCAGACTAGAAAATAGAGAATTTATTTATTGTATATTTTTGTGTATATTTTATTACTTCATTCTTTTTAAAACATATTTTTATTATTAAAAATTCGTATATTTTAAGGAGTAATATTTTTTAAATCGAATTTTGATAAATAGTTTAGGAATCTTTGATCTAAGATCATTAATATTTGTAATAATTTAATTCATTATGTCTGTCTAGGTGTTGTTATTCGATTGTGGCAACATGATCAGGATGAGGATACGGTGGTCACTGTCTGGTGTGTATACTTTAGCGGGCTAACGAATATTGGTCCGCAATTGTTTACTTCCGATTGTACTGCTTTCTGTTCAAATACTTTGGTATTTTATATGCATGGGGGATATTTCACTTCACCTGATTTTTTCAAAGATGATCAACCTACGATAGCTCGAGTTACAGCAATTACTCTGAACCAGGCTGACATTAGTAATAGTTACAAGTTAGATTCGCTACTAAGGTAATTATAAGAGCATTTCATTTGTCATTAATATTTGGGGTTTAAAATTTGTTACAAGACTGTTAGGTGTGGTTATTGCAATGAACTATAGATGGAGTTTGGGTTTTTTAAAAAAAAAAGAGTAATATAACGAATGTACGTTGAGTTTGCCGATAACCTTAGTTTATATATCTGTGTATTATTTACACTTTATGAATATATCGGTTAAACTTTTGAAGTAGTCAATTTAGATTTTTTTAGAGAAATGGATATCATTAGTGAAAGAACCAGTTTTTAATCATGCCGAAATTTATACTTATGTTGATCCAAATTAACATTTAAAAAAGTTTGTTGGCTTTTTTGTAGAATTTAGTTTGACATTTTTAAACAGAGCAAATTTTTACATAGATTTTTTTTTCTTATTTTTAGTATCTGATAAAAATCATCAGTACCTTGAATAATAATAATAATAATAAAAAAAAAATTGATGTAAAAATTTACTCTTAAATCGTTACTTTTCTTTTTATTTATTTTTGTTATAAAATGCTTTAAATATACTGTTAATAAGAAATCTGTTAGCACAAAAAGGGAGACTGGTTTGAAGAACTTGTCGAATTTGAAATCTATGATTAATTTTATTAGTTGGTATGTCATATTGAAATATACGTAATAATAATTTTATATTTAATGGTTACATTTAATTCGCTGATAATTTATTTGATTTATACGTGTACATTGGAATATTTGTTTTATAAATAACATTATAATAATAACAACATTGTAATGAAAAAAAGAAAAGAAAGAAAATATAAACAAAAATGGGATTTAGTTTTGAGAAGTAAAAAGAGATAAGTTTTTATTGTAAAAGAGATTTCTCAGGTCGGCGTTGAAGAAAGCTTAATAATAATAGTTTGAGAAGGAATTTCGAGTGTTCTTCCTTTTGGTGTCACCGCGACCGACATTGTCGCACTTTAGCTTTAATGTTTATCATGAGCTACCGTCACTCTAAGTCAATAAATAAAGTAACAATGTAGTTATGTTGGGGAATTTACTCATTTCGTCGTTTAGATAAGTTAATTTTCTAAAAGTGAAAATTCGTATAACGATGAATCACTCTTATCTAACATAATAACACTTTGAGTGTGTTAACTGGAAAAGTGTTTAGATTAATTTAATTTTTATTTCATACCTTCGTTGTTATGTAGCCTGTTCATATTAATAATAGATAATTTAAAAATATCGATTTCTACTTGTTGGTAATAAAAACATTAACTGGTTAGTTCCCAAGAACAAAAACACAGGGCAAGAATTGGTTGGAAGAAAAAAGAGAAAAGTAACTGTCGGGGAAGGGGTTAAGATTTTATAGATAAGTTGACTGATTTCTTAGCTTTTTCAATATGCGTTCGCGGAATCAATTATAAGTCACACTAATTCCGAGAAGTGACACATATTATCTGTTACTATATTATCTGGCGAGGTAGGAATATTTGTCTTATTTATTGCGGCAACTTGAGAATTATTAAATATATAAAATGTTATTTTTAATTGTTGTGAACGTATTTTCATAAAAAGTTTCCTATTTATTGTATTCATACAGTTATCTTTAGACATGGCGGGTTCATTCCGATTGTTATTTTTGTTGTATATTTATCGGTTGATAAATTGTTTATCAATCTTCTTATCGGTTAGTATTGTTATCACAACTCATTAACTTCTTTGTTTTATTTTATTTTTTTTCATATATTCCCCGTATCTTTGGAATTACCCGTCTGTTCGACGCTAAATTCTTTAGCCTTGCCTTAGATCTAGAAGAGGGGATTTCTTTCATTTAACTTCCAACGGTGGTAAAAAGTACGAGATTTGATTTGACAAAAGGAATAATTTATAGATTATTGTCGATTAGCTTTAAAATTTTTGACTACGTCACTGCCATTCATTCTTAAAAATAAATAAAATCAGTTGATTTTAACATCTTTTTATTTTTAATTTGGTAGTTTTATTAGATTGCAAAGCATGGGTTTGTTTTTAATTTTAATAAAAAGCTTAGACGGAAATATTTCAGATCTCTACTTACTTGCTCTTGCTGAATTGGATGGATTGATTGAATTACTGTCTAAGGCTGGTAGAAATAGGTTTCATTTTGAATTTTCTCTTTCATTAGCGCCAATTTATGGTTATTGTTGTTTTTGAAAAGGCTTTGTACCTCGTATCCTAATCAGCGGGTGTTCGCTGTTGTCTGGAATGTTAATACGAGGATGTCAGAGAACGAAATGTTAAAGCGCTAATTAACCTTGTATAGTTAACCGTTTCGGAAAAATCAATTAAAACTGCAGATTATATCTAGTCTCGCTGACATTAATCAAGATTGGAACTGTTTTTACGGTATTGTACAGTTATAAAATGTGAAGTTTTTGGTCAAACTTTGCGTGAGAAAACTCATACAATACTTTACGGATGTATTAAAAATATACAAAGGTGAAATTAGATATGTTAGCTGTATATGCTAAGTTCTTATGAGATCAACCAGTGTTTTGCTGCTTTACGTACTTCGATTTATGCTTCGTCCGGATTTAAATCGCTCGCAGGTTTACTCAGCCCGAAATTAATTGGGTAGCAGAGAAATCTGAGAAAGTGAAGACGGCCGAAAAAAAGCAATTGGCTTCAATATTCTCATTAGATCCGCTAGGTTTAGTACATTGTTAATCTTAGCTTCATTGTCCCTGATGCCCTATAAAGGATATGGGACTCATTTTTCTGCGGGAAATAGCCGATAAATACTCTTTCTCCAAGTACTTTTGTGTAATCCAAAATTACGATTATAAATATCGAAAATGCTCAGTGTAAACAAAGTTAAATTAACTAATCCTTTAAAAATAAATGTTTAAAATGTTCTTTTCCATTTTCACTCTGTTATTTAAACGCCGCTGTATACCTAAATGATTTATCCATTTTTAATCTTAATTCTACTCATTTCTTTTACGGACATACGTAAGCTTGTGTGTGAAAATGCGGATAACAAACAAATATAAATAGCACAGCAGGCAGTTTTCCTATTGTTTTTTATTTACATTGGTTTCTATATTTGCCATTTTTGCTTCATTTTACAATAATTCTAATGCAGTACGTTTAATAGAGCCATGAACATAATGTCTTTGGTATTTCGTTTTTCACGTACGATTTTGCTTTTTTAATCTTAAAATTAATTAATATATTTTAGGTAGAATCATGACTTTTTCAAAGATAACTTGTCGCGGAACTATAAAATTACAAATATTTCGCAAAAATGCAAAAAAGAAATGAACCACGGGAATAAGTGCAGATTCCATCATATTATAAGTCTGTTAATAAATAAATAAATAAATAAATAAATAAATGAGTGAGCCCTATATTGTCGAATAAAATACATACGTATAAGAAAAATAATGGAAAATAAAAATTTCGCTTTCAATTAAAATAAACGATCAAGTCCCTCCATTTAGCTGCGGTGTATCGTATTAACTGCAAGCAAATAGAAATTAGATCAACTGCAGAAAATACAGAATAATTGAATTGTTTGATCGTTAACGGGCTATATTTTTTTTTTAAGGGAACCGCAGCTATGCGATGATAAATTATATTCGAAGAGATTTAAGGAACCATAAGTATCAAATAATCAGTCAATAAACTGCGATTATTAATAACCAAATATATTCTGTTTACCTGCAAAAACAAATCGGAACATTTTTTGCTATATAGAAACTACATCGAATTTTAAAAATTTTAACAGCCATAAGAAAAGCGATGTATAAACGTAGCGTCTACATCGAAATATTTTCGATGAATATTAACTTTAACAATGAACATTAAAGAGTTTGTTTAACAACATAATAACAACAGAAAATTGGTCTTTTTTTGAAAAGCGTGATTTGGGAGAAAACTCATTAGAGCTTCGCATTTGGTCAGATATAAAGTGCAATTGCGGAAGCACACGTTTTTTACAAATATATTTAAGAAGGTGTGGAAGATACTTACTTTTATTTATAATTATTAGTGGAATAAATAAATAAACGGAAAGAGGTATGTTCTAGAAATGGGAGCAGGAGGTAAATAATGAAAAAATATAGTGTACCACATTTCAGGGACAAAACCGGTAAAAAAACATCGAGTTGAAATGTTTGGCCGTTAAAGTTTAGTCTCGTAAGTTTCTGAAATTGTTTCGAAATTTACTTGAAACAATTTGGTATTAAAAAAGTTTTAGAAAATAAAAACGGCTGAAAGAATCCTTATCCATCCCCCCAGGTTTTTAAGTGCCTTTGAGAAGTTTTAATTTTCACAATTCACGAGGTTTCCGATCAAGTTTATATAGGACTGATTTTGTTTTTACTTTATTTTTTAAATGTTTTAAGTATTTTTAAACGCCTACACCATTCGTAGAAAATAATTTATGGATTTTATTTCCTTCTTCGTAGATTACATTCAGTGCAGCGGTCGATCAAAGAAGTTTCCGATGAAGCTCGCGAGCTACACGATAAAATCTTGTCAGGAAATTATGTAATTAACAGTAACGAGATCAGAGAAAATAGTCCATTTTTAAGAAAGTTGCTGAGTCAGTCGAAACCACCGAAAGGTTCCCATAAGGAGATATTAAACGTTAAAAAAGACATTGAAATTACGAAGTTCCGCATTCAGCTTATTCAAGAAGAAAAGTCACGAGTCTTAAACAAATTGCAAAGGTTAATTGAAGTTAGAAATAGATTGCACGCTAATAATCGGGAAAATGGTAAATGAAATTATAATAAACTAAATTTTTTATCGCAAGTCAGTTACTATGAGAACACTTCAGAAGGAAACGCGTTCTTTTCCAATATGTAGCCTTTAAAAGAGGCGAAAACATTTTTTTTCGCAATTTTTACGTTTGCAGCTTAATCTAATGACAGAAGTTGAAAATTTCATTAATACCATTCGAATTACTAGAAGAAACGATAGAATGTTTACAATGCAATCAGACACAATGTTTTAAGTATTTCTACTTCAGTTGATTTCAAAAGATATTGAAGTTTCACGAGATCAGCTTTCAGTGAATTTCGAAAGGCGAGCAAACCATTATAGCGCTGTACTTTTATAATTTCTAATATAAGTCAAGGACAAAGCAGAATAAATTATGGTAGTTTTGCGTCGATTTCTGTTTAGAAGAACGTTATTTAACGCGTACAAAGTCCGTAGAAAATAATTATACTTTATGAAACTTTTTACATGTTTGAGTTAGGCCTTTTGATAAAAGTAATATTGATAACGTGCCATTTTATCGGTGCTTTAAGACAGAATGTTATTTTTTGAAATGTTCTCGTATATATGTTTTCGATAATATGTGTACTCTTTTGATAATGGAATAGAAAAATAGAAAATAAAAAATGAAAGAGTTTTTTTTACTAATTGTGCAGTACGTACGTAAAAAAAGTTACTTTTTTATAATAGTAAGATTTTGTAATTCGACTTTTTTAATTTGAGTGCCACGTTATTTTTAATTTTCTAGACAAATTGCTGTAGTGGAATACATCTTTTAAATTGTATTTTGCGAAATTTTTGTTCTAATTTTAATGAAAATGTAAGTTACATTTTCTCCCCGAGTTTTCTTTTTCATGTCGGTACAATTAAAATTCTAAAATAAGAAAAAACGTACGAAAAAATGCGCAACATTAGATAAAACTTTTTTTTCCTTTATATTATCGCGTACGACATATAGTGTTTAATTTTGTAGGACTATTGGGGAAGGCATTCCTTTGTACGAGGGCCGTTTGCAAAGTAAGTATACAATCCTGAAGAAACGAGGAAAAACGGACAAACCAAAATCGAAAAAAATATTTTATTACTTATGAAGTCTTACTCTACTTTTCTACACAATCGCCCTATCGCTGCAGGCATTTGTCATAATGTGAGATCAACTTTTCTATTCCAGTCGCATACCATGTAACGTCCGAATTTTGGAAGGACGCAGCGACCGCTTCCTTCAAAGACGATGTGTCCGGAAAACGCCGCCCAGCAAGATTTCTCTTTAAGCCAGAGAAGGCATGGTAGTCACATGGAGCGAGATCTGGTGAGTACGTGGGATGCCCAAAGACGACCCACCGAAAATCAGCGAGCAAGGACCTCACTTGAGCTGCAGCATGGTAAGGCTGCGTGGTATCCACCGCGCGGCCACCTTAGTCACGTGCAAATGTTCTGTAAAGATACAATAGATAGAAAAATGACCCGTGCTAACATACAAAAACCGTTTCGCGATCTCATGGTGAAGATCAGATACTGTATAGTGGCGATCTTTGTCCAGGAGAGTGCGTACAATGTTGATTGTTTCGTCGTTCACGCCATCAGAAGGCCGACCGTCGTCGTGTGTGTCCATTCTTCCCTCTTCAAATCGTTTTATCCAGCAAGCTGCTCGTGTTATCACATTTTTGTCTCCATATGCTGTACATAAACATCGATAAATTTCGGCGCCGGGAATCTTTTCGGTGGTTAAAAACTTGATAACTGCACGTAACTCACATTTGAGCGGCACAGCTGGTATCGTACTCATCGTTTTTTCGCTCTAAAACACATAATTTCCAACCTTGTAGTAACCTTGAGAAACATGCCTACTCAGTTTCATCGCTTCATTGTTACCGTGAGTGGAGAACGATAATATGTATACTTACTTTTCAGACGCCTTTTGTATATTATAAAAGAAACACAAATTTTCGACCTCTCTTTGTTTCTAATAAATATTTATTACGATAAGAAGTTAGCGTTAAAATTAAAATAAATATAAACAAAAGAAGTTTTTTTTTTTTTTTGGATAGAAAGTTTTGAAATAAAATGTTAATTTTTCGGTTTTTGAAATGATCAAAAGAGTTTCCGGAAATAATGTGCTAGAACAGTGACGTATTGAAGCTAATGTCTTATTTTAGTAAAAATAGTCTAATAGTATATTGAAATATTTTTTGCTTCTATTTTAGAAATGTTAAAAAAATCTTATTGTTACAGAATAACTATTATTCTAGCATTAATATTTAGATTTTAATTACTTTGCATTTCGTGCAGGAAGACAAATTATCGATGTTTTCTTTTAATTTGGTGAAATAAAAATGATCATCCTTCATCGTTGCTTAGTTAATTTTAATGGAATCTTTTTATTATTTCTAGAGAACGTTGTGGTTTATTAAGTAAAGGACAGTTAGTTGTTTTTTAATTGGTTACACGAATGTGAAATATTTCTATGATCAATAGAGTTATTTGCGTATTTAATTACAGTTTGGACAGGGGTAAAATAAAGTAATTTCAATTTTTACAGAAGTAAGGATTGAATTTATAAAAATTGTATCATTAATTAAATCCGACACGATATATTGAAAAAAAAAAAATAATAAAAAATTTGATACAAACGGTATTGCGTAACAATTAACAATTATTTGAGATTGCTATTTTTTCATTTCTAAAAATTGGTAACGAGAAATATTTTACGTGCCGGTAAATGTTGTTTAAACGATGTATTATTTTTAATAGACTATTTATGTTCGTAGCATTCTCCAAAAAAAACAAATTAACTTTGTCCGATTCCCATTTAAAATTTCGAAAACTTATCTCTTGCTTAATTATTTTCAGGGATTATAAATAAAATTTTTAATGTTTATAACAGTGGTAGTTAAAACGATGTAAACACTGTCATTATAAAAATTAGCTTAAAGTTTCCTCCGAGCACAGTTGATTTTATTTTAAATCAATTTAACATTTTTCTCGTTAAATGTTGATAAACATCGTGTAGACAGAAATTAAAAAAAGGCGACAGATTATCATGCATTAGCACACATAGGGATGATAGACCGAAAAGTAATATTATTTAAGTAGTCGTCACGATTTTATTTACATACGTGTATAGATTACGGTATTTAGTTTCTGTTCTAATATTAGGAAAAAAGTTTAAGCGGCAAAAGTGTCATCATATAATGTAATAAAAACAATCGCGCGTTTGTTTCAGTGTGTAAGTTAAAAGATGAACGTGATAAATTAGCGGAAAGAACGAAGTTTTCGAATGAGAAGAAAAAATGTTTCTTCGAAATAAAAGAATTATTAACGATAACTAATGCTCAATTTATATTACGCCAAAAGCAAATTATTGTAGAATTCGCCTACATTTATCCTATTCATAAGGTTAGTTACTGTTTTTGTTGTTAAAATCGTAAATAAAGTTAATTATCTAGAAATCATAAATGTAATCGCTTTCAACCGGTCGCACTTTAAATAATGCCACTTATTTTAATGTCTATTCTGTCTATTAAAAAATTTCGGCGCATAGATATCTCAAACTGCTGCAATGTTCCGTCCAGCTAATTATAAAAGTGAATGTGCAGTAATTGATGTGTAAACATTTTCTTTAATTACAACATTTACCTGCAGTACAGTGTTAATATTCTTCAAAGTAAGCACCATTAGCATCTACATATTTTTTCCACCAGTTCTCCCATGCTTGGTAAGCCGCCTGGAAAACCTCGACGGGGACCTCCTCTAAAGCTGTTATCATAGCCGCTTGAATGGCCTTAATGCTTTCAAAACGGCCTCCTTTGAGCACGGTTTTTGTTCTCCGGAACAAGAAGTCTGGCGGAAAGAGGTCGGGACTGTAGGATGGCTGCGGCAGCGTCGCCACGTTGTGCTTGGCTAAGTATTCGCGGACGTGCAAAGATGTTTAGCTGGGTGCATTGTTGTGATGCAGCAGCCAGGTAGCGACGATGTTTTTTCGCACTCGGAGGACCCTTTGTCTCAATCTTTCCAGGACATCCACGTAGTACATTGCATTGACGGTCTGTCCTTGAGGCACAAACTCTTTGTGCGCCACACCCTTGCTGTCGAAAAAGGCAATAATCGGTATGGTTTTCACTTTGGATATGCTCATCCTCGCCTTCTTGGGTTTTGGGAGCGCTGAGGGTGCCGTTCAGAACTCTGGCGCTTCGTTTCCCGGTCGTACTGGAACGTCCACGTTTTGCCACCGGTAATAACGTTGTCCAAATAATTCGGTTTAATTTCCACGTGTTTTTTCAGTTCACTCGCGATCAGCACTCGATTGGCTTTGTGTTCGTCCGTCAGAAGTTTTGGGACCAGCTTGGGCAGGTCTTCCGTAACAATGCTGAACACAGAACTTTTTAGAATGTTCAGGGTGTCAGTTAACAACCGAATACTCATTCGGCAGTCAGAATTCAACAATTCACTAACACGGTTTACATTTTCTTCGTTTCTACTTGTTGTTGGTCTTCCATCACCCACCCCTTCCTGGCCGTCCTTAAACTTTTTCACCCACCTCGTAACTTGCACATAACTTATAGCAGACTCCCCGTAGGCTCAGCATTGCGTAAGTTTCGGCAGCCTCGTCCGTAAAAAGAACGCGATCAAGACGTAATTCGTCATTTGTAAAACTTTTTTCGAGTATCCCTTTACAAAATTGTAACCTTGACGCGTGATCGGTGGCCAACAATTCTCGCGTCATTAAAATTTTGCATGGGTAGAAGTGTGTAAATCGTCGTGCAGAATGCGTCGCACTGTTTGATCGCTTAAATTTAAACTCGCAGTATGCTTCCGAGCGGATCTTTTTGGACTGACTTTTAAAGCGACGCGCACACGTTCGATATTTTCTGATGTTTGAATTGTTTTTGAAGGCCACGAAGGCTTTAATTTATTTACTGTATCCTTCTCTCGCAAGTTTTATACTTATACATGCGCAGTTTTTTCGCTGGGTACTGGTTACAGGGCGCGAAAGTGAAATGATTACGGAAAGCGCAAATGGCGGATGTGTACGATTAATGATTTAAAAAATCACTGCCCCAAAAGCGCTATATTCCGTGTTCCACTTCCACTCAGTCATGGCAGCTGGCTACTGTTGATGAACGAAACTTGAACCAGACTACCGCCAGCAGAAATCTCACTATTGTAATTTTGTTAAAACATCGTGTCTGCGGTAACATAGTATCGAATAATAATAAATTTGCCGCGAACGAAATTAAAACGTTTAAAAATCATTAAGATAACACCGTTTCGGGATCAGTTGTAACACTTGGAACGGTATTTTCGTTGTAAGGTTTTTTTTTACAAATCTATCTTTAGTGAAAAAGTGGGCTGGATCTCCTTAATTCTATACCTACGGATTTTACATTTTCGTGCTGTTTGCTATTAACCAGTTGTCGATTTTTTTCGGTCACGTCCATATTTATTTTTTCCTTCGGTTGACGTTTCGAATAGTAGTGCTCTATTCATCATCAGAACCATAAATGAAACAACCAAGGGGAAACCAGTCCTTAAATAGATAAGCCAACATCACATCCGACCTTCTGATTGGCTAATGTTATTTCCACTTTTTATTAGGCCGATAACTGTCTTCCAGTTTGATTTAATACCGTCGTCTTTATTAAAATTTTTATATTTTTCTATTTCAATCGCCTCTCTGATTAGACGTTTACTTGCGTTTTCGATTTTCGCTATTATTTTTGTGTCTTGAAACTTTATCTCATGTTTCGTGCGTTCTACGTGTTCAGCCACCGTGGATTTTTCAATACGTCTATGTCGACAGTCTGCTTCGTGCTCTTTAATTCTTACATGTACTGCTCTACCAGTTTGTCCCACGTAACTTAAGCCACACGAACACGGAAGTCTATATACACCTGCTGCATGTAGCGGAGGTAAGTCGTCCTTATTGTTCCTTAAGAAATTTTTTATTTTTTTATTGGTTCCAAAAACTGGGCGAATTTTATTTTTTCTTAAAATACGACCGATTTTGTCTGTAATGTTCTTAATGTACGGTAACGTGATATTCGTAATCCACTCATTTTCTTTTTCTGCCTCTTCATTTTTCATTTTCGCTTTTCGAAATTTATTTATTAATTTTTCCGCTTCAAATCTCTTACACCCATTTTCCAACATCGCATTTTTTATATTTCTTATTTCTTCTTCGATATTTTCCTGATCACAAACTTTTTCTGCCCTCCTTAACAAAGTTTTAAACACTCCATACTTTTGACTAGGACAATGATGCGAATTCTTGTGTAAATACTTGTTAGTATGGGTTGGTTGGCGAAACACTGAAGTTTTTACACCCCTCATTGAATTTTTTTCCACCAATACATCTAAAAACGGTAACGTACCATTCTTCTCCTCTTCCACAGTAAATTTGATGTTTTGATGAAAGCTGTTTAGATCCGCGAGAATTTCCGTTATTTTCTCTTTACCATACTGCCACACCACAAACGTGTCATCCACATAACGCACCCACAACTTCGGGGACCACTTTTTAACGATTTTCTTTTCTAAATCCTCCATAAAGATGTTCGCGAAAATCGGTGCTAGACATGAGCCCATCGCCATCCCATCATTTTGTTTGTAGATTTTTTCGCTGAAGGTGAACACATTCGCACGTACTACTGTTTCGATCAAATCCACAGTTAATTTGTCTACTTTCATCTCCTTTATTAACTGAATGGTTTCCGGAACTGGTACATTCGTAAATAGGGACACCACATCGAAACTGACCATTAGATCGTTCTCCTCAAAGATGACGGTATAAAAGTTGATTCAAACTGGAAGACAGTTATCGGCCTCATAAAAAGTGGAAATAACATTAGCCAATCAGAAGGTCGGATGTGATGTTGGCTTATCTATTTAAGGACTGATTTCCCCTTGGTTGTTTCATTTATGGTTCTGATGATGAATATAGCACCACTATTCGAAACATCAACCGAAGAAAAAAATATAGACGTGATTATTACCGAAAAAAATCGACAACTGGTCTCTATACCTACGGGTTTTTCGGTAATTTTTCACGAAGTTAAATGAAGATTCTATTTTTGTTATATCCGGTTCTGTTAAAAAAAAAATAGTCTAAAGACATTGCTCGACTATCAAATTAAGAGTACGTAGAAGAATTGCGCTAAAGCATATAAAAACCG
Source organism: Icerya purchasi (assembly GCA_039619475.1). Taxonomy (NCBI): domain Eukaryota; kingdom Metazoa; phylum Arthropoda; class Insecta; order Hemiptera; family Monophlebidae; genus Icerya; species Icerya purchasi. The sequence continues at coordinate 77,081,671 of CM077116.1, forward strand.
CTCCTGTGTGTGATTATTATAATAGAATGACAACTGTCCTATATATTTCTATTTTTGTTATGAATCTATGAAATGAGAATAACTCGGCATATGAAATATTTTAATACAGTATATCGCATTTGAAATTGTTTAAAAATTCCTGCATTATTTTTAATATAAACGAATACTGTCGGGGTTGTTCTTTCGTCAGCGTGTAAGTTATTACGACTTTATCTTAATACAAAACGAGTATATATTTACCGAACTGAATTACAAATAATTGTAGAAAGGCCAATAAAGTATTTTGCTTTCTCGTAATTTTCGGAAAAATCGACTATACGATCGTCAGTGCGTATATATTACGATCAGATTAATTTGTATTATAAAAGGTTATTAATCGGTGTAATTATTTTAAAAGAACAAAAGTTATTACCGTAAGTTTTTAACGAAAGATATACTCGCATCGAAAATGATGCTGCGATGCTATTCTATGGATATAGAATGTAATCTCTGGCGAGAAATCGTAGAAGTTGAAGTATACGAACTTCCCTCGCATATCTCAAAGCGTTCGAGTATATTCTAAAAATATATGATTATGAATAACACTGAAATATTGCGAGTACAGTGAAAAGAAAGATTTTTTCATATTTAATTTATCATCTAATTAAAATTATTGTTATTTTTTTTATGATACGCAGTTACCAGACGGTAAATACAAAATTTGCGATGTTGTTCTTCCGAATTCTGAAGACTTCGAAGGATATCACGAGTTAGAATTAAGCGTAGCATTAGGTTTCACATTGCATCTAGTTCAAATGATCTCATATATTATTAATGTTCCTTTACGCTATCCAGTGATTCATTGTGGATCGCGTAGTAAAATTGTTGATCACATAAACGAAAAAATTCCGGACAAAGAACGGGAGTAAGTTTTTCTTTTAACTACATATAGTTTATTTCGTTAGTTCCGCTGATTATGTGAGAATGATATTTATGTTTCACTTCCTTTTTGTAAATTTTTAAATGAATTGTACGTTACTTTTTTTTTTTTTTTATTTTTTTATTTTTTTATTATTGATTCAAATAGATTTTGTTTATTTGCGAGGGATAAAGACAGATCTAAATTCAACTACGCAGTATATCTTTTGAATAAAAATATCGCGCAATTACGTTGGTATTGCGGTATAGGAACGTCCGATTTAAGGACGACGTTACCAAATTTGGAATCGTTAATTCAGTCTTGTTTCGCCACGAATCCGTAAGTCACCGTTAATTACATATGTATAAATGTATTATAATAGTGTTGAAGTATAATTAGGTTGTTTTTTTTTTATTAATGTAAGATCATGCGCATAAAAATATCACGTAATATCGAAAGAAAATTTACTTTCAACGGGTTCGCAGTGTGTTAAAATGACGCTAAGACTGCGATCTTTGTGGAAAACTACGAGCAACGTTCTGCAATTATGTTTGACCGTTGCATACATAACTAGTAGTTTTGATTTCAAGACGCGTTTCATCGACATTTTTATAGTTATAAATCGCTTGCGGCGAGAAATCATCAGTAATAATTTCGAGGTTGATAGCTAAATAATGGAGAAAGGACAGATAATATCAAAAGCGAACGCGGTGTCAGCCAGGGTTCGTTTTGTCGCCAACATCGTTTAATATATACGTATATATTATATTTAGAGAAGCCTTAACAAATAGACCCGAAGGTATCGAAATAGGAGGTGAAATCATAAATAATATACGATGCGCAGACGACACGGTAATATTAGCGGAAAATGCGAAGGATCGAGAAATATTATTGAAAACAATAGAAAGAACTTGTGATAAATACGATATTGTAATTAATACTAAGAAAACTAAAGTAATGGTGACAGTAGATCAAAGTAAACCGAAGATAATACTAAGAAACGGTGAATTAGAAGTAGTAAACAGATATAAATACCTAGGCGTCTGGCTTAATAACGCGGGAGACCCAAAGGAGGAAATCAAATGTACTCGTAAAATAGGGCTGGCCGGAGTAACATTTATGAAAATGAGAAAAAAACATCGCATGAAATATCTCTTGGATTAAGAATCAGAGCTTTAAAATGCTATGTATGGTCAGTATTATTGTATGGCTGTGAATCATGTAAAATAACAAACACTATAGAAGTCTTCGAAATGTGGTGTTACCGCCCGAAAAAGAAGGATAAAGAAATATTAAATATATTAAAAAAAGACAAAGAGTTATTAAATATAATCAAACGAAGAAAAACAGCATACTTAGGACACATATTAAGAGGTCCAAAATATAAACTGTCGCAGATCATAATAATGTGGAAGGTAGAAGGAAAAAGATGAGTTGGCAGAAGAGGGATTTCTTGGCTTGATAATATCCAAAAATTGTCGTGTATGAAGGTAGAAGATTTATTCCATGCGGCAAGGAGCCGAGGATTATATCAAGAAATCTTCGCCATAGTTGCTCTACCAACGACTGAGAACAGTCAAATGGACAAAAGAAGAAGAATGTTTTATTCTTTAATTTTATTATAGAAAGCTGTGTTTAAAGATAAAATATTTGGAGGAACTTCTGGTAGATAAAACACGACTGTGTCAAACTGCAAACGTTAAAATTGTCAAAAATTGTCAGTAACTATAATCGATCTATTCGGATTTATAAATATCAAAAAAAAAATCAGAAATTTTCCGGAAAGGTGCTAGTGGGTTAACAGAAACACTTTTTTTTGAAACAAACTTCAACAATGTATTTGTACTTCTCGAATAAGTTATTTCATCGTAAGAAAGTTTAGAATTAGTAATTAACGAAGCATATAAACACGAGACTCTATTTCACTGACTAATTCAGAAGGGTTTTTAAAACTCTGTTCTTGAGTTTTACTTTGAACGTATTATTTTTTAGGGCCCAGGGGTGATGCGATTCAATGATGATGAAGGTTATCATAAGTTCAAAGGTAGCTCTAATGGATTTAACAATATGTTAATTGTGCTTATTTTTGTTTTACTTTTTTACTATCACGTTAATGCTTAAATTTTTTAAATTTTCTAACTATTTTATGTTTATATTTCTACACACACCTGTACACACCCACTCATCCAGACACACAGATTAAACCAATTGCAATGCAAATAAAAATTTGATCAAAACTTTTAGCGCTAGAGAGATATTTACGCGTATATTTGAGCACCTGTATAGATGTTATTATAACTAATTGTGTGAAATGCCTAATTTATTTTCTATAATTTACTTTCGTGTTTTATTATATTTCAGAAATGAATATTTATAAATTTCGCTTTTTTTGTTTAATATCAGAGATAATGTGGAAACATCATTGTACACGAAAAGTCTGAAAATAAACAAATTAAAAAACGATGATACTAGTGGTTCTTCGTTGGATAAACAATTGGATAAATGCCATTTAATTAAACCAACGGATGCATCAGCATGCGAGTCTGCCTCGCAGTGTTCTTCACTGCCGTATGAAGATACGCATTCCATCGATTGTTCCGAACAGGATAGCATGTACCCACAAACCTGGCAGACAAACAATCTAGTTAACATTGCAATAGAAGTTAATTCTAAGAACCCAGAAGAAACGAACATGAACGAGGATGTCTGATGCGTAAATTTTCTCTGTTTAGTAAGTTAAGAATTTATTAAAAGTTGTTTTTCCCCCTTCTCCAAATAAAAAAGGAAAAAAAGCATTTTAGGTCCTTGTGGCTTGAAAAAAGCGCGTGATGTATTCATCGTTATTTGTAGAGAAATAATTAGAATAATTTTGTTGCCGTTCTGGTTTTTTTTCAGTTTTTGTAATTGATTTATTTACTTTAGAGAACCATCTGGACTAATATTTGACATAAATTACATCGTACAGAATAACTAAAATTATTCGAGTAAAATTTTAAATGGCGCCATGATGTGCATTGTGACAAAAATGATACTTCAAAGAAAATTTTATGTTGACGTAATTTTTAAAATGAAACGAATTTTCGTGACCTTATCATTGGCAAAATTATTAATATTATTGCACATTTTTGTACGACGTTGCATATAAAAAAAAATGCAGCTACAAAACACGTTGACATGTTTTTTGATTAAATTATATATTTCTGGTTTGTCGCTGATACTTTAAAGCTCGTAAATAAATTTAAAAATAATAACAAAAACTCGTCACTTCGCGCCTTTACTTAGAGCCTACAGCTAAAATTATGAAACATGGAACATGCTTAAGCCTGATTCGCTGAATGCCGAATTTGTAACTGCCGTTGCTCTGTTGGGAATTTATGAATGAAGAAATGAAAAAAATGAAGAGATACAAAAAGTACCGATAATCGTTTTATTTTTCTGTTTGTTTTACATGGCCGTTAGAACTGGTATAATTTTTTCTAACCGATCCTTTCAATGTGGCGAGCGAAGACTGTATCAATGCACGATCCGCCACGAGTAGTCGATAGAGCGAAATTTGTTTTGAGCTGTAATCCGAATATCACCGTCATTTTAGTACCGATCACATCATTGATTATTTCATTCCATTTAGTGTGTTGTACTGATGAAGCCGAAACAATATTATGTATCCGTTGATTTCAATTTAAATAACCTTTTCCTTAAATATCATGAATTTTCTGATAATTATTAGTCTTTGCAAAAATCAGGTTGCGCTCTTTTCTTTTCTTTCATTTATCCTATTTGTACAATCATTAAAAACTTAACGATCTATTCAGTTACCAAAAATTAACATTGAATCCTGTCACATTTTTTCTATTCGTGTACAGAATATATATATGTATATATATCAGGTCTAGTTCTTCTATAATTCTTAAAGAAGATTAAACTTTTTCATTGGCTGCGCCGTTCGACAAAATTTTTTCGTTACATATTTCGTTACATAAAATTGTGACATTTTTTGGGATAAATTTCGTGACAGGATACTTTTCCTGATGATCCCTGGCTTAAAAATGGCGTAGCCATTAATATATATTTATCTGCAATACGCTGACTCGCTATAAACCCGTTTGTCCTACCACAGTGGTATTCTTATAAGCGCGCTACATTCGTCTCCATTCCCGCGTAACGTTTTCTGGCGGTTAGGTCGCGGCTAAAGCATGTTCCATGCTAAAAACAGCATGATTCATATTGTTTGTGTTCAGAATTTACTTTAATTATCGTAAAACTAAAAGTTACTGACATACACACTTCTCGGGTTAAATGATTTGCTGATTTATCTGAAATTCATTGTTACTTATATATTTATTTATTTACGAGTACTTTTTCATTCATATTTGTTAATAACCGACATTATTTATTAGTGCAATCGGAGTAGTGGTGTTCTTTTTTTCCGAAGAGTGTTATTTTTTCGTTATCTGTTAATGCATACAATATCGCACAATACATTTTCGTTAACATCTTGAATAACGATTTTCGCCTAGATAAATCGACTCATATTGGTTAATTATTACCAACCGTTTAATAAGTATGTAACAAAAAAGTTTTCCTTGGTCTTCTGTGACGCGCAGATAACTGAGAGTGATATGAAGTTGAAAGGAAACAGATAAAATTTTGCCGATAAGTTAAAAGTGAAGAAAAGTACACACTTTTCATTTAAGTTGATAAACATACAAATGTATCTCATGAATGATAAGTACTATATAATCGATTATTTAGGCGTAGCAAAATCTGGATTTGTTCTCTAGCTAAAATTCAACTTATGGAAATTTTCTGTTTTGTCTTCTTAATTAAGTTTGGGTGTTTTTTGTCTTTTACTCTCACGTTTTATGTTTTTATATCGTCCGAGTTGAAAAAAGGAAAAACATAATAGCCAAGTCCGGCTCGTACTCCTAACATCGAATTCGATTTAATTCACTTAAAATTACACTCATTTCAGTATTGATGATACATCAGATTTATTGAAAATTAAAAACTGTTGCATCCATATCGGCTATACTCTTTCTTTCGTGATAAAGTTTGTCCTTAGCGAGATTGTATAATTGGTTCGGCACCGACGTTTCGTTTGAGCAGAGCTTGGCTCGAATCGTGCACATCGGAAGTGTATGGAAAATTATCGCTATGTTGGGTTAATGTCTGTAATTGACGAACCGAAATAAATAAGAATTTTGAAAATTTGTCTCCCGGAGGGGAGTTTCCATTTCTTTTACCGTTAAGAGATAAATCACGAAGCAATCGATCTTGATTTTAAGTTATGTTCATTCCCTGTTTTTTTTTCACACGTTTGATACGTTATTTTTTCGAATTTATCGGAAACTACCGTCATATCACTATATTTGATATGCGTTCCCAAATTTCTTCGTGTCCTATGTAAGCCTAGAAGCTATTTTTAAAAAGGTATAAAGCGCGAGATCGATAGAAATAATTTTGTTGGGTGATTCCAAACTTATAAATATCGTAGACGGGCGTTTTAACTGTTACTTTCCGCTTTTAGCATCCAGCAACCATAATTTTAGCCAGTATGACAATCGGATTTTAACCTAGAATAATAATCTGCTACCGCTAAAACTTTTCAGTCCCATCTATTTTTTTTTTTGTCCAAACTGAATTTGTTTTTTATATGTTCTTTTATTTTTAAACAATATAGTGAAATTTTTGAGTTACGGCTGCTTATTTTTTGGAATTATTTGGAAGAAATAAATAATGTTTCCACACGTTTGTTTTGTTTTTACAAAATCGAGAAAAGTGAACTTATTTAACAAACTTAGTATCTAATTTAGTAACCGCTCCAAAGCGTACAACTTCCTTAGACCGTACAAAAGTTTTTGCAGATATAAAAAATCTAAATTGTGATCCTGTTTAGGAAATGTGCTTTTCAAAAATACAGGTGAACTAGGAAGACATCGCACTTCACGTAAGCTTTAAAAATACATACAAAGCAAACGATCGAATACGAAAAATACGAGTAAAATGGAAATTCCGAAATTTCGACCCTGAAACAAGTAAATTTTATTAATTCCGAAAAATTTTTTTATCGATAGTTTATCTTCTTTCTCTTTCCAGATCAATGAGGAATTTTCATAAATGGCACTTCTGAAATTACCGCTATCCTTTCATTCTGACTGAGCTTACTTGTTCATCAAACGTGAACGATCGTTAGACAATAAATTGATCAGGTCAGTCCGTTTTTCTTAACTTTCCGTACAGTCTAAATTATTAACTGTCCGATTTAATGAATAATCTATTTTATTTTCGTGTACTTGTTGTTATTCTAGTTGATTTTAATATATCTTTAGTCCTTTTCGTCTAAGTTTTACCGATTAGTTTTTAGAAATGGAATATAAAGTCTTTAAAACAGTTTCGCAGAGTATTTTAAAAAGCAATCGTTGCAATCGTCATGCAAGAAAAGTTTTACGAAAAAAGAAATGGAATAATGGTTTTTTCTGGGATCTCTAAAATTGAAGGAGCTGAATTCTTGGCCTACCGCTCTATCAGCCAGTATTTCTACCGGCTGATAGAGCGATAATCCAAGAAATAAGTTACAAAGATGTAATTTTTCTATTCATTCTGTTTCTATTGTAGTATAATAGGCAGATAAGATTGAATTTTAAAATATCTATGCATTTTTCTAAATAAATCGTTATTTAATTCGATGTTTCATAATTTCTTTATTATGAAATTAAAAATTAACCGAAAATTAAATAAGTATCAACAAAATAAGTTAGTTCCAAGCCTTTCGTACGTTGGCTAGATGTTTATGTAGACTCGTTAGATGGGAATAAATTTTCCGTACATTTCGTACTTTCGGCGACAGAATAACTTACCGCCCATCTGCGCTAGGTTATTTTTAAGCGTTTATTTCGATTGATTAAAGCAGTTAAATTTTTATAAATTTCAGATTAATTATTATTATTCCAAATAAACTGTTTGCTAAACTATAAAGCCAAATATTTCCGATTTTATAAGTACAATCATATTCAAAGAATTAAGTTTCTACCTTTTCGTAATATTTAATTATTTATAATTAGCATTTAACGAGATCATTGATTACGGTTGAAACATACCCCGAGATTTTTCAGAGTAAGTTCCACGCTCAATTTTTAGTTTGTCTGATATTATCTATTTTCGTTAATCGAACGAGAACTGACGTGCGCATTAGGGTAATATCGTTATTTTATTTACAAGACTGGTTTGCCCGGTTGATAATTTTTTCTTGAAATCGCAGTACTGCAAGCAGGATGAAAGAACACACCACGATAATTAAGTCTTGCTTAATGCGTGTTTTTATTTTTCTAAACCGACTATTTTTTAATCATTTCATGTTTAGAGCAATCTCTTGATGTCGGAATGTTTTCTTTCTTTCAGCAGACTAGTTTGTAGTTTTAAAAGTATCAAATTTTTGAGATGCGACCTGTAAATATCTCCTAACAGTTTCGATACGAAGTTTCATCGTGTGATTTATGACAGTTGATTGCCGATGAACTTCTTAGAGAGGTGTGAGTCATATGCTGTCTCGTTGATGACTACTGATCAGAACTCTCTTGTGTGGTAGACTGATGGCTATCTATTCTTCCCTGTACCTACAATATTTTACATGTTGTTTTCTCAATTTATTACGATAAATTTAGGTGAAAATTAAACGTAAATAGTGTCGTCTTAAACGGTGAACGCGATAACCTTTTAAACTGTTATTGTTGCTTCGAATTCAAAATTCATTTCCCTCCTTTATTATTATTTTTTTTTTTTTTTTTTTGAACCGAATAAAATGTTTTCTTGGCGAGCAAGAGAATCATAGAATACACTTTAAAAAAGTACTTTAAAATTATTATAAAGTTTCTACGTTAAAGAACATTAAAAATTAACGTGTTCATTAACGAAGGTGCGTACATTTATCCGCTTTCATTGTATTATTATAAGTTCAGTACTTTATGGTACTTTATTTTTTGCTCTTTTTTACTTCCTCTGTACGAAATAAAATAAGTATTGTAATCGCGAAAAATGTTTAACGCCATATTTCAACAGATATATCCATTTTGACCATCCCTGATTACTTCCTTATGCAGAGGAAAAGAAGTCATGTATTTGTGGAATATTTTGAATCTCACCTTTCAACAAAAATATCCATTTTAATCATCCTCGGATTCGTTTTTAGTCGTTTTTTCGTGACGTCTGTACGTATTTATGTGTTTATCATGCAGAACTCAAAAATGGCTGGTCGTAGAAGGTTGACATTTTTTGGAGGGAGGACCATATTGGTATCTAGTTGTGCACCTCTCTTTTTGGTTAGAATCGGTTGAACGGTAGAGGTAATTACCATATAAGGCTACAGCTGTACCAGTTTATCACGCATATAGTTTATATATAGTATTTTATGATTTACCATTTAAAATACTTGTTGTCTATTTTTAATGTTTGTGATTTCAGGGCTCAGGAGGCGAAGTCCCTCTACCCTTCACAAACTCGTACAAGGAAGTATTGTGCTTGGCCGCAACAGATATTTTTGTAAATTATCTGACTTGATTTGCCTTTAATGAGCTATGTTGACTGGAAATATTGTCTGTGAAAAAGAGAGAAGATAGAGTAGAGGATTTCTGAGGAAGGTCCATGGCCAATTAAATGTGACACTGATAAAGTTCAAAACTTGAAGATGTTACGAAGCGTGAAAACAGAGAATACTTGAACGAAGGTTAGAAAACAAGTGGAACATGCGGTGAATGTGCACTTGAGGCTGTGCTAGGAAGATTAGAAATGGGAAAGGTTGAACAAAGAAAAGATGTGATTAGTAATTCGGAGAAGGGATAAAAAGGAAAATGCAAGATGGAAAAATGTGCAAAAAAAGTATGGTCACAAAACCGCGAATCGGTAAAGATTGGGGTTGACCTGTATTTTTTTTCTGATTTATCGCTTATTTCATAACTACTATTTCAAATTCATTTGATGTGAATTTTTAACTTTTTTTTTTTTTTTTAATTTTATGAGAAGGTTAATTTAGAAAAATCGAACAAAAATTTAATGATTTTTTCGTTTCAGGTATTTTTCCCGTGCCGCCACCGTTATTTCGATCATTTAGGAATTTTACAAGATTTAGCGTTTGTTTTTGATAAGTTAGTATTTTCGTTTATTGTTATAGTTATCCTTCACGCATTTCGTTACTGTGTTGAACATTTTATCTCTCGGCACAAATTTTTATACATAAGTCATATGTACATCCATTTTTATTAGTCCGTCGAGAAGTATTTTAAGAATACGTTTTTCAATGCGTAACGTGTTATAGTCTCTATTTTATTATTTTATATTTGTTATGTTTGAAATTAATATAAATCATAATACACATTTTCACGCGTATACGCTTAAAATAATTTTATAAGTTTGAAAAAAAGTATTCGTTTCGATTTATCTCCTACCATATTTACATTTACTAAACATTTCCAAAATGCCTTTATATTTCTTATTTTGTTGTATCATTAATGTTGAATTAATGTGTTAAATTTTTTTCATATTTCTACCGAAAATAAAATTATATACAGATGAGCTGAAAATTTTTAACGGTTTTTCATTTAACGATTAAATAATGAATTTAAAAAAAAAAGGAAAATAGCGTGTAAGTTTTATCATATAATTATTATTGCATTTTTAACGATTAATAGATATCAATTCATTTCTTGTAACGTACGTAATTCATGATCAGTGAGTCAATCGGTATTTGGAAGTCTGATAAAACAACAAGTAAAATTTATTGAATGAGTTTATCAAGATTTAAAATTCTTGCGGGTAATTTAAATATCAGAGAAATAAGAAAATATAATTATAAACTAATATTTTAATATTACATCAGTCCATAGTTTTAGATTTTTTGAGACCCTGAAAATTTAGAGTTGAGTTCTCATTTTCTAGTCCCGATTTCGCTTTTATATCTTCAAGATTTTTTTCGCCTTTTCATTATGCAAAGAATGCGCTTTTGTCAGTTGAATACAATTTTTGACAAATTTCGCTTGTAACTATCTCAGCACCAAGAAATTTATTAAAGGAGCATCTCAACTTGAAATATAGTTCTTTTACATTTACACGTTTAAAAAATGAACGAATTTTTCAAGTTTTTTTCATCATTATTTAGCATTACGTGCGTGTTGAGGGTTTTTTTTTTGTAAAACACTTTCGACGTTAAAGATTGGAAAATAAAATTTTCTGCGGCGTATATACAACTAGAAGTTCCAAAAACATTAGGAGAGTATATGGATTTTTCCATGGAACCTTGTTTGTTTCTTCAATAATAGTCTTCATTGATGTAGAAAAATACTTGCGAGGAAAAGTGTTTACATTTTCTTGGTAGTACATTGTACATTTGATGAAATCAAAAAAATTGGACATTACAGGTGCTTTACTCTCCGGCATACGTTTTTTCTTGTTTAAACTCTTCCCATTGTGAAATAATTGAAACGCTACGGTTTTAATGTCGTCCTAAGGAAAGCTAGAACGTCAGAGCTGATAGAACGTTTTAATTAATCATAAGAGGTTGTTTTTTATATTTTAGAAATTTCTGAACGTATGAGATGAAAACCATACCTATAGATTTTGATTAGCTAGACGCACCCCATCAGCTGACTATTGTAATGCGTAAACCTTAAATCACCTAATTTGGAAGATAATTAAAATAAAAAAAACGAAAGTTAAAAACTCATTCATTCATTTATAACTTAAATATTGAAGTTAGATTCTTTTCTTTTCCAAAATCAACGAGAATGTACAATGTATATTTCAATTCAGTCATGTTCTAATCAATTTTTAATTCTGAAAAAAATCATATTAGTTGCCGAAAAGTTGCAGTTGCAAAAGCAAACTTTTAGCAAGAATTTAACGATTTTCCGTTATTTTAGGATTTTAAAAAATTCAGAATTTATACAGTTTCTACTACAATGTAGAAAAATAGTTAAAATTTGCTTATAGCGGGTTTTTTGGGGGGTTTTCGAATTTTTCGGCTTCTGCTATATTGACATTAGTATTTTTTACATTTATTACTGTTTCGGAACTAATCTTTCTGTCCGCTTTTCTATAGTCTAACCTAAGTGCGTTCAAATTTTTCTGCATTTACATTATCAAATCATTTAAACTGATTCGTTTTTGGTTCAATAAAATGTTGTCACGTTTAGATTATATTTTGCTGCTCTAAATTATCACACGCGGTATCTATTACTTAAAAAAAAACATTACATTTAAGTTTGAAAGAAAAAGTGGGTTAAATATTTTATTCTCATAAATACGCGATTCTGATATATTTTGATTTATTGTTAATATATGTAGAAATTATAAAAAATCTTTCAACTAGTTTTCAAAAGATTTCTATTTAAAATAAAGAGATTAATAATGAATTATTCAAAGAGGACTATGATATTTGTTATTTAACTAAAGTAGGAATTACGGTTCCTTTTTATTTTTTTTCGCTTATAAAATGAACTTGGTATTATTTTAAAATTCTTACCGTAAAATACATTTTTTCACTAATTTTTATACCGCCATCGTTACCTTTTATTCGATACTATGAGAAGTATAATTTAAAGAAATTATACTACTCGTAGTTACCTTGTTGATTTTTCATTTTCAAAACTAAAAAATTGAAAACTTAATTTTGGCATAAATTTTAAAAAAATTATTTACGGCGAAAATAATTTTTTCTTCTTCAAAATACACGCTTTTCTAATTCCTTTGATTGCACGCACAGTATTGCTGAAAAATTCTTACAATTACCGCCATTTTATTATCGCAAAATGACGTTCACACGCCTTATTAATTTTTCCATCATAATGTTGATTCATAACATTGAACATTACAAAAATTAAAAAAAACAGTCTATTCGGTGAACAAGAGTTTATAAACACGGTTTTGGTGATAACAAACGAAATACGGTAAAACAGTGGTAATGCAGTGAACGAGTAAAACCTCCTTGGCCGTTTAAAAAAGTTTAGTTTTAATGCGAGGGGACGTATTGATTTCGGTTTTAAATTGGTTTTTTTAATGTGGTTGTATTAAATAATATATTTCATCTTTTTTTTTTTTTTTTTTTTTATTACAAGACGAAAGTGCTGCATAATTTTTACATTATAGTTTTGATGTTATGTTACTTGATAATCCTTTTTACTTATTTTTCAATTCATTTTTCATTATTCCTTTTTGTTGTATATATATATATTTTTTTTTATTAATATAAAATAATAATAATATTATTTTATATATTATCTTTTGAACGCGCTAGCGGGTGCATTTACAGTGGATTTGTTAACTTTCTTTATCTAAATTGAAATATTAATTTTCTCTTAAATAAATTTAATTTTTTATTTTTTGAAATTTAAAAAAAAGTACTTCTTAATTTGTTTTTTTGCGCAGTAGTACATTTTCAAAAATTTTTTATCTGAGAGCAATACCGGTAAAAAATCAGAATTTGTCACTGGTAATAATGCGAACTGAAGTTGAAATAAAACGTAATTTACGTTACCGCAGCACTATTGAAACCATTCTCCATTTATAATTCAATAAAATGTAATTCTTATTTGTTTTTCTCTTCTTCTTTTATATAACATGCATATTTTAGATTTCGATAATTAAGGATACATTATAATGATTAATCAGATAAGAAAAAAATATTGAAAATACACTTAGTAAACAATGAAAATGATTAACATGACAAAATATTTCGCTAACAAAATTTAAAATTTTTAATCAAAACAGAAAGAAACAATTCAACAAAAAATTAAAAACATGATTAAAATAACTGTTTATTTTATCTTTTTGTTTTTTTATGGGTTCGTCAACATGAACATGCTGCTTTTTAGATGGGCTGTTATCGAGTATTAAATTACTTCAAGAAATCTGATATGATTTATATTTTTCAATTTCTATGTGTTTTGTATAAAGATTATCTTATTGTGTGATTTATGTTTCGTTTATAAAAAACACTTTCCGATACTGAAATGAAAATTGTTTTAACTGAAACGTATAAAAAAAGTTAAATAATTTAATTTCACTTATAAATATTGGGCGTTAAATTTAAATTGATGGCGCATTTGAAATACTAAAATAAGAGTTTATTATTAAGGTTTAGCACTTCGACGAGGAAGAAGGGTAGTCCCTATATTTTCGTAAAAACGTCATTCAGTGAATTATAAACATTATATAAAACGGATGTAATAAGGAAAATCGGAAAATCTTACTTTTTTGTAACCTCGTCTAAAAAAGAATTAATTTATTTTTCAAATATTTTAATAGCAAAAATCAGTATAAAAAAAATTGTAATTACAATACATGCCTGCTATTATTTTTGAAAATTAGCAACAGTAATCGAAAATCGAATCATGCACATCAAAAGAAAACAGAAATAGGTTTAACAGTCAACGAAAATCGAAAAGCAAACAACCGTCGTCTGTTAATAGTAATGTAAACTACAGCATGCTATTCCAAATGGCATATTATGTTATATGCGTTGTTGAAATATAAATGATTTCAGTTGGAACCATTAGAGTGAAAAAAGTTAATAGAGTTGAGATGGATGTAGTCAGAACAAGCTCTTATTATGATTATTAAAAAATGTTTAGAAAATCATTTAAAAAGGTAATAATATTATTTTTCAGTTTTTGTTTAATAAATTTCAATCATATTAAAACGTTATTTTGTGGAATTAAATGAAGAATACATTAACCCGTTCATTGCATGTAATGTAACGTATATATGAACATTTCTTAATTTTAATGGCTTATATCAATTCTCCGTTAGTGCTCTACAGGACGTTACTGTTTAAAGCTTGCTTTTCATAGTATTCAAAATTCTTTTATAGGTAAAAAATTTTTAACTTTTTTTCGACTTTCTTGGTAGTAATTATAAAATGTTCATCTTTTCATTAATATAATTGAATAAAGAAGATATGCGATTTTGGATGGTAAAATAGAAAGAAAAGTTTCAACTAAAAGTTTTTACCAAACGTAAGTAATTTTATAAACTTTCATGCTAGGTATGATTTTCAAAAGATAAATTACAAAGTACCATAATGTACCAAGGAAGTTTGATTGAAAAACCGATGAGAAAGCACAAGGAGGAAGAACTTGGGCCTGGAGTAGGAAACTGTACAACCAATCCCTTTCAATCGAAAGAGTCGTAGACTCAAGCAAAATACAGTTAGCATCACACTTCCAGAATAGAGAGGACAAACCAGGCTATTAGAAAGGTCAATTCTAAACAATCTAGAAGGAGGAAAATGATGACCGAAATGAGGTCTTCACAAGGACGCAACTGCAGGACAGGGGAAAATAAATGAAGCAAGCATAGGATGGAAGAGAGGGTTGGAGAAATAGATTTCATTCCCTGATTATATGTTTCAAAATGAATAGACCACAAGGAAGAATGTTTTGTTTTAACTGATGGGACACGTTGTATGGAAGGAATCCAGGATTCATATTAAGGGAACGTGTTCGTTTAGCTTCTTGGCCATAATTGCGTTGCTAAATATATCAGAATGACCATGGACTCCAAAGAATGAAATATTAAAATTCCGGACTCAAAGATGGACGTGTGAATGGGGGTGTAAAAGAATCACAAAAACAGAAATTTGAGAAAACAAGGGAAAAAAATGAGATCTATGAACTGAAAAATAAAAAGCAGTAACAAACTACTTTGAGATCTAAACGCATCAGTAAATATTAATAGTGATGTGGGAAATCTTTAAAGGCAGTAGTACAGCGAGAATTGGTAACCATATAAAGGTACATATTGATTATAAGGAATAAGATTGAACGTCTATTAATCAAATATTTATATGGAAGGGGAGTCTGTAACGGTATATTTCACTGCTAAATGATTGATAATAAGTTGTTTATTAAAGATAATTTTTGGGCAAATAAAGAAGAAAATCTTTATGGTTTCGAATAGGCACAAAAGAGGGACAGTGTTGTCCTTCAAAAATCAGAATCTAAGTATACATCGATATACCAAATATGATCGGTGTATAAAAAGTAGAAGGATTTTACTTTTTGCCACGAAAACTTGGGTTAGTGGATGTTAAATAAAGCTAGATAGCTCACTTTTACAGTCTCTAGTCGTTGCAATACCGATCTAGATGCATTTTCATAAGTTATGTTATTTGGAACGTAAGGAGGAACTTCTCTACCAAAATTTTAAAAGTATTTTTTGATATTGACGGGCAGTCATTATTAAATCTTGAAAATCAAAATGCTCGACTTCTTTATCAGATTTTATTAAGCAGAGTTAAATAAGTGAAGAACAAAAACAAAACTTTTGCCAAGTCTGTTTTTTAACTGCCTTAGGACTGCCGAAGTCGCACAAAAATTTTTGTGATGTATGAAAAAAATTTTCTCTGAGAGAACATCGTCTATAGTTATTGTATGTTCCTTGGCGATCCCAATAGCTGATTGGCAGTGATTATTTCACTATAAGCGTGGATTAAAGGATATTTTATATCGCTTAGGTGAAGAATATTCCAGTTGTAAGTGCTTAATAAATGAGTGCAGAAAGATCTTTAGTATCGGTGACAAGAAGTGCGATTTAATTCTAATCATACTATTGAGAAGTACTGAGAGTTTTTTCCAGTCAAATCTAAATTCATTCCATTTAATTTTATGGGTCATGCAGAGCTGTCAAGATTGGTTCTAAACAGTATATGAATTAATGAGGGAGTCTATTCTAGAAAAATGTAAGGGCAGATCAGCAGCACCGGGAGAACCAGGGTGACCATGAAAAGCAAAAGTGGTATCAATCAGAATGAAAATTGTGACTTGTTAACAGTTTACACGACGACCGACCTATTTCGTCAAATGATTACAGCTCCAAATGAGGCTACATGTATTCTAGTCGTCTCTAAAAATGAAGTGACTGGGTATAGATTCAAACAACTGAGTAAACTCCTCACTAGATGTCTAATCTAAAAAATAAATACTGCCGATAAATAATTTAGGAATAGTTAGAATAGAAATAATGCGTACAAAGTTAGAAGGTGAGGAGCTTGGAAAAAGGACATTGGTAACATACATTAAGGACGTAATAATAAGATAGCACCGCCAAAACCTTCTGCTCTTTCCATTTGTAGAACACATAACTCGTGAGAGAAAATTGGTCTAAGAATTTTAACCAGGTTTCCGAAAGTGACAACTGGAAGTTCAGGAGTTCCAAAATTCCCTATTTATCTCAATACTTATGAAGTTCTACTGTAATGGGACGAAAAAAATTCTCTGTTAGCCAGTTAGTAATCTTTAGTCCACGCTGAAGAACGGTGAATGAATAGAATTAATTTTGAAAGTATACGATCAGCAAGGAAAGTAAGCAGTTAATGGCTACATGAGGTAACTCTCATCGCTCAATATCACTGCGAATAGGTTGTCCTTTTTCTGCCAAAAGCTAGTCAAAGGCGGCGATCAATAGGGTATGTCGGAAAGAGGTGGAATTTATCGCCTAAAATAATGCTAATGGTTCGCTCTATATTATTAACCCGCGTATTGAGAGTGGGGAGCTAGCACAATAAAAAATATCTACTAAAATCAAAAAAAATAAAATTATAGCCTTGAATTGGACTGACTGAACTAACCAATGGCCATAAAAAACATTCTATTATAATATTTTCTAAGAGAGGAACAGAAAAAAAAGTATTTGATTTTTGAAGATGATCTAAATACTAAGACCGCACCGACAAAATAGCTTGTACCTGACTTTCCAGATTAAAAATTCCGAGTTATCAGATACTGGGCAAAAGAGATCAATGAGTTCAGCATAGAAATGAGGAGTAGAATGACTGCTATTACTTGCTACTGAGTCCACCTTCATGGAGTTAGTGACAAAGACAAGATTGGCGGTTGGTTGTAATTCAAAGATAAGTGCAGAATTAGACCGAAATGATTCCAAGTTAGTATTAAGTTTAATTTCTGGTTTAAAATTAGGGAGCAGATTGGCATAATATGTAATAATAGAATTTTTTACCCTTGTAATGGGTTGTTGTTCTGTTTTGAAAATTGTAATGTGAGAGAAGCCAGAGGAATTATCTGTACCAGTCTGGCGTTTTCTTTTAAAATTGTTCATTCTTTCAAACATAGCAGAAAAGGAAGACGTGTTAGTGATCGCAGCATAATATAAAGCAAGATCGAATTCTTTTCCCTTTACACAGATATCCATAATTTCGGCGGAAGGGACATTTTAATTGCATGTATTTGGAGTAGTTTATTATACATCTGCAACATATCTAGATGGGTCATTTTGTTAACTTTGTGCGCTACCTTTTGCATCGTGATTAGAGGTAAATAAAGGGCGTCCTTTTTCGATGTTATGGTCTTTTTTATCAGCGTTTTAAATAACAAACAAACATTAACTTTCGTTTTTTTTTTTTTTTTAATTTTTTGGACTCGTCAACCGGGAACCTTTATCCAGAAACAATTAGAAGCGGAAGGAGTCAATTATATCTTGATACGGTCAGATATTGTTAGGAGAAGGGAACAAATAATAGGAACAGTATGTGGAGGGGAAAAAGATAGGATAAAAGAGGCGAAATATAGAGTAGGAAGACCAAGTCGCAGCAAATTGAAGTAGAAAGCAGAACAAAGTCATGAACACTCAAAGAACATATGATCCGCATCGCAAACATGCTTTTCGTTTGAACGGAGAGGACAATACGGAGAGACAACCAACGAAAAACTAAAACGAGAGGAAGATAATAGAGCAAATGGTTTAAGAACGTATACGAATAATGGAGACAGCAACAGAACGACGAAGTAAGGGAAATAAAGAGAACTACGGATTGGCAGGAAGAATAGGTTCAATAGACAGATGAAAAGAACAATTGCTCGGAAAAGAGGAAGTGTATGTATTCGATCCCACAATCTAAGATGAAAACCTTTGCACAGCGGAAGGAGATTAGACGATTAAAAGAAGTGAGAAAAAGCAACCCGAGCCAAGGAGTCCGCCGCTTCATTACCGAAGTTGCCCGAATGACTAGGAACCCACAGCAAATCAATTTTAAATGGAATGAAGGGAAGAAAGAACGTGGATAAGTGGAGTATGATAAAATCACGGGAATGATCAGGTGGGGGAGAACAAATGGCCTGAAGGGCGCTCATGGAGTCAGATATAATCAAGAATTTAGAGGAAAGGTGATTGGAGGAAATGAAAATAACGGAACGTAGGATAACTATCAATTCGGCTGTGAATATAGAACAGAAAGAAGGCAAGCGAAAAGATTCTGAAAAGCCAAAATCTGGTATGATAAAAGAGGCACCGACAACACCCGGCCTCTTGGAACCGTCTGCAAACACGGTTGCATACGAAGGAAATTGGGAAATGATAATACTATAGAATTCCTGTCTAATTAGGGCCTGCGGAGAAACTTGGAGAGCGTAGGTTTGGAGAATAGCAGAGATCGGCGAAATTAAAAGAGAAATAAGGGAGATTAGCAAAGGGCATTTTGTAAGGACAAAACGAACTGAGCCGAAGAGAGATGAGGGATAAAATAGGGGTTTTCCTAGGTTCGAAACGCCAGTTTCTAGAAATGGAAATATAGGAATAGATAAGAGTAGAGGACGTGAGTGGAAGATGCTGAGCAAGAAAACGATAGCCCAAATAAGATCTGCTTATATAAAGGGATGTATTAGATTCGGCAAGGGCTGCTGGAACTGAAGAGAATTAAGAGCACCAAGGTATAGACGAAGGCGAGAATTTTGAATAACATCCAATTTAGAGAGTCAGGACTTAGAGGTATAATCATAGAGAAATGAACAGTAATCAAATTTTGAACGGATGATGGATTTATATAGAGAAATAATTACATAAGGATCACTACCCCATTTGGTTGAAGCTAAGGCCTTCAGCAAGTTTAGTCTTTTGGTTGCTGAAGAGGAAAGATACTTAATGTGTTCGGAGAAGGATAACCGACTGTCAATGAAAATACCAAGATAACAGAAACAATTAACATGAGAAAGGAGTGTATTTGCTAGGGATAGACAGACAGAAGCAAGATTATAAGGTCGCGGAGTAAATACGGCATAACAAGATTTAGTAAGAGAGATAGAAAGGTTAATTGAGGAAAGGGAATGATCCAACACGGAAAGAGACGAATTAAGTGCCTCACTGGCCGATATAATATCATGAGATGGGGCATAAAGTAGGATGTCATCAGCAAAGAATAAAGACGAAGAATTTAGAGGAAGAGAAGCCACACTGATAGTGAATATGTTGAAAAGAGCAGGACTGAGGGAGGAACTCGAAAAACCATTCTTGAAGTTTCAAAAGATGGAGCAGAGAGGTGGATAGAACGATTCAGCATGAGGCTGATAATAAGGGACATAAACTGCATTAGAACGTTAATTGTTATCATCTTATCTTTTAAAGTGGGTAAATGAACATTATCAAAGGCCAGGATACATCGATGAAGGAAGCCAAAGTATAATGTTTTTGGACAAAGGAATGGTAGATATACGGGAAACAAAAAGACTAATACAGTCGGAGGGACCAATACCAGGCCGAAAGCCAAACATATTGCTAGGAAATACGTTATTATGCTCTAGCCACCAAACAAGGCGCTTGTTTAACAAATTTTCTGATGCAGGATGCCACGGGAATAGGATGTAAGGAAGAACTTTTTTTAGGAATGGCAAGAGGGGGTAGTTATACCTCTGGTGAGGAAACAATCAAAAGGATCAAGGAGAAAAGTAAGGGACCGTTCAGACAGGGTTTTAAGGACCAGAAAAGGTATACTGTCAGGACCTGGAGTGGGGCTAGAAGATTTGGAAAGGACAATTCATAAATATTAAAAGCAGAAGTTAGGAATTGTGTCCGGAATCATGCGGAGGCGGAGTTAGGTACAGTTCATCAACGTTAAGAACATAAGCAGGAGCAACGGAATCGATAAAGGATTCTAAGCTATCTTTAGAAAGGTTGTGATTGGAGGGACGTTTAGAGAATTCCAGATATGAGAAAGATGAGTATTCCTAGACAATGAAAAACAGAAATTCTTTCAGGAGGACCTTTTTGAGATTTTAAGTATATACCTAGCTCTTGGGCGTTCGTTCGCGTATGAGAAAGAACATTTTCAGTTGTAGGATTTAAACGAAAAGTTCTAAAGGTGGCACTTTGGTTTAAGTTGTTAATAATTTTTAATTTTTAATTCAGAATTAAAAGAAAATTTATAGAGTAATGTAACTTTTAATACGGGTTTTTATCATTGTTTAAATCTAGTCATATTGTATTTATTTTGTTCATTTCGCATATAATAGACTAGTTTGAAAAAAGCAAATAATATTAATAAATTTGAGCGCTTTTTGTCTTTTAAATTTGGATGGTATTTTTACATGTATATAAATATTTATATGTTAGATACTGCTCATTAATTAGTATTTTAATATTTTTAGTTTTATATAAAAATTTTATATTTTTTATTGTATTTTATGATGTATGTAGTAGAAAATATTAAATTGGTAATTATTATTTCTTTTTCGTAGTCGATATTTCATTTCACAGAATATCATTTGTGCAATGATCTTATTCTATAGATGTGTGTATCAGTTATACGATAATTAACATTAGAATTAAGAACAAAATCGATACACTAGAATCTCTTCATTAAGAAAAATGATTTCGTTGAATCTGGCGACGTGATATATTTTGTTTTATCCGATACAAAAATATTTAATGTACTTCGCTGGTGAACTTTGCTTTAATACAGTTTTATAGTTTTAATATAAATAAACTAGTGTAACCTTATATTAAAAAGATAGCACAAGCGCGTTCATTTCAGTATTACCTCTGTAAAAATTTACTTACGAATGTTTTTTATCGTGATTTTGCATCAAAAAGACAATTTCGCTAGTTTTTAATTTTACTCTTTTCAATTCGTTAAGGAAAAAATGGACTACCTGAAGTGGACACAAATAGCACTTTTAATTTTTAAAAAAGTATGTCTTCACTTCTTTTCTTCTAAAGTTACTTTTGGAATTAGTAACTGAAAATATATGGTAGATATTTTGTGATTTACTATCATTGATTTTATTAAAAGAGTTATTCGAAAGCAATTTTATAAGTAATAAAAGTTTTTTACCAAAATGCCAGATTTGTTTGTTGATGTTAAAGCATTTCTAAAAATATCGCGTACAAAGGTTTATGACGTTTGGACTTGACAATTTCGTTTTAAACCAGTTCAACCTTGTCTTATTTTAGCGTCGATTTATTCGGAAATGGGTTTAGTTCAGTGGCGTCAAGTTTTTGATTTTTTCCCCCTTTTAATTAATTTGCGACTGAAGTAGTCACTGCATCATGAAAACATCTAAGAAATTATTAACAATTTTCTTATAATGAAATAATTAATTAATCACTTATAAATCAACGGTTTTTTAGTATGTTCATGTTCACACATTATTTAAGAAATTAATTTTACAGACGATTTTATTATGCAATAATTAATTTACCTTCTTAATACACATTAATTAAAGAAAAAAAAAAAATTAGAAATTTGTCAACACTGAGTTAGAAATAAAGGCCGAAACGTTACGTACCGGTATACAACGTTCGTGAATTTACAGTCCTTTTTGAGTTCCTTTTACAATAAAATAAAACGTATTTAAAAATTAAAACAAAACGAATGCAAATGAGTCAAATGGTCTAATTTCTATAAATGCAAACGATGAAGAGTCAGTTATTCCGAAAAAATAAAGCGCGCGTAAAAAATTGGTTTACAACAATTACAGCTTTCATTATGGGCATGGGTGAGTTAAAATCATTTATTTAATTAACTACGCTACGATAGTGGCTATTCGTCTTCTTAAACCACTTTTTTTTTGCATTATTCCAATTACTGCACATATGTTACGTATAATTCCTGGGGGTGAGGAAGTTTAACATAAACTGGAATAATATACCCTTGCCACCATAAGAACACTGCATGTAGAACAGAATAGACACAGATGAGACTATATAAATTCCACTTTTAATCATTCCTATAATTTCAAATTATAACTATTTGCGAAATAATAAATATATGTATTTTCCTATCGCACTACAAAATTACTTTTATTAAAAAATTTGCAAAATTTAAGGTCATTAGTGGTTTTGGAATTTGCAATAATAACGATAAAAAGAACAAATTGCACAAATTTTATATAAAGTAAACAAAAAATGTTTGACTATAAATTGTATTTAAAAAATTTTTACAATAAAAAACATTCACCGAAATATAAAGATAATTACATATTACTATAAAAAAAAATTAAAAGAAAGAGTATTCATCCAATTTGTTGGTACATCTGCCCACAATTAAGGTCCGATTGAAAATTCACAAAAAATTTCAAAGTATATCCGAAACAATTTTTGTTACGATGTTTAAAAAAATTAATTCAACAATTCGTCATGAAGTTAAAAGTAAAACTCCATAATGCGACGTAATTCAATTTTTCAGGTTTACAATAAGTTTACATATTACATAATTTTGCTTACACTGTATAGACATATCAAAAAATTTATATTCGAAAAAAATTACACGCAGCTTTTCGAGATAACCATATCATCAGGAGAAGGGGTATCGAATTGAAAAGGGATTACTGAAATGTTCTGAAAATCATTCTTCCTTTCGACTGTAGGAACAAATAATGGCTTCCATTTCCTACAGAATACAGTAGTGAACGGGGACAAATTTTCCAATGGGTATAAGGGATTATTTATAATATCACTAACATCTAACATACATTCTTCGTTGTATACTTTTTTCAATTCTGTCGCAATATCGATATTATCATCTAAAGTAGTGACGAAATTATCAACACAGTCATCGCTTGAAACATCTGAAAAAAGCATATTCGTATTTTCGGAACTGTCTATGTTTATTTTAGTTATTTCGTTGCACAGATAATTCAACTGGCTCGATTCGTTATCATTTTCACATTCATTTATTATGCGCTTATTTGTGTCAAAATCATTCTTCGTCAATTCTGATGATTTTTTTTCTAGTTCATAATGTGTTTGATCATCATTATCTGCATGAATATTACCATTATTACTATTATTAGTTAATTCTCGCGAATTTATTGTTGAATTTTGAACATTACTGCAGTCTTCTTTGTTTAGTTTATTACTTGTAAACGATGTTGAAATTTTAAAAGAATTAAAATTCGCAAAAGAACCGAGACTTTCATTTTTCCCCTTGGAACGAAGGTAACATTTTGCATAGTCACTTAATGATGTACATGTTTCGTCGTTCATATTATTAAATATATTATTATTATTATTATTATTAGGTAATTTGTATTTCACTGAAGAACATAATGTATCACCAATGAGACGCGATCCATAATTCATTTGACCTATTAGTTCATTATCTCTCAATTCCTCGGTATCTAACATACTGAAATAAAGACAAATGTGTAAACAAAACAGAATGTACAGAGAATGAACACAATTTATTCTGACAAAAAAATTATAACAAAAGGGAAAAAAAACAAAAAACTATTAATTCGTATCTAAAATTTTAAATCTAATAAATTAGTTTATTTTGCGTTTTTCACCGACCAGAAGGTTTTAAAAACGTTAATAATTTAAAAAAAAATAAATATTTAATACTTACTTAATTACAATCGAACGAAACTTTTATTAGAAATGTTTAACATGAACCATATACAAATGTCGCAGTATATAAATACATAAAGTTAAACATATAATAAACAAATCACGTAACGTCCAATTAAATTGCGATTATGAATATACACAAATAATGATAGTTCGATTAAATTATTTGCGATAATCGGTTAATCACATAAAAGCAATCCTGCAAAATATTTATTTAAATTTGAAAAAGAAAATTCGATATTACGTAAAATATTTTATTCGTATTGTTTATATTTGCATTAAATTATTTTCAATTTTCATTTGTCCAGCGTGAAAAAGTAACTAATTCTGCTGCATATTTTAAAAATTTTAATTTAATTGTATAATGAACTTTGGCGCATTGAAATTTCATTAATTTCATTCAATTTATTTTTGCGAAAAAAAAACTGCAATGAACTGTATTTTTTAATCGATATCGATGTTCACATGACTGAAATTTATAACTAGATCGCTTATCAACGATTGTTTTAGTTTTAGTTTAGTGTTTAAAAGCAGTTTTATTGGGTTAGTTTACGGTTGGGAAATAGTTATTATTAGTACAAGTTTTTAGTGCTAATTTGCGCTATGTTATCTGATTACGGTGTTAACTTGAATTTATTAATACTAACGTATTCATTTGCGAACGAACGGAAATTATAAATCGAGTTTTTAATTTTTCTAAAATATCTGTAACGTTGTAAAACGGTAAGAAAAAAAGTGTTAATTTTTCAAGTTTGATTCGATTATGGTTTATATTGTTTACATTGTTTTGTACTTTGATCAGAATTTTAATTTAAAAAAACGTTATCGTTTGCTGGCTTATATTATTTGTCAACGCGATTAAACTGTCGGGGAAAAAAAAAATTTTCCACGTT
This sequence comes from Icerya purchasi, assembly GCA_039619475.1. Lineage (NCBI taxonomy): Eukaryota > Metazoa > Arthropoda > Insecta > Hemiptera > Monophlebidae > Icerya > Icerya purchasi. The sequence continues at coordinate 77,107,081 of CM077116.1, forward strand.
TCTTGTATAATGTAAATAAAAATATTTTACTGATGTTATACATTTAAGTTTATTGGTATTACAAGTCCATCTTCGCTTACAATGCACTCGAATTTATAGCTTTGTACTGATCAAAGAAAATTACATACTGGAAGTGTTTTAAAGTTTTTTGTTTCGTTTTTGATTTTCAGTACAGTTGTGAAAAAAAGAATTTTTCTGTATTTACTTTAAATACTTGAACTTTATAATGCTCAGTTTTTATTCTATTAGCATCCCCTTAAATCCATGAACCGGTAATATCTGAGTAGTAGTGCAGTTGAGTTAATATAAATAAACATGGCTAATGCCCGTGAAAATAACTGAATAGTACGGGTGTGAAGCGGGCTTTTCAGAGATTAAATTAGAATTATTCTGATGTTTCTATTACATTTCGTGTAAATGCTATAATTTTTAATCTTCGCTACGATATCTAGTTAGAAATGAAGACGAGATTGTCGATAACAATTTTGACTAGTGTTACTCTGATACATAGCTTTGTTACTGAGATTAGTCGAAATCGCTTAGAAAAAATTATAAATATTGGAAGTTTGAGAATCTTTCCTTTTGTTTTCTGACTGTAATATAACTTAAAAAGTACGTGGTAGAAGTCATGTGCGATACATTAATTAATAATTACACTTCTATATTTAGATTTCGGCAATTTGATTGGGTTGTGAACTGTATAATATTACTGGAAATTACTTGGCTAGTTCCGATTTGTAGTTGTATTGACATACCTTAATACTGTATGATTTGGTTACTGAATATTTTTTCCTTATTTATTTTGTGCTTTACCGTATTAAGCTTTGATTTGCGAAATTATGTTTTGATCATTATTTTCAATAGAAACAATTTTATATTCGTTACCGAGGAACTTTCTCTCGAAGAATAAATAGTAAAGCTCTAAATAGAATTAATAAAATACTACAATATTTTATTTGAAAACTAACCAACATTACCGTGCGGACCTGTTTACTTTGTTGCGAATAATAGAATGCCACTCTATTCATTCAGGTCTGTTGAAGTGTCGATTAAATAGACACATTCGGTGAAACATGTCATAGCATGTCATAAATTGTGGAGTTATAATTTAGAGTATACTAAGGAATGCTGAAAAGAGTAGGAGAACAGATCCTTTTTTTTTTTGCCGTTCAAGTTGCAGGTAAATAGTGCATTTAAAGAAACAGCATCGGTTTTTTCCGTTTATGTTGTTTGTCGTAACTTTATTTCATCGTTCATTAAACTAAAAGTTTATGTGTATTTTTACAGGAGTAAATTATGACCGACCACGTATTTCCCGGACAGCATACAACAACAACAGTTATAACTTCAAATACCCATGTTACAACTGATTTTCGTTTTGATACGGAATATTTGACTACTTTGTATGGGAAACTGAAATTAGCGCAAATTGTACGTAAGGGTCTATAGTACGGTGATGTGTTTTTAATTACTGCATAATAATATAGTTTATATATTTGGTAGAGATAAACATATTTTTTTACATTACGTCGAGTATGTGTACTAAAAACCAACATATTGTAATGCTATAATTCTCGATCTGTTTATTAAATTCCGACTTTGTTTTATTTAAGATTACTTAGAAAATTGTATATATTATTAACTGAAATAATCCCGTATTTTATTTCCACTCGCACTTGCATCTCCATTCGGGACCGTTTAACTTGACTCGCACAACTACTCAGCTGGCAAATTAATTTCGTTATCGGTCAGAAATCACCTATATTGAAAATCTTTCTAAACTGCTGTGCTGTTCTGGTTTTATAGTTAGTGAAAAATATTGATTCTCAAGCTTCTTCTTTGTAGATAAGATTATATTCTACGAATAATTTCGCGATGGAAAAAAAAATCAAAACAAAACTTAAACACTCGTAACTGATTTAATAGTTTGTAACATAATAAATGGATTCAGCGAGACCATTTTCGCATTGTAATTTTCAGTATTCCGTATACACATGAAAAGGTAATAAGGTAATTGACAAAACATTAGAAAAAAATCAAATAAAATATAATAGTCCTGGAACGGTTTAATATATAAATTTGAGATTGTACGTATAAATCGCAGATAAAATGCTTTTTCAATAATGTGCAACCTTCGATTGGACACCAAAAATCGGGAAAGAGTGTTTAGAATAAACATGTACATGAGAGGAAATTTCCTCAGTTAAGCGTAACTGAATTCCTAATAATAAATAAATTGCGGATAAAGCTGTGTTAAAAATAATTTTATTTGCTCAACGTTTCGGCCAGCTTACACTGACCATCATCAGAAGGGAACTAAAGTAACGCCACGAAAATTGCGATCGACAGTAGCGACATAAATGAGAAACAAAATCACCGTAAACCTAAGCCGATAAACCTACTTAAACACAAGAAAAAATGAAAAAAACAACAAGGGAAAAACTCAAAAAAAAGACAAATATAAAACTAAAAATAAAATAAAAGCCAACTAAACACATATTTTAGAGACTCGAAAACACCTAAAAGAGGAAAATACGAACGAACAACGGTTAGAGAATAGAAATGAAATTATAAAAAACAACGACGGACTCAAAAGATAAAAATATATATGAAATAAAAATAAAACGAACAAACAGCAGACAAAAAATAGGAGTAAAGAAAATTTCCCCAAAGGGGAAAAACAAAAAACAATAATCGTCGGAAATTCGTAAACGACAATCTAACAGAAAAATACAAACGAACATCGGGATAAAGAATTTAAATATAAAAGACGAAAATAAAAAACATTGACGGACTTAAAAATAAAAGTAAAGTTACAAAAGAAGAAAAATAATTAGAAAGACACAAAAAACCGTAATCAATAAACACCGCGAGAAAGAAAATTCCCCTGAAGGGGAAAACAAAAAGACAACAGCCAAAACCGCCGAAAAATCCATGAAAAATTACTTGAAACTGACTGGATAACTCACCTGAAGATGCACCAAAGGACGGAGGAACCGGACGCCCCGGAACAATGAAAACAAAACCAAACGACCCAAACCAACGGAAACCGAAAAGGAAGAACAAACCACAAAGACCAGGGTACGAAGGGAACAGAAATCCAGGAAACCTAAATGAGGGAAATGCGGTGACAGACCTCAGAGAACCTGAAACAAGAGAGGACAACATTAGAATCAAGGAACCTGGAAATTAAATAGAAAAATGAAAATTACCTTCTAACTGCTATAGATGCGAGTTCTGAAAAATATTCTCTCCGTAAGAGTTTGTTAATAAATGCTTAAAGCTTTCACATGGAATACTCGTAATAAATAAATTGCGGATACAACCGTGTTAAAAAGTCAGTGTAAGCTGGCCGAAACGTTGAGTAAATAAAATTCTTTTTAACACAATTGTATCCGTAATTTATTTATTACAAGTATTCACTGTGAAAGCTTTAAACATGAATTCCTAATTTTAAGGTAATCCTTCGAAGATTTCATTTTCCTAGTTGAAAAAATCATTTTCTTTCTCAAGCATATTGTATATCGGTGGAAAGAAGCTCCTTATTTAGGCGGCGAAAAAATCGCATTTCGATTTTGTGCCGGACATTTAAAAAGTTTAAAAAAGCATGAATGTAGTAGGGTATTCTTCTGTTCGTGACACGAGTATTATATTTGTAAATTTTACAATCTTTGATAAACGTGCTTATTATAGAACATTTTTTAATTACGCATAGTTGAATTTCCAGCTTTAAATCTGGTCCTTCAAACCACGACGTCTTATAACGTTGGAAAAAAAAACATTTTAAAGAATCGAACAAAAAATGTTTTTTTTTTTCTTCTCCCATTTGTTCTTAATGGTAGTTACAGTAATTCTTATCTTAACTTGTGAAATCGTCGATGCATAGCACATCAAAGTCAACTGACTTCTACATGCGATATTAATTATCTTGCTTTTTTGTTGTTTTTTTTTTAAAAGAAAAACGAAAAATGATGAACGATCCATAACTAATATTGTTTATCTTTTTTTTTTTTTTAATTACCTTTTAAAAGAAACAAAAGCAAATCATTTTGAAGCAGTTATTTTTATTAATGTGAAATTATCATTTATGTAAACAAAAATAATTTAAAATTACGTGATAATTTGATTAAAACATCTCAATTGGCGTTAGAAACTAAACAAATACAATTAATAAAAGTGTTCCGACTTTCATCTGGTTTCGTTTTTGCGGATAGCTTAAATTTATGTAATAAATTTTTATAGATGATTATTTTAGAAAATAGGTAGATATTGATCGTTGTTTTTTAAAGGATACGGCGAATGTTTCTCAGAAATAAAATAGTATCTTAAATATGTAACAAACAGAACAGCACATTGAGTAGTTTAAAAGGTTTTCAATAAAAATTTGTCTCTAGCTGGTGACAATTTATCGGAAAATAATCGTACGCAGTAAGTTGAAGACGATTCCTCCGTTCTCTACTAAGAATTATAGTTTCTGCAAATTATGTGATCGAAGAAATTTATTAAGAACCTAATTTTTGAAAATGTACAAAGCGGATAGACTTATTTCTTTAAGCGCCGTTAAATTTGTGCAATACGCATTTTAAAAGTTTTATCGTGACGGGATAATGGAGAATTGTCAGGGTCTGACTATTTCAGTACCTCTTGTTTCAATTTTGAATTATAATTACATTTTTTGGTTATTCGTAAAGAAACATGGAAATATCGACGTGAAAAAAAAAACGTGCTATCATTTGTTAAAATTATTAATCGAGTCAACAATATTTTTTTTCTTTTTTGAAAAAAATGAAAGAAAAAGAATGGGATAAATTTTCAGTGGAGTGTTGTTTACATTAAATGTTAATTAACGCGTTGTAGAAAGCTCATTACAGAATTGTTACGCTGTTGTATAGGTTTCGTAAAATAAATTTTATCCAGGTATAGGTGAATTTTCCGCGGCATAATAGTGAATAACATAAATCTCGTTTATTTTTGTAGTCATAGCGGATTAAATTGTTTTTTCTTGAAAAAATTGATCTTTTGTACGGTTAAAAATATAATAAAAGAATACTTTCGGCATTAAGATTTATTCTTTTTTAAAGTGTTATTCGTTTTTTCGGTTAATTACGATTTTTATTGTGTTTTTAGGTAGCTAGTTTACTGGGGATTTTTATGGTATCTTTTTCCGGAGATTTCGTGCTGTATGGTAAAAATTCATTTTACGCTCTAATAGCCGGCATTGCCTTTTGGTGGTCGTTGATTATATTGTTTCTATACTTGTTTCACGCTATAGAAAAGTTCTACAGGATACCGTGGTTACAGATTGTAAGCATTTTAGATTACGGCTTTTCTTCTTATTCACGGTTATAGCTGTTTAGGTTGAATTTTGCTAGTCTATAAACAGTTTGTTAGTACGTTTAGTGAAATAAATTACAATGATAAACTACGTTAATATAATTAACGAACAGCTTACTTAGGAAACAGTTGAATAAATTTAAAATTACGCGTTTAGAAAATACATACATAGAGATTTCAGTAAAACGTATAATTTTAATACTCAAGCTGTAGTTAAAATGTGCGTTTAGAATTATTAGGATTATCTAAAGTCGTATGGTAATCGGTCGAAAATAACAGTTATCTGTAAGCGTATTGTGTTTAATTGCGATAATTGCTCACGTTTTTTCAATTTAAACGTAGTTATTTAAATAAAGTAATTGATTTTTTCTTGTCGCTACAGTAGTGCCATTCAAAGGTCTAATTCTTTTTTATTTGGTCGCGCCTAATTACTCGAGAACATAAAGGCAAAAAACCGACATACATAGTAAAACTTTACATTGAATTTTTTTTTTTTTTTTAAGTTCAACAAGTTATATAAATAAATGATAAATCCAGAAGCTGTTCGTTAATACTTATAAATATAAAATAAATAAATTACTAAATAACAAAGAAAAATAAGTATACATTTACTACTTTTATAAATTATTTTATGCTTATTTTTTTTTTTGTTGTCTAGAAATTTATTTATTCTATATTTATAGTTATATAAATATCTCGCATTGATTGTGTTACTTGGGAGATTTATCGTGTGTAATATTGAAATGGTGTTTGATTGCTAAACGGAATTTGTTAGTTTTGACCTTGTTGAACACAATATGTTTCCTGGCTTGTTTATTAACGATACGCTTTTTGCGATTTTTGGCTCTGTTTATCTTTTAACAGTTGTCGTTTTACTACTTGCAACGGCTATTATCGACAGCCATCTACGTATTACGTTGAATGTTAAGAAGTATTCTTTTTGTTTGGTGGAATAAATGATAAGTTCGTTAAACGAGCATTAACACTTGAAACGTATGAGCAGTAAGGAAATAAAAATTAGATAACGTCGTAATAGTGGAAAAATTAAAAGTAACAGCGATATTTTTTTTCTTGTTTTTCAAAATAAAAACGATTTGGATATTAAAATGGTTAACAAAAAATCTAAAAAAGAAATAAGAAAATTTTACGTAATACATTAATAAAAATTACACCATTTCGAATTAAAGTAAACTATTTTGCGAATATTGTTTATCCAAAAAAAAAAAAACAAACAAAAAAACAGCAAACGTTTTATTTTTGAAAATGACGAAACAAAAAATTTTTTTTAATCTTCTATTTCTCTGTTACATTTACAGAAACATCCAATTTAATAGGCCTTTTTTGAAAAATAAAAGTTTTACTTTTTTATTTTTATTTTTTACAAAACTGCCCAGTCTTTTTCTTATGAGAGGTTTTATTCTCCCAACAACGAGGTCTGGTGTAAGTAGTTTTCTCCTCAATCTATCTATTCACGCATGAACATCTAGCATAATTTTTTCGATACTTGCGAGAAAGTTTTCCTCGAGCTTTCTTCTTTTGGCATAAACTGATATGATAAGGGGTGTATTTTCTACTAAATGCTCACCACGCTTATAATTTTTTATGGATTTTAGGTGATATTAGGTGGTACTATTAATAAAGTTTAACGCACACAATTCTTTCGTTTCTCTTGCAAATTTTGAAATTTTTTCTACTTATTAATGGTGTCCCTTGATGGTGCTTTTGATATTATTTTGAAATAGTAAATAATTTCAGATCTTCATAAGTAATATCTGTTTATTTTTATGAGCTTTTGTGCGTAAAAGTATTTGAACTTCGTATTAAAATTATCTTTCGGATATTAAGAACATCTGGAGAATCTGAATGATCTAAGATTTTATCCAGTTGGGTATTATTATTTTTTTTTTTTTTCTCGAGGGCCGCTTAAGTCGTTTAACCGAACGTGTCGTAAACGTTGCTTAAATTTTTGTTGTGCAGTCGATGATATTAAATTAAACAGCATACTGTACATTGCAATATTACCTATAGTTGACGGAAGATATCCAGAAGGCATCAGTTTTCGTACAAGTATTGACCATTGAAACATACTGCAGGCGAAGCGAAAAATGTATGGTACTTATTTGATCTAAACTTTCACCATGATGATAAAAACAAGAGGCTGAATCGTTAAGACCGATTTTGCAAAAACTAATACGATGACCAATACGTAATCTCATTTTAATGGTAAAGTTTGGACAATGAAATCAGGATGTGGCTCGATAAATCGGTTTGTAATTGTCATTCCACAAATACGATTCGATCAGATATTGCGATAGAAGTGGAATAAATGCGCCCGAAATACAAGCGTCTTTTAATCGGGGCCAAGGATGATGTATGTTTTTACGGCTATTACTTCACAATTGTTTCGTTTTTTTTCAAAGAAGAACATTCTTTTTTTTTACGTGCATACCTTTCGAGTTTTAAATTATATTACAAAATCGTAGGCCCTGTTTTAATTCGCCGATCCCCTCTTCTTTTTAACGATACATCTCCGCAAGAATTTTCTTCGTTATTAAAATTTTTGATTGTAGACGAGTAAGTTCGATTTTAACACAATTTCATAGACTTTTTTTTCCCCGTTAATATTGTAATCTCAAAAGACTTGCCTTAAAATGAAAATAGGATATAATTTTTTTATTTTTGTATGGTTTTTACCGAGTTCCGTCTTTCAAATAAAATAAATCATAACGAAATCGCCCTTTATTAAGTTATGCTACACTGACTAAAACATTCAGTTTTTGTTTAACATGTTCTTTTCGGTTCTTACGCGTATATAACAAGGATTCAAGATATCCATTGTGATTCTAAAGTCACGATTGTTGTATAAGTATTTATTCAGCTTTGACTTCGTTAAGGGGTTATATACAGTTGTATAACGACATTTTCTTGATTTTTTTTTTTTTTGATAACATCATAAATGCTTACTTAAAAACTGTTAACAAGATCGATTAGTACATGTTTTAGAGTACTTGTTTAATTCTTTTCATAGAAAAATATTTAAAAATAGCGGAACTTCAGTTGTACTGCAGGAGTGCCTTTTTTTGGGTATCACTTGCGGTGGACATGATAACTCAAGAACGGTTCATCAGATATCCGAATTTAAAAAATTTTTGTTAGTGTATTGTATTGTCTAGTCGCTGAACGAAGGATTTGTCAAAATTTTAATTTTTAAAAAAATGCCGAATTTTTAAACAAAAAGTTAATTTTTTTAAGATGTTAAATTTTTGGATTTTTGCTCTGAAAACTTTTATTTTTTTTTAAAAAAATTAAAAATGCTATTATCATTACAAATAAGTAGTATAAATTATTTGGTATTTATCTGATTGATAGTTTTTTATTAATCGTGTCCACCGCAAAGGTACTTTAAAAAAAAACACGATTCTTAGATAATCGCGTTTAAAATTTCAAGTTTGTTTATTTCATATGAATGCTGGACATACTCGCAAAAAGGACTATTTTAAAACCAAGCTCACGTGTATTGGTTGGTGCAAATGTAATATCACCAACACACTCTTTAACTTCACTTCTCCGAAGTGATCGTAGACCCTTTAATAAAAAAATGCGATACTCCACAAAATTATCTACGGTACGGTGACCTCATCGGCAAGCTTTTGTTTTTTCGAGGTCCACTAAAACTACTTCTGTCGGTCTCTGTGCGGTTTTCAGGTTGAAATGTTGTTTTCTTCGTTTTGGTCTGTCTTTGCGAAATACTGTAGATGCTCTTCTTTCGCATGTTTGATTACGTAAATCAGACATATTTATAATACAAAAAATTTGATGTTTCTACGAGCCAATTTAAAGAAACTGTCGCTTTGATGTTACACGGTCGAATGTACATACCCAACTGCTAGAAGTATATTCAGTGCTGAGCATTCCAGAGTCTATACACAGCTGCTCCAAAGTTTCAAGGTCATACATTTCGAAGGATACAAAAAAGAGCGGCGGAAGTTGACGTACCGTTTGTATTTTAGTATACCGAATTACAGCTACATCACTCAGCGTAGCTACGCGCTATAAATAGCTATAACTTCGGATTTAATGCTCCGATCATTATGAAATTTGGTGAAAATATTCTCAAGATAACGTACTTAAAGAATATACAATAAACACATTTTCCGGCCATCACAACTGTATATAAATAAAAGCTTAGTCTTAGTGCTGTAAAACAAGATGTAGTTAAGGTTTTTCCTTTTAATTAAAATTTTTCTTTTACTTTCCCGTTATCTTGCGGCAGGAGAAAGAAAATTTTTATAAAACTACTATTTTAAACATCTTTTGAGTTTGCGTTATTCCGGTACCATGGAACAGGCGTGGATATTTGGTTGTACGGTTGAGTTTATTATATATAGTGCGGCATCTGGGGACTGAAGGAAAGCTATCATAGAGAATTCATAAAATTTAACCGCTAATGGAAACTCGAGAATGAAGAGTACGTTCTTTAAAATTATCAGGCCGAACAGAATGATATTTTTTGTAACAATTTACACGTCCCTCAACATAGAGACGAGTTTTTAACAATATATTTATTTTCGCAGTCATGTTCGAATCCACTAGTTGAATAACCAATATTTCTTTCGATGTAATATTGTATTTTTCTCATCTATGGTTGGCTGACGTTAAATTCCTCTTTTTTAAGTTGATTGCTTTATTTGATCTACCTTAGTTATCTAGTCGATTTAAATATTTTATATGCTAAAGTTGTATCGAATTAATAAATCAGTTGGCTATATAATATCGTGACAGTTTTCGATATAATAAAGTTGTTTAAAAATTGTATTACATGTTACAATACATACATATACATATACTAGGGGACTGAGCTCGTTGGTAGCATTGCGACCTTCGTTAATTATTCAAATATTACACATGTTCTTACTTGCATTAGCACAAATTATATAGGTACGGGTATATTAAATAAGCGAATTCATCTAGCGCGATGTAGTTGGTTAAGCAGTGGTGTTTCCTTCAGGTAGAACTTGGTTCGCATCCCGTGCCGCACATTGAAACTTACAATTTCACTTGCGCTGGTTTAATATATCCATAGATGTCGCGCAAAAAAAAAAAAAAAAAAAAAAAAAATTAGATTAATTAATTCATGTAATGATTAATGTAAAAATTTGAAAATTAGTTTAATTTTAATGAAATATATATAAATATCTGTCATATTAACCGGATCATCATTCAAAATTTTGTGCATCACAATTGCATCCTTCCAATCTAAAAGTTCAGTCATACAAAAATTTAATTATTCCACGTTAAAAAATATTTTTTACGTACGGTTTCGGAAGTAATCGATTTCATAATTTCTTTAAAGTTGACGAAACCGAAAATTAGCTGCTTCATTTTAGAAATATTAAAATGAACTAATTAAGTTAAATGTGTTTGGTATGGGACGTTGTACCATGGAAACTTTAACCATTTTGTATAAGCAAGGATTTAAAAGTTGTGTTGGAAATGTAGGCGTATTGCAGTATGTATTAGATTAAATAAATAGGTGATGTAAGTAAGATAAATGTTTACTGGTGTCATCGAAAAACAGGTTTCTAATCTATTAGTGTGGGTTACACAGAGAAACTAGTAACGAGAATGTATGCAGGTAGAAACAGCATTAGAAAGAAGTATTTAAGGTGACTTTACTAAATTGTTCAATAATCTAAAAAATCTGTAAAAATGAATAATAAAATAATCATCCACAAACAAGCAACGCAACATAGGAAGGTACATTTCGACTTGAAGTAAATCATAAATTTTATTTTCTTTTTAGCGAAATAATTATTTCAACCCTTACTTGAACTTTTACTTACTGATTGTGATGGTAAATTAATTTCGGGTAATTTTCCTTTGAATTTAATAATTCGCTCTGGAGTTTGTAATGTGACCATTACATGGCTCGATAAAAATAAATAAATAAAAATTAAAAAAATAAATAAATAAATAATAATATAAAAATAAATTTTATAATTATCGAAAACGTGGTGCGAGTGAGAGAATGTGTGTGTGAATAGAAATCAGTTGCCGGCTGCGGGTGATTTACTGTCATCGATGTCGCTTTTAAGGGATGCGCGCGATGATGGCTGATCGAACGGCACTGATTGGCACATCGAACTCGGCGGAGGGGATTTAGCAGAAGAAATAGAAAATTAGAGAATTCGCAAGGGAGGATGCGAACCAGCAGTTAGAGTTTTGAGTTGGTCAACGACAGATCTTCAGTAAAGTAAGAGGGCCTCGAGTCAAGATCGAATTCGTTACACTCATAGCAGTCGTCAAAAGTACCGATCGTTTCATTTTTGTTGTTCTCGGAACGCAATAGTTTAAATCACAGAAAAGTCTGATCAATTAAAATTGGTACAGTCATTTCGAATATCGCGTCTCCTCTCCGCTCTCGCCGCCAATCCAGAACGGAATTTCCTACACACGCCTACCTATTATCAAGGACCATTCGGAACAACCCGCAGTCGTCGTAGTGATACGTAGAAATCATATTATTTTAATTACTCGAATTGTATATACATATTTGTTAATAATTGTATTTACAGCGGTCGACCGTTTCAGAAAGATCGTTGTAGGTTTAAACAATATATGTTAAAACAAATCACCTCTTCATCAATTTTAATAATAATAATAATCATAATAGTAAAATTTAATAGAATTCTAATTTAAATCCACGAGCTTGTTAGGAACTCATGGTTGGCATCCGTGGATAAAGCAAAATTCTTAACTAAGCAACGGCAAGTGCTGTTACAAGTTTTTAAGAAAATGTTTTTTTTCCCATTAGAAGTCAAGGAATGCGCAGCCTTACATGAAGTTTTATTGGTGTTGAATTCATTTCGCATAAATTACTTTCAATGCCTCTCCTGCTTTGATCAAATAAGGTGTTGCATCAGATGCAAATATTTCTGTCAAATTTTATACCCTCTAGTCATAAAATTTTGCATTGCATCGTTGAAAAATCTTGCTATTGTTTGATGATTTGCTTTTTTTCTGATTCATCAGTGAGTAAAAGCTATGTTTCTTCAACTGAATTGTATAATACACGAATTACAGCTGTTGTCATATGCGTTATAGTAGAATCGGTTGTTTCATCTACTGCTGTTCAGATACAGTTTTCTTCAACCTCTTTTCGAATTTTATCATTAAGTTTTGAGTAAGCATTGTCTACATAATTTTTTCGTAATGGGGACTCATCGGGTAAAATACGTTTAGTGTATTTTTGAAAAAATTTTTGAACGTTTTGACTTTTAAGTTTTTATAATGGTATATTATTTTTGCTAACATCATTTTACACAAAACTTCATTGAATTCGTTAGATATGGAACATGGTAATTAAATCATTTACTTTATTTTTCTTTGTTTTAAGCTAGTTGTACTATTTAAAACCCCGTATCTTTTACGTTTTAGTGTATTTAAATGTTGTTTTATTTGGTATCTTTTAGTACTATTAACTTTTGTATCACATGTCTGACAAAATTTCATTCAATAAAAAAAATCACGTTTTGGAGAAAGAACTTATTAAAAAAAACTGGTCTCCCAAGGTTACTAGAAGTTAGGTTCCATTTTTTTTTTTTTTTTTTTTTTTTTACTGAATACCCTTTCAACGGAAAGGGCATATAAAACTTATTTTTTCAGATCGTTAAATTTACATATTTTTTGTATGAGATCTTCAAACAATTTTTATGTAAAATGTTGTATTATAGTGAATTTTTAACATGGAGGCATGCCATTTAAATGTTACTGAATCAATCTAAATATTTTTTACGGTCCAGTAACGTTAGAGAATGTTATATGTCAGGTCGAATGCTGCTGGTAGTAGTTTTGGAACATTTGCAACTTTTGAAATTTCAAAATGTTGCTGTTTACTGATTCAGTGGGCTGGTAAAGGTTGAAGTAAATTTTTCTTATTGTTTATTGATAACGACAAAAAATAATTGATTTTAAACATTTTGCATAACCAGTGCAGGTATTAACTAAATAATAGATGCAGCGAATTAATTTATTTGCTACTTTTTCGATCGGTGAAGAGTTAAAGTTTTTTTTTTTTTTCTTTTTTTTATTTGTCGCAATGTGATATATTTTTGTAGGATGGGAAAATGAGGCAATCGTTGAGCAAAATTAATAATCAGGGTCGTCTGTGTAATTAAACTGATCAGTATACTATAATGAATAATCGTATTTTTAAGATAAAATCGTTTTCAGTTTTGATCTGACTTGACGTTTTTTAGTAAATTTACGAGTATCGTAAGTGTTTTCTAACGATATCGAAAATAATTTAAATTAATTTTTCTTATTTTTGTTTAATGTGCTTGAAAAAATTTAACCTAAAACGCCAAGTATGTTTTTGTGTATTAGCAATGTAATGTATGTATTATTATTTTAGGAATTGATAGTTTGCTGTATATTAGCGGCTTTCTTTTTATTGGCTTCAGTTTTAATACTTCAATACATAGCTCAAAGTATTTTATTTATTTTTCAGATTGTAAGTATATCATTTTATATTAATGTTATTTGCGGTTGTATATATTCTTTTTAATGTTTAGTTATAACGATATTTCAAATATTTTTTCTTACAAGATTTTTATGAAATTTCATAGAACTTAAATATTTAGTCAACTTAAATTAAAATGCTCATTTATTCTACTAAAAGTATTAAAATTAATCAGGGAATATCGATTATTTCTGTTCGTTTATCACAGCTGAATTGGTATCGGTAATGAAATAACAAAAATAAATAAACGAAAAGTATTAGCAGCATTATTGAATAATTGATTATTAGTGTTGTAATTAATCATAATTTCATGTTGTGATTTGAAAGAAAAAATTTAATATATAGCTTCTTGACGGCTGATTTCAGTGTAACTGACAGAAAATAAAAAAAGTTACATATGCCATAAAAATACAATAATAAATTGAACTTTTAAGCTTGCGCCATTAAACCGATTTTAGATTTATATCTTTCGTTGCCGAAAGGTTTTATGATGTCTACAACTTGATCATTCGACCGCGGATATAATATCTTAGTATGCATATTAAAAGGAAATTTTAATTTAATGTGTATAGTTCTTTTTTGTTTCGAATTGTTCCGCTTTAATAATGCTTATGACAAATTTTTTGGCCCTATTTGTGTTTTGAAATTCACGCAATAATTTTTTAAACTGTTTAACTTCTTAGGTAGATGTACATATTAGTGTGTATTCCGCTTCAATTAATGATTAGCTGTTTTTTTCCAAATAGTTTTTGAAGTCAATATATTTCCATATCATATAAAATCAGTTGTTTTTCCCCCATCTTCTGTTCTATCTCAATTTGCATCTAGAAAATGAAATACTGAAAAATTACGTTTCTTCCTCATTATTTGGTAGTATTTGAACATCCCAATAATCGTTTTCTGCATTCCAGTGTAAACTGGTAAAATTCTTCTGATATTATTATTGTAAAGCTTATTTCTGCTTTGATCTACATACTTAACAAGATTCTTATAGCTCTTCTGTGTTTTTTTTGTGATTTCAATCCCCCCTATATTTCCTTTGAATTAAGAATTTTCGACTCTATAACATTTTAAGAATTTGTTGACACTATTTGTGTGAATTAATTTAAATTTATCTTCCTAACTTAATTTAAGTTTTAAGAAATTATTTTATTTTTCCCACATTAATAACTTCGATATTTTTAAATGTTTTAATATTTACTCTTTTCTTGTCATTGTTGCCTTTAGTTAAAATATTCTTCATAAATTGATAAAAATATATGTTCTATTATATATAAACCCCGAAAACCGCATTAAATATTTTTTTTGTTTCATTCATTATTCCAGCTTAATGCACTTTGCTGTGATCTATAAATGGATCTGTTTAATTTACTAATTTTGCAACATGGCTACTTTCCATTTAAAAGACCAGATTTTACATCGGTATGAAACATTTGTAAATCATTTTCAGTTAAAACTTCACACATTAACAGTATTTTCCATGACGGCATAAATATTTTTGCATATACTTCCTTTTTTTTTTACGTTTTAGAGCTACTGATCTCGCTGTTTTATATTCTTTTTTTTTTTTTTTTTTTCGATTTTGAGCTCTAACCGCATATCAGATCTTATTTTTGTTTATAGCATAACTTCTTGAATCGTATCCTTTCATAGGATTTTTCAAAAGATCTCGGAATCTGTTCCAACATTACTAAACGAGCTTCATATAGTTTATTATCATTTAAGCATTCTGATTTTTAGACTTCACGTGTAATTCTTTCATCTCTTATCATTTTGATTGTGATTATTAACTATATTATCTTTATTTATACCTTGGCTTTCTGTGGTCATTTTTTCATCTTCTCTACTATTACTTTTATTGGTATTAATCAATACTAATAATAACAATTGAAAAGATGAAAAAACTACGACAGAAAATCAAGGTATAGATAAAAATAATAATAACGTATTTTCGTTTGTAGTGTCGAGCATATAAGTAGGGAAACTAAACTTACGAGAGTAATGTGGTATGCCAGCAAACGAAAAACCGACAACCGTATCTTTTTGGAGAGAGTTTTATGATATACACGTGAGTTATAATGATCCAGACTTGATTTGTTGAATTAAATAGAATTATGGACAATCATGTATACGTTGGTATTGAAACAATATTGGCTTATATGTGGGCAGGAATTTGACTGCGTAAAAAGTGTCACGATAGGTAATGGATAAAATGAAAATGGAACACATTGCGTTCTCAAGAAATGTTTATAGATAAAAAGTAATAAATCAAGAAGGATTTACAAATCACATTACACCCCCGCATATATTCACAAAAATTAGACATATTTTGAAAAGAAAAAAATGGACCATTTTTTGAGGTAATTGGAAAAATTAATAAAGATAACTTACTGAATTTGAACATAGCCGAAGTATATGGAATTCCGTGTTTAGGTTTATTGGACAAACCGGAAGACCGATTCAGGGTGTATAAAAGAACAGCAGATTATCGACATAAAAACACAGAGAAAAGCTCATGGTTACCTAACATGAATCAACACAGTGAGTTTAATGAATTTCTAGTAGTGGCCAAGATTGACTGGTTAGATAAAAGACTAATAAGAGCGATAAAATAGAAGATAAAAAAAGAAAAAAAAAGCTAATAGAAAAAACGGCGTAAATAAGCCTGTGATTAATCAAATAAAAAATAATAAAAAGAGAAAAAACGGGGGGTAGGTAATATCCGTTCTAATATAAAGTGGCCAGCTGATTGAATTTGTTACAAAAGGCCTGGCCGGATAAGCAGGTAAAAACTGCCTATGAACGGATCGGAATGATGAGTATGTCCTCTTATTCAGCACTAAAAATGATGACGATTTCTAAGTTTTCAGCCCAAAATAAGCTAACCATCAAAAGATAGAGTGTGGAAGAATGGAAACATGTTATGCTTTATTAAAAACTCCCTGTCGAATAAAACGATACGGATCTGGATACAAAATTCGCTATCTAATTTTCAAAAGTGGTAAAACGGTCTCCCGCAAGGATCGGTGTATACTGCTTCTTTATGGCGATTAACGATATAGCGACTTGCATTTCGGCCCCGCTAACGTATAGATTATATGCGGACGATCTAAACATCTCATACAGAACCCGGTATCCGGAAACTGCTCGGAAAATGCTGCAAATAACGTTAAAAATGTTGAGGTTATACTAGGTTCAAATTCTCTGCCTCCAAAACGTATTTCGTCGACTTCCATCGTAGAAGCGGCTGCAACCGACCTTACAGCTAAAATTGTATGACAACATATTAAAATTTCAGCCTCACCCAACCTTTTTTGGTGTAATAATTTTTGACTCCAGGCTGAGCTGGGTGGACCATATCACAGCTCTTCATAAGGAATGTGTGAAATCCTTGAACGTGCTAAAGCTACTTAACGGAAAAAAGAGCAGAATGCACACGAACACGCTCCTGACGATTTATCGCGTAGTTGTTACTGACGAAGACAAATCAACCTAATCTACCAATTGCGAATTCCTCAGGTGTGAACTCTATGGCAGCCAGGTTCCGTGCAGATCTACTAAGTCTGAACCCTGAAATAAGCAAATTGCAGCACCTGCCGCGAAAAAAGATTCGCTCCATTAGAATGGACTGTGCACTACGGAAATGGAATGAAAGCTGAATAAGCACTGCATCAGGAAATAGATTGCGGAAGATCAATAGCAACATCTATCCCTTAAAAACGATAGTACAGGCGAATCGCACTTATGAAAGAGTGCTTGTCCGGCTCAGAATCGGTTATACCGCGCTGTCGCATGCGCACATCTTCGGAGATGCGAAACTTCTAGTCTGCGAAGTCTGTGATGAACGCAGAACTGCACATAACCTGCTAAACAAATGTACGAGGTTTGTGGATTGTAGAACAGTATACTGATGGAAGATTTAAAGATTGTTGTTTCCGGGATGATATGCTAATAACACATAAATTATACACATACCTTATTAATACGCAACTAATGCGCTATCTTTAAGTCAATGTTAATTAAGTGGTCATAGCCGAAAGGTAATGAGTACTGCTGTAAATAAAAATAAGAAATAAATAAATAACCTCAAAATCGAATATTATGTGCTTTTTAGTTTTTTCATGATATCTTAGCCTCTAGTTGATCAATTTGAAAAAAACTCTTTTTTAATACCTGTTTTCATTGCAGTCTTTAACAGAAAGACTATAGAATATAAATTTTCCCTCTCATTTACATAACAGCATGAAAACTTTTAACAGAAATAATTAATTTTCCGATAAATCGAAAAAATGCAAATATTTCAAAAATTGTGTGACAAATTTTGAAGATTTTGACCTGAAATATTAACAATTTCAGAATTATCCATTAGTATTCTGCATACACGTTTTCGGAAGCTTTTAAATCGGTATCTATAGTAGTAGTTGATAATTCGCTTTGTGACAACGCTATTATTTTCCGATTCTAATTTATTATTGCGCTTTTAATTGGTCACTTCGGCTGATTCTTATCTATTTTCTTTTAAAAAAAAGTTAATTATTAATGTGTTGTACGAAAAGAATTAAATTTATTTTAGGGAGTTATTTTCTTTTTATAATTTTAAATTATTAAGCTTATTCCGAGTTTGGTAAAAAAAATCATTTATTTGAACCTAGTGAATTATGCGTTGAACTATTTTTCGAATTTATTGATTTGATTACGTAACAAATAAATTAGATTATAAACTTTCTAAGAAGCATATTAATAAAATTTTAACATTTAAAATGATATTTTTCCTAAAATCTCATTTAGATCGTGATTCTCCGCACTTTAATGGCCGACGCGTATTTCTCGAAAATGAGAACGATTATAAAGATCGCTTATTATTATTAAAGCGAAAGAATGTTAAAGTGTGTTTTAATTTTAGTTGGTGGGTTTAATTGCAACTGCTGCGTACGGATACGATGCTTACATAAAACTGTTGGCAATTCAAAGGGGTGAAATTGCTCAAGGCACCAGAACGATTAACAAGCAAGTCACTGAAATTACGTCACCGCCGCGATATTAACGAATGTTATATGCATAATGTTTGTCGTTGCGTTAGTACTTCGTTACCAAAGTATTTTATGGTACGGTGCGATGTTACTTTCTTAGCACAATAGATACTTGTTATATAATGATCGCTGAGGATGATTTGACACGTAACATTGTAACAGTACTAGCGAACTGTGTCCGAATTTGTACGCACTTTACCGTTATTATCCCCAAACTATTTAACCTTTTTGTGTTTTAATTAATTTTACATTTTTTTTTACATATCAACGTAATCTCTAAAAATGGAAACATCGGCGATTATTTTTACACTTAAAATGATACTTATTGTTCTTATCGATGTATAATTTATATTAAGAAACTTAGAATTTTGATGTCTGAATTATGGCACAACGGTTAATAAAACCGAAATAAATATCGATATTCGAAATGTTTAGCTCGTGAAAATGGCGATGGCTTTCTAGTATTAAAAGAATGTATAGCGATGAATAAATTTTAGAATGATTATTCATTTATAGTTAGTATTACGTTTTTTCAACATAGATCTCGTTGGCAAACTTATTGTTTTGCTCGCTACAGACTATTTCATTAATATTTTACATTTATCATTATTTTCGTACAATGCGGCGCTGTAATTGATAAATTAATAGTCACTTTATACTTACCGCGTGGTTCTGTGAAAGATAAATGTATTTTTTACATGTAATTTCGCAATGTACTTATTCCCAACTTTTTAGGTTGTAAGTTTAATGTTTATACTAGTTCACTTTTGTTTTTGTTTTTGCATTTATTTACAATTAACTTTGTCATTTTTTTAAATGTTAATAAAAAGTATTATTTCGTTGTTTATTGTGACATAGTGCTGAGAAAAATTTGTTTATAAATTGTACGGGACTGTTAAGAAAAGCGAGACTTATTCAACGTATCGAAATTTTCATTATATCGCATTGCACTTAAAAATATTCAAAGTCATTGTATATCAGTTTAAAAAATATATATCCGCTGATGAGAGTAAAATGAATTATGACTGTCCTTTATTAATACTAAGCTGATACCAATAGCAATCGTTTTACACTGAGGAAATATGAGTACCATAGCATATTAGAATAATTAATTTTTGTAATGTGGTTAGATCATTAAAAGAATATTACCTATTAGAAATATGCCTGCCAAATTTTCATTACTGAGATTGCCTAAAGCAGGTAATGGTGGCGGGTTCGCAGTTTGTCTAAACCAGCGGTTCTCAAACTTTTATTATCGCGGAACCCTTATAAAATCAATTTTATTTTATGGAACCCTTGGTGCCAAATGAAAACTTAACAAGCAATTGTTGATATGTAAACAAAATTTGATTGTTTTCTTTTTAATTACAACTTTTCCTACGATTCCGCATTCTATTAAATTATAATAAAAGACTCACAATTTCAAATATGTAAATAAAAGTTATTTAATAAAAATGTTTAAACAAATTAATGCGAAGAATGAAATTGTTTCACTGTTTTACTAGTAATGGTTTTAAAATTTGGGTTAATATCCGACAGTTGTATGCGTACATCCGGAGTAGCATCCATTTTGCTCCTGAATTTATTTTTCATATATGCATAAGCTGAAGAGCCTGTTTCGCATCTGTACGTAGTTATAAAAGGGAGTAGAGTTTTAAAAAAAGCCTTCATGGCTACTTGAGGGTACTCATAATTAATACTAACCCAAAACCCGTTGAATTACACTGATTTAAATGGGTATTTTAAAACGGTTGAACTATAATTATCAATGAGTGATTATCTTTATTGATAAATGAATTTGTATCCAGTCGGTGTCATTATCGGTAATCGAGAAGTATTCTGACATTTCTGACGAAGATTGTAACAAGTTCCCGAAATGTTCACTAATGATGTTTTGAATTTCGGTTGGTAATTCTATCATGTTTTTTTTTTTTTTTAATATTATTATTTAGGTTCGTCAGCAAGGACATTAGCACAAGAAATGGGAGTAAAGAAAAAATCAGATTTTTATTCAGCGTGAAGCATTCAACAAGAATGTGTCAAGCGCCTGACCGACAGAAGGAGAAGGAAGGGAAAGAATAAATGCAGCGCAATAGGGAGTAGGAACATTGCTTGATAAGAGGGAGAAGTACAAGGAAAATTGTTCAGATGAAAGTGATGAACATTCGAAAATTATGTGATCAGGATCACATACAAAGTGGCTGTTAGGAGAATGTAAAGGACAATATGTGATGACGCGAGAGAGAATCGGAAAAGCGACGAAGGAAGCAAGCTGTGCCCAAAGCGGAGGCGGCATACCGCCGAGATGCTGGTCGACGCACAAAAGGGAAGTCAAGAAACCAGGAGCAGAGAGGAAGAGAAGGCTGGATGGACAAGTAAAAAGAATCCTGGTAAGAGAATGAGGAGTAGTAGGAGTTGAACCATAATTGGTAATGCGCCGCAGAGGACAAAAACTTAATATTGATTGATGGAAATGTGGTAAGGAACCTGTCGGAAGAACAAACTCGCTGGGCTAATGAGTCAACTAACTCATTTCCTTCTATTCCGAAGTGACTAGGGATCCAAAGGAAATGAATCTGGATTGCACAAAAAAGGAAAAGGTCATGGATCAAGGAACGTATAAAAAGGATTACATAATCGGCAGAGAGGGAAGGCAGAGGAGTGCAACAGCCTATAGCACGCTTTGGGTGTCTGATAGAATAATGATATTACGAGAGACCTTCGAAGATCTGATGAAGAAAAGTGCATGGAGGATAGCAATAGACTCGGCACAGAAAGTTGAATAGAAGGAGGGAAGTTTAAAGGACTCAGAGTGATTTAAAGAAGGACAAAGAAAGGCTGCGCCAACTCCACTTACAAGAAATCCTGAAATTTAGTTTCCTTTTTAGAGCTGCTGTTATTTTGTCTCTCGCAGTAAATATGGTTGTTGCTTTCCTTTGTAAAGATTTCACCCAGATAAGCTGATTTCATAAGCCAAAATGAATCCGTTGTTATAAAAAAAAGTTACTTTAAGCGAAAAAATAGACAGCAAAACATAAAAACGGAATGCAGTTTTTTTGTAACCATTAATAAGGCTTATCGACAGTGTATTTGATGTACTCGTAAATAAGGAAGGGTTTATTAAAACAACGCTTTTATTTTTTAATTTAAATGTTTTTTTCTTATCAAAAATATGTTTTGGCTATTTTCGTTTCTTTCCCGTTTTACGAAAATTTTTTGGCTTATTCTCGGTTTCCCGGCTTTTCCAGTTGGAAGGCAACCCTGATGATTTTTTTGCGGAACCCCTGTGACCCTTTCGCGGAACACACTTTGGGAACCGCTGGTCTAAACGATTATTGCTCCTATATGCGATCCTTTTTAACAGTGATTTCATTTCATCTTCCATAGAACGAATCTGAAAAATACCAGCGGTAATAACCTTGTTGGTGCAAACAAAATGACGAAGATAATTATATTCTATTTTTTTTGTGCAGCTGAAAGCAATAGATAATACTACTATTGTGAGTTCGAAATTATGCTATCAATGGGTATGAGAAGGCTAATGCAGCAGCTTATTTGCTTACTGCATCATTAGGCCAGCATCAAACCCTTCTTAAATGCTGGTCGTATTATATACTTAAATAAAATAAGAATGGTCTTGAATCACATTTTCTTTGCTCCATATTGTTAAGAATTATAAGATAGCACAATCTACTTGATCGGACTGTGGTGCGCATAATTGCTTATGCTTGAGTCGCACGTAATTGATTTAAAATTATTTACTTGAAGTGAGAGAATATTCTTTTCTGCTCAACACTTTTTTCTTATGCTCTAGATTTCTCATTGTTCGGAGGAGATTTTTTAAACTTCCATTTTACTATCTCAAATTTGCCAATAAGTGCAGTACCTGTTTTGATGTTTGTAAATGAGAAATTGAAATTTATATTGTAGTAGATTGATGATTCTCTTGAGCTGCAATAGCCTAATTAATACAGTTGAAGCGGTTGGATAAAGTTTATATACTGAAACGAATTATTCGATATGGGTCGCAGTAATATGAATTTATGCTTTCGTGTCAAGCTCTGGAACGCCTGTAATTTCTCCTTCCCGTCTTCACGGAATTCAGGATCCGAAAAATTTAAAGTCTCTGGATTTTGCGGATGCCTAAAAATGAAATTCCAGCTGAATTGTGTTAAGGCTTTTCTATTATAGAAGCGTACAAAAAATGGAAAAAAATTTGTTTCTTTTTGTAAACACGTGGACGGGAGGTGTGTCACACAGACTTGTGTTCTAGTGTTTCAAATCACTTCTTTAACGAATTAAATAAATAAATCAAAAAAACTGATATCGAGAAAAAAAAATCACGCGTGCGTTACTTTTCTTTTTGGCTATAACAACTCTTTCCGCCGAAAATCAGAGAAATAAACATTTAATACTAAAAGATTTTGTGATTAGAAGTAAAATATAATAAGTATGCGAAAAAAATACAAAAAATGGTAGAGAAAAGATTAATTGGACGCTATGACATGGCTGGTTATATACATATATATATATATATAACTCGGCAATTTTGGCCTCGCAAGGGGCTGTACCCCTTGACCACTCCTGCTTTCATTTCTGTCTCTTTCTCTTCTATACTTTGTATGAAATGATCAAAATTTATAACGTAATTCTTACTGGCATCAACACAAAAAGAAAAACAAAACATAATCACAAAAATCCTATCCTAACATTTAACTTTCATTATATAAAATTAAGACATTTTTGCGTTATATTTTTCGTTACATATTTCGTGACATTTTTTAAATAACAATAACAAAAATCCTATAAAATATAACAAACGTTACATAAAATTGGGACATTTTTTGGGGGGTAGCCTAAGAATTACGTTGTAATTAATATATATATATATATGCATATAAAAGGACACTGCGCAGCGTTAACCAGAAAAATACGTGTACGATAGTTGTCCGGCCGATAGATCAACTGTGAAATGCAAGGCCCTTCTGTCGCCAGCTACCTGCACACAAAGACACTTATAAATTCTGCAACTCTGTACATGCCGAAACTTTAATAATTTGTAAAATTCTCTCTTTTATCGATCTTAATTATCTACTCCGACGATAGTACACAAATGCAACGATGCTGAAAGATCGAGAATTAAATGATTTTTACGAGGAATAATTTCTAATTCGATATCATCACAAGACAAAGCTATAAATACCGAATCCTTTTCAACATATATAAATATATATACATCGTGGCAAAGTTCGAAGGATCGAGTTGTATAGAGGAAAAGATTTTCAATTTGAATACTTGCAAATAATTTTATACAAATTTTTGGAAGTACAATTTTTTTTTAAGAGTAACTAAATTCAGCTTAAAAAAAAAGTCAGGTGATTCTATTTTCGATAAACGACCACATTTAGGTGTTGATCAGTTAGATTATTTAATTTTTAGTAGTTTAATGTGAAAAATAAATTGTTCAAGTTTCCAGCATAAAAAATTAATTTAATTTCGTTATAATAAAAAAATAAGAAAGCAAAATGCATTTCATTGAACTTTTTTTTTTTTTTTTTTATAAAAACTAAATGGTTTATTTTCTTTTATTTCGATGTCTAAAAAACTGTGAATCATTAAAAACAAATTGTAAAATTAGATAGATGTGTCTTTCGGGTGTGTAAGGTGTTTGGTAAATATCTAGTTTAAATGAATACTATATTGATAATTCGTTTAGTATAATTTTAGAGAATTTAAACTACATAACATATCATTCAGTAAATCCTGGGACTAACTCAGATGACGTTAGTAATATTATATCTACTTCGTTTTTCGAAAGAACTAACTTTTAAATGATATGTTTCTAATATCCAGAGCAATCGGACTATAAACAGCAAAGCTACTGAGGTGAAAGTGTGGCTACTTTTGCGTTTGTGTAAATAATTAAAAAAAAATGAGTTTTGTGTGTTGATAAAACATTGCTATTTAATGGGAAAAAATACGGTGCAAGCTCAGCAATGGCTTGAAAAATGTTATCCGGACTCTGCTCCGTCGAAAACCGATTTTTCGGTGGTATGCTGATTTCAAACGCGGTCGCACTGATGCAAATGATGCGGAACGCTCGGGTAGGCCAAATGAAGCAGTAACTCTAGAAAATATTAAACAAGTTTTGAAAATCGTGATGGATGACCGCAAACTAAAAGTTCATGGTATTGCTGAGATGGTAAACATATCAACTGGAAGTGTGTCTACGATTTTACACCAAAAATTGGGCATAAAATAAGCATTTTCCAAATGGGTGCTGCGTTTGCTCACAACAGGACAAAAGCAACAACGAGTCGACGATTCAGAGAGCTGTTTGCTACTGTTTACTCGCAATAAACCGGGATTTCTTGCGTCGATATGTGATAATGGATGAAACATGGATCCACCATTTCACTCCGGAGTCGGAGCGACAGTCAGCTGAGTGGCGTGCAGCCGGTAAAACCGTCCGAAGCGCCCGAAAACGCAACAGTCAGCTGGCAATGTCATGGCGTTAGTTTTTTGGGATGCGCACGGTATAATTTACATCGACTACCTTGAAAAGGGAAAATCCATCAACAGCGACTATTACATTGAGTTATTGGTGCGTTTGAAGGACGAAATCGCAAAAAAAACGATCGCACATGAAAAAGAAGAAAGTCATCTTTCACCAAGACAATGCACCGGGCCACAAGTCAATGAAAACAGTGGCCAAATTGAACGAGTTGGGCTTCAATCTGCTTCCCCCCACCATACTCTTCAGATCTAGTCGCCAACGACTACTGGCTCTTTGCTGATCTCAAAAAGATGCTCTAAGGAAAAAGATTTGGCTTGAATGAGGAAGTAATCCTGCAACTGAAGCTTATTTTGGGGCCAAGGACAAATTGTTTTACAAGCATGACATCGAAAAGTTAGAAAAGTGTTGGAATGATTGTATTGCACTTGAAGCTGATTATGTTGACAAATAAAAATGAATTTTGCGAAACAAATGTTATTTTCTTAGTTAGTCCTGGGACTTATTGAACGATGTGTTAATGTGTAATAATGAAACAAAGAATAAACAAGTCAGACGTATTATATTCACTTTTATTTAACTGCACAGTCAGTTATTATAACAGTTTTAACTGGTTTTTATAATAATCAGAGTTTTGTTACATATTTATGCGCACCTTTTAACAACAATGATATTTTAATTGAACAAAAAAAAATTTTAATTGAATTTCAATAGTTGGAATTAAACTATTACATGTTCGCCAATCATCCGTATCACATTTTAAAAAATCTGAATGGCAAATAAATATTGAACCGGGAATTTTACAGGAAATTATACCAAAGAAATATATGGTTCGTTCCAGGACTGATTACTTCTTCATCTATGGAAATTCCGCTTAATTTCTCCTCGCTATTGCTGCCTTCGGCTGTGCATTGGAACGTTAAAATCTCCTATTCCTGCTATCCTTTCTGAATCTGCGGTACAACCACTTTTTATTCGCAGTTCGCAGCTTAGATACAATTTTCTAATTGAAAGTCTTTCTATATCCCCATCTAATCTTATCTCCCCCTATCTTTGTATTATAAACCAGTGGCGAATTGCCCCTTATAAAATCCCCAACCTTTCTCATGCACCAGTTCGAGTCTTCAATTTTTCGCCTTATGTCTTTTCTTATTCCAAGCTTTCTTACTTCTCCCATGTCTTTACCAGCATTTGACAGACTATTAATTTCTTCTCTCTGCCTCTCCAGCGAATTCCTCCACTTGCTTGACACATCTTTTCTTTCTCATCTCATACTCTTTACTGATGGTTCTGAAAATGAAAATGGAGTGATCGGCGCGTTTACCTCCCTCTCATTGCATTACTCTGAATCCTTCAAGCTTCTTTCCTTCTGTTCTATTTTCACTGCGGAGTTTATTTAAATTTTATGTACAATCTCCTTCATTCCGTCCTAAACAGGGATCAGTAAGTGCCTCATTATCTTCGATTTCAAAAGTGTTCTTCAAGCTATTTCTTCTCCTCCATCGCATTCTTCCAACTCTGTTATTCTCTCAATTCGTTCTCTCATCTCTAATCTACTCTCATCCCACTTTATTACTATTGACCTTTTGCGGGTTTCTAGTGATTCTGGCACCGAGGGTAACGAGTCAGCAGATTTTTTAGCCCGTTCGGTAGCCCGCGATGGTCTTTACTCTGCAATTTTCCTGCCTCGGACATCCTTCTTTTTTCCTCAGCCAATCATTCCCGACTATGGTCGGACATGTATCCTCCTTTATTTTTTAATCCGGTCTCTCATTGTCTTCAAATATAACCGGTTCCCTGTCTGCAGCCGTGGTTTCAATTCGTATCAGCGATCGTTTCTTTAATCAGACTGCGATTCAATCAATCTTTTTTCCCCTCTTCACGTTTTTGTTTTTCCCTGTCCTCTCCCGATTGTTCCCCTCACAGTTCTATCTCTACTTCCATATGTGATGTAAATCACATCTTCTTTGAATGCCCCGCTCTTGCTTCTAAACGCTCTGCTTTGTACTCTAAAATCGTAGCACCGGGTCTTCCTACTCCTTATGATTCTTGCTTTATTCTTTCGTTTCCATCTCCGGCTATAATACCTGTACTTCAATTTTTCTTAAGCTCTATCCCTAATCGTCTTTCAATTTAACCCTTTCTTTTAATTTTTGTAGTTGTTGGGTCAAAGCCTCTGGCGCGCACAAAAAAATATAGAATAATATTATTTTATAATAAAAAAAAATATATATATATATATATCCTATATATGTCACGTATCAGAATTCGTGTTTAACTCAAAATCCCATATTTTCGTATCACAGGTCCATTTTCTCAGCGAAGTCACGCATGGTATATAAATAATTTTTTTAGGCATTCACTATGCAATTTATATGTTATGTGGCGTTTAGAACTTATTGGAAAAACTTTTATTTTTGCCCGATGGAAAAAGAGAAATGGTGGTTTATTTTCATATTTCTTAATTTAGTGATAATTAATTTACTAAGCATTTTTCTATGTTAAATTATAGAAATAAAAAATGGGAAACAGGCAGTGGTGTATTACGATGCTGTAGTTGAAACGTGTTAATTTGTTTTTCATCTGTTTTTGACTTAAACGTTTTAAGATAACGTATTAATTATAATAAAACTATACTGTTATTTTTCATCCCCCATTAAATTATTTTATTTGATATATAAGTTTTACATATATATATATATATATATATATATGTATATTATGCAAAATAAAATATTACAAATTAATATTTTAGTAAAACCAATTATAAAAAAAAAAAAATGCAGAAATCTAATGTTAATGTGATAATTACTTATGAATTATTTTAAACTTTCATTCCTTAATTAAAAATGTTTCTATTACCAAATCATAAAAAGATTCTTTTAACCCTAATTCATTTAAATTTCCTTAATTTATGTTAATGCTAATTTATAGCATTTCTCTAGACACCGCTAAAAATGAAACCACATTTCACGCTCAACCAGCTTTAATTGAAGAATGTTTAGCATTAAATCTTGTTTAATTTTTTTCTAAACAACAATTGTATTGCGCCATTTTCATTCAACCAAATGCCAAGGTCTAGACTGACAAATGATACTAAAACGTTTTTGAAATTAATATGAGAGAAACGTAATCCGAGAACAAAACAACTGAATAACGATGTTGAAATTTGGTAGTCCAAGAAAAATAATCCCTTATTACCTACTAGTACGATATAGCACACAGATCGCGTTAGAAACCGCGTTTCAAACATCGGCCATTCTGTTACCAAACAGACCAACCAGACAGAGTCACCAGTTTATCGCGGACAATGTAATATAGGGTAAATGCATTAATGAAATTAGGCGCGGTCTATATTGAGCACATCTAGTCACACTGGATACACGTGTTCGACAGTCATACGGTATATTACCATAAGTAAATTTCGGTACATAATAATTTTGTGCTTTTTTCTAGTATATCGAGAATTTTTACCATGCATGCGTAAAACTTGTCAACTGGTTGTCTTTATTGTTAGAATGAGATGGCAATACGTTTTATTATTGACGTGAGTAATAAGCGTCTTTGTGCATGATTAATTAGCAATTGTCTTCATTCAATTATAACAACATTATTGAAATCTTTAAGGCGCGCGCAGAACATTTAATAACTATAAAAAGTACGCACTAATGTGAAATTCTGAAGAAATTATATTGTTAGCAGTATTTTTTTATTTTTTTAACGAGAGCCGATTGCTTTTACAAGTATATTTCGAATTAACAAACTAAACAAAACAAAAAAGAACTTATTACGCTATCTCATTTATGTTAAAATTTAACACAATGGTTCAGGGAAGTCACTGTTATATAGGCATTAACGCAGAATTTTTAAATTTCTTATAACGGTAAAATTCTGAAAATAAAAAAAAAATCACCATAATCCGATCGAAAATATGCACTGTTGCGCTTCAACTACTACCGATTTCTCGTAACCGTCATCTAGTCGAAATCAGATCACTTGAAAAACAGACACACAATCATTCTTTGTGTACACACAATCATTCTTTGTGTACACACAATCATTCTTCGCATACACACTCTTATGCACACATACAAGCAGCCAGTAGTAAACATGAAGGCGACGGAGGTCAGGTTTGCTGAGATACATTTCATTGATACTTGCACATATGTATTACAATTACCGCTAAAAAAATATGTTACAGATACATAATTACTTTTCGGTATTCTAGACATACTTCAATCGTTCAGCTTTATCACGCTGCGGTGGGCTAAGGTAACGCAATATATCGCGCCTTGCACAATTTTGTTTCAATATTTCCGTATTTAAAGCGTTAATTGAAATAATTAGATTTTGATAAATTCAAAAGCGTCAGTGTGGAAAGACGGAGGAAAATAAATAGAGGAAACGAAACAAAAAAACTGTACTCTAGATGTTTTATACGGTACAAAGCGAATCTATAATTTCAATGATCTAATAAAAAATAAAACATTTCGAAATGTTAGAAATTGCACATCTTCCAATCTAATTATAAGTTGTAATAGACGTAAATAATTAAAAAAAAAAGTTTGTTTCGATTTATTTTTATTAATAGCGATTGTTCAGATTCTTTTATAACTTAAAAAAATGAAACTTTGAAGAAACATAGGTAGCAGGTTTCATGATGTAATGCAATAAAATGATGTAACTTTTTCCAATAATTTCGGTTTATGTACATCTAAATGTAATATTTATAATTCTTTAATCGATAGTGTAGCATTTAATTGTTTCGTAATTCTATTTCAAAGATAAATTTTGACAAGGTGTAAGTGCGCAATATGTATTATTACTGATTTATTTTATATATGTACATATATGCGTATACATATACGTATATAAAAAAACTGGTGTTTTCCCATGTTTCATGATTCTACGATTTAGTTTTACATAACCTGTATTAATCATGTAATAAGCAGTTGCCAAAATTTGTAATTGTCTAAATTTCACCGTTTAATTTTAAATGATAGACGCGACATAAACATTTATTACACATTTGTGTTACAATTAAATATAACTACGTGTTTCATTTTTTCATGCCTAGTCCTCACAATTGTATCAACTGCTGAGTTTACAAATTTGGCCACATATAAAAAAGAATATAAAAAGTTGATGTCAATTTACAACATTCAAAAAACAAATACCACGCAAAGCAAAAGCAGTAGAGCGAAAGTGCACATTGCTTATTTTAAACAGACGTAACAGAAGACCTTGGTAAGTGGTCTATATTTTCAAAGATAGAATGGGATATTTTGAATATCAACGAATTTAAAATTTAACACTACTTAAATGGTTTATCCTTAAAAAAGGCAAAACACGAAATGGTCGTAGCCGTATTACTCCGATAGGTAATGACTAGTAATTCCTAGACAAGTTTAATATTGACTCGAAGGTAATGACTGTGTAATAGAATGTGTCATTTGTGTGAATCCGCCCATTGCTAGTTTAAAACAAACATTGTTAATCTCACATTGTGCAATTGCGATTTCTAACTTTGATCTACCGCTGTTTCTCAGTTTATTTGCAATATGTTCCCCATAAACCGTGTATTCGTCACGTGCAGAAACAGTTTCAGTTAGGGTTTTCATCCATTTGAATACTTCTATGGTGTGAGAGTTTTCGTCAATTTTCTTTTTTCGATGTTTTGTCAAAGACAGAAATTCGTTTTGTTGCGGTATATTGGTTTCTATAATAGCATGGTCTTTGGAAGTAAGTTCGATTGCACCAGATTCACTAGTAGAGGTTTCATTTTCACTGTCTTCTTCGTTTCCGTCTGTATCATTCCCTTCCATTAATTTATCGACAATTTCCTGTAAAAAAAGTTCATGTGATTAGTAGTTTTTTGTAAATGACATAAATAACAATTTAAAGGTAAATTTAATGACGCAAAAACTTTAATGTTTTTCAAAGTTTATAATTGCAGTAGAAAAATAAGCACAAATATGAAAGATAACTATGTAACACAGTTCTAAAGTATTATAAACTTTTACAAAATAACCGAGTTTTAAATCTCTTTTAAATACTGTGTCGATAGAATACAATTATATAACAAGAGAACCGACAAAATAAATTCAGAGAATTTTTTACGTTTATACGGGTCAGCAGTCGCACGCAAACTGAAATGTCCGTAATGTGTAATATATAGTTTAAAACTGAATTTAGTATAATTTACATTTACGAAATCCTCTTCGCGTCAATGTGTACGCTGACGGTTTTATAAAAAAATTAATGAGCAAGGAAGACAGGTCGCATTTTAAAAACGAAAATGTTCATCGGAAAATAATGCTTAGAACATGTATATTGCAATAAACGTACATTGATAATTCATTTAATAAAAGTACGCACTGACCTTTGCTGTTCCTTGTACTTCATCTGTTAATCCTCTGGGTTCGTAACCTCGAAGTAAAAATAACAAACGTTCGTAACCGAACCAATTGACTTTTAGGGGTGATAATTCATTTCTCGAAGAGTTTAATAATTTTTTATGTTCTCGACGAAACTGGATTTTTAATGACTGAATTTTCTTTTCCACTTCCACAGCACTGACTCCATACTTATTTCCCAAAGCGTTAAGTACATCAATTTTATTGGCTCGATTTCTATACGCTTCACAGTGTACATCCCAAAGACACGGATTACTATGTAAATCTTCAATTAATAACAACGTTGTTTGTTGACTCCACCACATACTTACTTCAATTTTGGTTCCTTAAACAAAATAAGTTTAGGCATGCGCCTTTTTCGGTCTACCATTAAAAAATCGTTTGAAAATGACTCGCAAATACATTAATGAGTGCCTGTGTTAAAATACAGAGAACGTAAAAAGGATATCTGTTTAAATATTTAACAGTTTTCAACATGTTTCAAAAATAGTTTGTTTACTTTTATGTATACCAATAAAGTTGGATCTGCTTTGGGCATTGTGTACATGTAACCGTATACTCAGTACAAAAATAATTATTCATCGAGTTGAGAACAATGTTGAAAAGTATTGTATTAAAAATTAACAATTAAAACATATACAAATCGTACGATGAATTATTCATTTCGAGTACTAAAAGTTATAAATGTCCATAAATTACCTCATAACGGTACAGTTATTATTATAAATATATGTATACATATTCGCGATAAGAATAAATAGTAATTTAATTATAATATCTGCATAAAAACGGAATT
This sequence comes from Icerya purchasi, assembly GCA_039619475.1. Classification (NCBI taxonomy): domain Eukaryota; kingdom Metazoa; phylum Arthropoda; class Insecta; order Hemiptera; family Monophlebidae; genus Icerya; species Icerya purchasi. Next base: position 77,139,692 of record CM077116.1, read on the forward strand.
TAAATTGCTAATTGGAACTTTTTAAATGTTTTTTTAAGACTAAAATTAAATTTTATCTTGAAATTTACTCTACCAGCAAATGACTATTCCGTAATTATTTCACTGTGAATGTAAGATGTTTACAGTATACAAAAATGTTTTCGAGATTAGTCAAATAACGAGATAGTAGTATTTTTTAAATTGACGTTAATCGGGGTGTAATTAAAATACTACAGGTTTCAAAAGTGAATCGTTTTTGTGAAGTAATTTTATTTTTTGTCTTGAATAATGGTAACTTTTAAAAATACATTTTCTTATTAACTGACTTTATCTTATATATATAAAATTATTTACGTCTTAATTTTTAAAATTGCAGATTTTTTGTGTTATTTTTGATTAATTTATAAATAAAATTTGTATCTTAAAGAATTGTATCGTTTATTTAAATTTTTTAATAAAATAACATATATATTAAAATATAGCAATTTTTAATTTTTTGCAATGGGTGTGTCCGTTCGAGTTTTACTGATATTTATTTTATTTGGGATGTTTTATATTAAGTATTGTATTTAATAATCTATAACGCAACAGCGTAGAACAATGTTTTATATTTGCGCAAAAATGAACTGGGATTTTGGATTTTTAAAATATATAATTTTTTATAATACATGTTTAATTGCACGTAAGATTAATATGGTATTAGTAGGTTAAAAGTTGAAACTTGTAAAAATGTATAAATTTATGTTCAACTATGAAAAAACCGTTCGTTTTATTAATCTCTTTTTTTCGTTCTATCGTAGGTAAAATCAATCTCAAAAGCTTTTAAAATTGGCAGCGTTCAAAAGCAGTCGAGTGAGACTTCAGTGAGTTTATTTTTAATTCGGATTAATGTTTCTTCGCTTATAATTTTTTTGGATTAAAATTTCAGAAAAATAATATGATTTTGACTACTCAATGTTTACTTTATTTAGATTAGAAAAATGTTAAATGTTGACAAATTTTAGGTATTTTTGAAATTTTACAATATTATTGTTTGTCTACAATGACTTATGAACAAGAATTTTTCGCTACAATTTCTTCGCTTTGTACCCGATGTTTGTATCATTATAAAGCTGTCTTTCTAGTCTCGGTTATTTAAGTAAAATTAACTTATTTATATGTTAAAGAACATTTGTATTAACTAGGGTACCTGTTTAGATATTTAATAGTTTTTGACATATTTTAAACTGTATTTGTGAAAAATTTATGTAGATCTGCCTCTAATATTGAAACTTATTACTTGCGGAGATTATTTTATTTTGAGCAGCACATTTTATCACTGTGACTTTTTTTGATTTTAAAAACGGTGAAATCTGTCAATCTTCATAAAAGTTTCCCTTTTAGACCTGGTAGTGCAAACTTTTTGAAACTTTTTGATGAATGTTTTATTTTAACGAGTAAATAGTTACAAAAATACTTAAAATATAGCAGTTTTTTTTATCATAGGCAGATCTGTGAAAAAATTGATATCTGTTTATTCAGATAATTTATATTATCTATAACATATATATTCCTCCAAGTAACGGAATAAGCCGGTATTTTAGAATCGTTAATGAATTTTATCGGATTTTGAAATTTTAAAAAAATATCATTTTTGGAAGTATACATGTAGTTTTTTTATAAGAGACTAATAAGTTAATGGTGGAATCTTATTTCAGTACGTTACGAACTTATTTACAGTTGAAAATAAAGGATAAAAATTCTTAAAACTACCACCCGTTTTATTAATTATTCAAATTGTTAGCGGTTATAAATTTTAATGATTAGTTTCAGGTACAGTCAAGTGATTTTAAAATTGTTAATGTTCAGAAACGTCCAGATGAACCTTTGGTAAGTTTATTTTTTCATCATAGTTTTGTTTAGTAATGATTCTATGTAAATAATTATATGGAATAAAACTTTACATAAATTAGGAAATTCTGATCATTTAATGTTTTACTAGAATGCGAAGAGACTTCTACTTCATGGAAATTAGGGCGCGAATGTAGTTTACATTCCACTTTTATTTATGAAAGAATCTGGGCACTAGTACTAATGAGACTGCCGGGTTTAGTTTTTATTGTTCGCCTGTAGAATTAAAATTGGATCCCCTACAATAAGTAAAGGTATCGCATCTCGCGCAGATTGACTGTTTCCTATACTAGAAGTATATCGCTAGCTTTATTATTCCAACGTTAGCTATTACCGAAATTAGTGTGTAACGTTTGCTGAATTCATGTTCCGTTTAATACAAATTTAATTTTTTTGTTCAATTATCTCTGCAAGAAATAATATATTTCATTTAGAATACATCGAAATTAAAAGTATAATTGGTTTTGATTTAGGAATAGAGAATAGAATGTATAGCATACGTTGATGATAAGAGTTTACTAGCAGGTTCAGGAAAATATGCGAACTATGTTAAGCAAGTTGAATGATAAAGGTATTAAATGTCGAAAAGTTGAGGTACTGAAAGTTAAAGTAATGGAATTCTCGAAAATATACAATAGAAAGGCAATGATAAAAATAGGAAATAAAGCGATCAAGTGTATCAAAGAATTCTAGTACTTGGGAGCATTGATTATAAATGATGGCTTAGACGAAAAGGAAATACTAATAAGAACAGTAATTAGGAATAAACTCTCAACATGCTGGGAAATACTATACTGAGAAATTGGAAAATATTTATGAAAATAAAGAAAAGAATTATACGTTGTTACATTCACAGGTAATATTAGATGCTGAAGGTAAACAAATTTAAAGCATCTGAATTTCAGGTCCTTTTAACCAATGACGAACTTGAAAACCGACCAAAGATAGTGAAATAACTACATCGAGTTGTTGAGATAAATGCGCGCGAAATTATCTTTGGTGGTTATGGGGGTGACATTTTGTTACGTAAGATTTTATTTTTTCGTAATTGCAAGCTGATTACATCTGATTACATCTGATTACATTTCTGATTGGCTTCTTAGCCCGCTACGAGCAGCTCTTGCAATGAATAGAGTTGTTTTCTTTTTTGTAATTAAGTTTGCGTAATTTTTATTATAATAATTTAATTGCTACAAATTAAAGTGCCTACATTATTTAAATGAAAATTATTTTTTCAAATGTAAAATTATCGTATTTTCATTAATTTTACTTAACATTAAGGCACCGAAAATATTTTTATTTTATGTATGATTAGCAAGGATGGCTTATAGATTTTCTTATTTTTTTGCTAGTATGGCGGGGGAGGGGACTAAAAATAAAAAAAAAATTGCCTTAAATAATAAATAAGCGGTCCATTTACAAAATTAAACAAAATAATAAATGATGGTAATAGAAACTTAAAATATTAGGTGGTTGAAGAAGTTGAGAATATAAGATGGAAGTATGTAACACAAAATCAAAGATAACGGCTTTTTCACGAAGTGAGAACGAAAAAGAATGGAAGTGGTATTAAGAACGGAATACGGGTCAAAGAAGGCTGTAGAGAACATTGGTGAAGTTGAGAATCGCGGAATTACGTTGATAGCGGTGACGACGACTTCCACTTGATAAACGCTTTTTTAGATTACGGATGTGATAATTATTTTTTATAAATTGAAAAAATTGGGAATAGTAGTATTTAACGTATTTTTTTCGGCGAAGTTAAGATTGTTATTATTCGTAAATTCATTTCTATTTCGGTTTAACAACAAGTGGTATTAAATTGTTCCATAAATAATTATCTAGTTATCTTTCTGTGCGCTTATAATTTAAAAATTTCTACAAAATAAAATTTTCTTCAACACGCATTAGTGTATCTGTAAGATATTTGCGCTTAAGGACGTGTTTTACTGTAAAATCGATATGTAGAGCCCATATGACTTGTAACTTAAGGGATGAAGATTTTTGGGGACTGTAAAAAAATTGTATATAAGAATTTTTGCTGGAAAAAAATATTATCCAAGTGTTATATTTTCTAGAGAGTAAGTAAAGTAAAATAAATCCCATGCCCTTGACAGGGTGTTGGGGATTGTGGAGTTAAGCTTTTCATAATGTATCAAGCCTAATGGATCTGAAGACAATATCGGAGTCAGTTACTTTCTCTCGGCCGCCTTTACTTCTCCAGATTTCTCTGATACCTAATTTAATTTCAGATTAGGTATATACCCGGGGGGAGCAACTTGGATCCGGAACAAGACAAGTCTCAAAAACCTAACTTTGGTTTTATAGGCAATCACCTTAACTACTAGGTTACCGTGAGGTAATTTAATCTAGATGATTTGCCGTACGGTTTCTTTTATTATTTTTTATATCTGGAGGCCCCAAATACACCTGCATTGCCGGTGTGGTATGTTTGTGTTTACAATTTATTATAAATATCTTTCCGATTATCATATAAGCAAACTGCGCAATCATTTTTTTCTCTCATTTCGATTCCTAATTTTTTTTGTAATTATTTTGAGCTTTATTTAACCAAAATTATTTATTTATTTACTTTTTTTCCGTACTTTGATTGTATTAATCTTAAAATTTAATTTCTTTGTTTCTGTCATTGGTTAATTTGTTTACTTACATGTAACTTAATTTTTAAGGGTTTAACAGTAGAACAGGACGTAGAAAGCGGTTTTCTCGTTGTTGCAAGAATTTTGACAGGCAGTGTGATTGATAAGCAGGGTTTATTGCATGCTGGTGATGTAATCCTAGAAGTAAATGGAAAATCGGTAATTTCGCCGGAAGACATAATGAAAGAAGTTGTCGCTTCAAAAAATAGTTTGCAATTTCGAATCGCTCCAGCAGTTGATGTTGATACTCCAGTTAAAAACAATCAGGTTTTTATTTTGTACAGTAAATTTCTTTTTTAACTTAACGCAGATATATTTTTGTTGGAAAATTTTATTGAACAAATTATGCTTATGCTTTTTAGTGTTACATGAGAGCCTTATTCGATTACGATCCTACTACAGATTCGTTACTTCCGTGTACTGATATTGGTTTGCCGTTTAAGTCTGGCGATATTTTACAGGTATGTTTCGTTATTCGGATTTTTTTTTTTTTTTGTTTTTCATTACGTTTGTAAAATTTTTTAAAGAATGTGTGTTCTCACTGTATTTATATATTTGCAATAACTACATAATTTAAATGGAAATTTTTTTTTCGTTTAGTACATTAAATGTACTTGTTAAAAATACCCGGTTATAATTTGTTTGCAATGTTACATTATTATTTACATTTTATTTATTTATTTATTTATTCGATAAATTAATTAGGAGAAAATGATATTTTACCTGCGGTTAGAAATGTAATATAAAATATGTATTTGTGCACATGATGTAATTATTATGTGTATATTGCTCTTGTCAAAAGTTTGATTATACTGTTAAGAATAAAAGAAGATAACGGCAAAATATAAATTGTTTCCTCTTTTATTTTATCGGAAGCTTGTCAGAATCTGACAGTTATATACTATTATTTATAGAGAGAAGAAAGAAAGGTAAGAGTGGCCTTGAATAAAGGCAAACAGATGATATATGAAGAAAGCAGAGCGAGAAAGTGATCAAGAAGATGGAAAAGAAAGGAACAACAGTTTGCTTACCAAATAACGTCAGAATAAGGAAAGATTAGTCAAGATTATGTAAAAAAAAGGAAAGAATTATTGAAAGCGATAAAAATAGAATAAACGCAATTTTTAGAAACAGCGGAATAGCGGAAGGTAACAGGAAAAACAAGTCACTCTTTATAAAACGAATTGTGGGAATAAAATTATATGTTCCTGTGCGTGTGCTTCACTACCTTATTAGTGAGAAGTAAATTTCGCTAAAAAATGAAGCGGAATATATATATATAACTGAACTAATGCAATATTACATTTTAGAACCACGACGAATTTAAAATTGAACGGAATCCGTAATGCATTAATAATAAAGCGTGGAATAAAAAAGAAAATGTAAGTGAATAATGTGATGAGGTGGAATTCACGCTATCGCTTTTAGAGTTACATTTATTGAATTTTGTAATAATATGATCGCGTCGAAGAGAAGAGGACTATAGCATACTAGACGAAAACTACGATAAAGTCGAAATAAATATTGCCACTTATAAAGTTTAAATCGTTAAAAAGGATATGTGAAGGAGGCTGGGAAAGAATCTAAATTATAATTTGAGAAAGTAGCGAACACATAAAGACAGTGATATTGTGAATAACTGGAGGGAAATAGAATGAGAGTACGAAGGAGCACAATAAGGAATGAGAATGTGGTCGTCGAGAAATTCTAAATAGTGAGTTCGCCTTACATGAAAAGAGAGAACCATTCGTAGATTCCGAATATGGTTTTATAAATATGCGGTAAAAAAAGACTAATGTAATCAAAAGGACTAAAATCGTACGTGTTGTCTGGTAGAATACCGTTGTTTTCAAGTTACCAAGCATTTTCACATTTATTGAGCGAATGTTATATTATATGTATTTTTAAAATGGTTGAATTCCGTGTACAAAATATTTAGATAGTGGATCAAAAAGATCCTATATGGTGGCAGGCAAAGAAAGTCGAAGATGGTCGAATTGGTTTAATTCCTTCGTTAGATTTAGAAGAAAGAAGAAAAGCGTATGTTCCATCGGATGCTGATTATGTTCATTCTGTTGGAATTTGCGGAACAAAAGTAAAATCATTTTTGCGTTAAATTTTTTTTTCTTTGTCGCTCGAGCTTGTTTAATTTTTTCGAGCATGCCGCCTCGTTGTATTGAATTTCATGTAACTACCGTATATTTATTAAACAAGTTACGTTTCTGCGTGTGCTTTACAAGTTAATGCCATTATTTACAACAAAAGATATTTTGTTCCCCTTTAACAAATCAAAAAACGGTGAGTGAGTAATTCTCATTTGACAAACGCATATTAACGTTATTACGAATCATAATTTCAGTTTATCTATTTATCATTAATATTATTATTAGCAATAGTAGTATTAATTTTCATATGCTTTGGAATATTTTTTGGTGAGAACTGATACTAAAACATACATTTGGGATTCATCAGTATAGTATTAGTAACAAAAAAATCTTAATTAGTCGAAATGGTTTTCAATAACTTTTTTGTTTCACTGGTTTGTATAAACAGCAGAACGACATTTAATGACAAAAATTTTACTTTCTGGGCTATTCAGGAAACTAATTAAATGAAGATCCGCATAAGAGAATTGATAATTCTGATTCAATCGTTCTGATGAAGAAAATACCTAATCTTCAGAGAGTTGTTATAAGAAAATAAATTACTAGATGAAAAATTAGGAAGATACAAGTGAACTCTGCAGTGAAGTTAGATAGAATCAGTATTGCGGTATTTAATGAGTATAGATTACATCAACCGATGATATATTGACTTTGTTACCAAGTATGAAGGAATCGCATTGGAAGCGGGAAATAGACTAGCAGTTAAGAACTTTTTCTCGAAATTAAAAACATTAAATGTAGTGTAGATTATATTCTTAAAATTGATTTGATTTATGGTGTTAAGTTGATGTTATAATATTTTAGCAAGCTGTTATTGTAGTCAATTTTTTTTTTAAATTGTGTGGTAACGTTTGGGGGGAAAAATTATTTATTGCAGATTTGGAGAGGTATTGTAGTATATATTTATTTATCTGAAATACACGTGTTTCATATGATTATGTTTGCTTTTGTTTTTGTTATTCATTAATCCTGATAAGTTATTCCGTGTACTTCTTTGGAATGACTTTAGTTCACATTAGGTGTCTGCGTTTTACTGTGGTTTACTCTGTTTAATGGATGGTAGAGAAAGTGAGCAGTTTACACAATACATATAAATTTACGTATGTGTAGTACGTGTTTTAATATCACGAGTAAATAGAGAAACTGCTGAAAATATTTCTTATAATTTTATCAATAAAGTTACTGAAAATGACTGAAATGAGAATTAAATTTGCCATTTTTAGTACTTGTAGATGTCTTTGGGGTACCACATTTTACAATCAGTAAATTTACTTAAATATGTACGAACTGTTATCGCTAGTTCGTAAATTTATACGTCAGCATAATAGAAGTATAGAAACGACAACAAGCAAATGACAATTAACAAGTGTAAGATTAAACCGGCTATAGAGCGAAGGCTGAGCTGAAAAAAAAAAAGGTTATCACATTGTTTTTAATTTCTTAAATTTCATGTTGCAATTCAGAAGAGTTTACACGATTAATCATATACAAAACTTTTAGTATATTCGTATTAAGGGACCACCTGTGGATTGTGTTTTGAAAATTTTTTTATAAGTTATACCTGCGCTTACTATATAAGATTACGAAATGATAATCGTACACGTCTATTGATAAGAATTTAATTGACTGCGCAGTGGCTGTAATTCTGTTATATTCCCCTTTTTGATGAAAATAATTACAAGATTTAATTACAGTCGAAAATGAAATTACAAATAAAAACACCTAAAAGCCAAAAAATTCAGTGTGAAAAGAGAAGTAAATGTAATTGCTATCAGCAACCCTAAAGATGAAAATTATAGCAATGTAACGTAAATGTTGAAAACAGAAAAAGTAACTAATAGTTTTAAACTTTTAAAACTTAATTGGTATCTTCTCTCTCCATTGTGAAGTGAGTTGAAGAACCGTTCTGAAAATATGAACTAAAAATTCAGTATTTGTAGTAAGATAGTAATAACAAAAGTACTTGTAACAGTTGTAATTTTTTAAATAAATATTTCCAAATTTTAGAATAAGAACAACTTGTTGCGATATAATTGTTACGCATTTTAGCCCCTGAATAATATTTATTAAAACTATATCAATTTTCTTCGATCTACGTTAAGGACACAGAAGACCGACAAGAATATGTATGAACGTTGATAAAACCAATTTTTTTCACATTGATTATTTTTTTTTTCCATTTCAGTTTTATACTTTTTTTTTTTCTTTAATACTTAATTTATTAGAACGAATTTTTCACAGATAGCGAGAAGAAAACGTAAAAAGATTTATCAGTCAAAATGGAATACCGAATTCGATAAAGCCGATCTTTTACTATACGAAGAGGTAGTGAAAATTCCGCCATTTAAAAGACGTACATTAGCTTTGGTTGGTCCGCATGGTGTCGGTAGAAGAACTTTGAAAGGTCGCCTTATTAACAGTGATCCAGAAAAGTTTGGCGGAGTTATTCCCCGTAAGTGAGCATTTAAAATGCGATTAATAAAAGTAACCATATTTTTCAAACAATATAATTTCCATTTTTTATACAAAACTGAGACTGTTATTACTTCAAATGGAATAAATACTCTGGAGTCTCGAGTGAAATGTTTGCTGTTGGTTATTTATTGAATGTTTTCAGTTTGAGAACGTATTTGTCAATTTGTGTCTCGGACGGACAACATATTTAAGCTACATAATTAACTGATGTTGCATATATTACTGGTTTATATTTGTGTAGAATATTTCAGAATAACGTTATTTCCGCTGAAAAAAAAATAATGGTTTTATTATTCGTTTGTCACTAAAGTGTAATCACGAAAGAGCGTCACATTTTTGTTATTCTTATAATTAGTTCACTTTATATTATTTCTTCGTCGAATAAATATCATAAATATTCCGAGATAATTCTTTTATTTTACTTTATAAAACTACAGTAAATCAAAAAGATCACGTATACACACACACACACAACATTGTATGCATTCGAAACGTTGAAAAAGTGAATGAAAAAAAAATTAAGCGAATGTATTATGATAGGGGAATAATATTTTCATATATAACGGCTGGTAAATGATTAATTATTAATAAATGCCGTAATTTTCGTAAATTTTAGAATATACATGTTAAGACCGATCAGGATCAGGGCGGGCCGAATTATAAATTGTCAGTTTCGATCTTATTTCGCTCGATCGTGCAATGAGAAATTATTTGTTTCGTTCAGCGGAGCTATTTTTAAACACCGAGATGTATGCAACGGGGATCCGCCTCGAATCGGGGAACTTCGTTGCCTAGATAGATTTCAATTTCGTTGCAGCATTTCTAGTGAGAGCGTGCGGTAGCTCTAAGTCCACTAGTTCGTACAGAGTGCTGATTCATGTGTAATTGTTCTAGTACAGTTAGCCTGTATGCCTAGTCGCTTACATCGCTCGCTTCAAGAGTATTCCGTTTTTTGTTTTGTTTTCTGTGGCCGAATTTTTGAATTGCCGGCCATATTGCACAAGTTTCTAATTTTCTAGTCTTCGATTCAGCTCGGTATAAGTGTATATTTTTATTTAATCTAATTTTGTTTCCTTTGAAATTTGACCACTGTGCGGTTGGCGTTCTCCGCGAAAGCCACTGTGGTCTGACTGTGGTGACGTAGTTATCGTTCTCAGCTTTCCGATGTTTTCTTTTTCTCGCGATAAATAAAGTTTTTTCGGTAGCCGGGGAGGAGAAGAGTTCTCTGTAGTTGTCATCATCGAAGCTACCATCGAATCATCTCGAGTTGTTATAATACCAGCAACTAGAACGTTATCGAAACATCAAACGACTTTTATACAATGCATGCGTGTTTGGGTGAAAGTAATTTCATTTTATGCTTCACGGTTTCTTACACAACGCTTTTCTATTAAATATTATATTACAGATACATCTCGCCCCATACGCGATTACGAAGAGGACGGTAAAAGTTACTGGTTTTTGGATAGAAGAGACATGGAAAATCAAGTACGCAATCACAAATTTTTGGAGTACGGTGAACATAATGGCCATTTATATGGAACCAGTTTAGATTCCATTAAAAATGTCATAAACCAGGGGAAAATGTGTGTTTTGGATTGCAGCGCTTCGGTAATTATTAATTATTTTTATTGCCGCATATTGCCGTTTGTTTTACTTAATAGATATATGGCGTGTCTGGCGAAATATATACGAAATTTTAAAACGCATTAATTCCCGAATCGAGCGAAGGAGATCACAGTGAAATGACAGTTGTGTTTTTTTTTTTTTTAATATTACGTAGTTTTGGTTGTCGACCCCCTAGTATTAGCTGATTACTTCTAGATTATAAGATTCGAAGCTGTTGAATCGTAATAAATAGCTTTGTAAACCGAGTTTACGACATCAAATGTAACCATTAATGCAAATGTTACGATTTTTTGTGCTTTGGCGGCAACAATTTTTATTTTTTCATTCCCACAATTTTTAATTCAACCTGAAAAAATACAATTATTACGGAGAAAACTTCGAGTATTGTACGAACGAGGTCCAAATTGTTCGAGAGTTACGCAAACTTGATTTGGATTCACAGAGAACTCGAGCGACTTTTTATTGTACAGCTTTTAACGTGACTAACTGAATTTTGCTTGATACATTTTCAGATAAAACAAATATAGTGAAACATGAAATAATGAATTTTTTAGTCGGGAAATTCACTGTTCTTCTACTAAAGTATTTCGCTCTAACAAAAACAGCTACTGTACGAATGCAATTGCTAATGTATGTTAGAAAAGAATTATTCTCACAACATTTGGAGATGTACTTTGGTCTTCGCAATCATCTAATTTTCGATACTGAGATTTTTTTTCTTACTTATTTTTTTATCATGCTCTTTTAAAATTGTTATTTATAAGGGCAGTCGCTATGGACTACTGCACCAAGTCGAACGAAATTTCTGCTTTCCGAAAATGTGTTATATGATGGAAAGAATGTGTTCAGCTTAATCTATAATATTTGGATTTCTGCAATAAATCTAAATTTATGCAGTTTTTAATAAAGGAAAATTTTCATATATACCAAGTGTAAATAATTTTGTATTTTTTTAGTACCGGATCTCAAAACATAATCTTGCTGTCAATATATTCATTATTTTTATCTGTGATAATTTAATGATTTAGTCGAAAATGTTGGTATTTAACGAACGATAAAATAAAAATTACTTGAAGATAAGGTTAGATGCTCGCAGGACGAAGATAATGTAGCTTAACATTGTCCCTGGTACTTTAGAGGCAACACAAATGTTTTAGCACGTAGCGAATTGTTACAGGGGCAAGGAATAGACGTGTTATTTCAAAACAATACGTTATTTCATTTGATCGCTTGATGAATGTATTAAATAAATTTTTTTAAAAGAAGCTATTCATTTATTAATAGTTAAAAGTACATATATTATTTTATTCGGAATTGCCGAACACAGTTTGCGTTGATCGTTTCTCTCCATTAACAACTTAAGAGTAAAATACGTTTCTCCGGCAAATAGTAGCAAGGCAACTTGAAATAGGTTATTTTAAGAATTTAAAGGTAATAGGAGACATTTTGCATTTCTCGGTGAAGTTCTGTGTCGTTTTCTATAACCCAAAATTTAATTATTACGGTTCTGCATCAGCAAGCATCGAAAAACTGAAAATAAATAAATAACGTAATTTGTTTAAATGGAAACCTGTATCTAAATATATACGCGTGCATTTTTTTAGTATGTTTTTTTTTTTTAAGTTTCCTTAGTTTAGCAAAAAAATTACTTGTATATAATTTTAAATATTTTCAGTTTAGATTTTCAGAGTGATTAAAAAAAATATTCACTTTCCATAATATAAAATAAAATAAATGAAGTATGTACAGGATAAATTTCTCTGGTCATTACTTTAACATAATGTAGTGGTGGTTTTCTTCTTCTTCTTCCTAGTGCCATACTCTTCGAAGCGCGTTGACGATCGCATACGTCAGCATTAAAAACTTCTATTTCTGGCACCTTGCATGAGTCTTTCTAACGACCATGTTCTCGTCCATTCATTGATGTTATCTAACCAGGTCGTTCTTCGCCTTCCTCGGCTTCCCTTTCCGTCTACTTTCCCTTGAAGGATTAGTTGCAGGAGTTGATATTTCTCTCCTCTGATTATATGACCGAAATATTTTATTTTCCTATGTACGATGGATTTTATTAGCATTCTTTCTGTTTTGGCCATCTCTAAAACTTTTTGATTCGATGTTCTAGTTATCCATGATATTTTCAACATCTTTCTGTGGTGGATCCACATTTCTGCAGCTTCTAATCGATTTACCCGTCTTTTATTGAGTGTTGTTGTCTCAATTCCATATAGTAAGTTTGGATAAATATAACGTTGTACAATGTTTTGACGTATATCTAGACGCAAGGATCTATAGCAAAGGAGATTTCTCATGCTGGTGAAGACGCTCCAAGCATAACTGCATCTCATTTTTATTTCTGTATCTGGGTCCAGGTTCTCAGTAATGTAACAGCCCAAGTATTTGAATTTTCCAACTCGTTCAATCTTCTCATTGTTTATCATAACAGAGGCTTGATTAAAGTTATTTTCCTTGCTGACTGCCATCCATTTCGTTTCCTTCACGTTTATATTCGAATCGTATGATTTTCCAACTGCGTTGAGTTCATTGAGAACATGTTGAAGATCTCCTCTTCCGTCCTCTATAATAATAGCAGTATCGTCTGCGTAGCGAATCTTGTTAATAATTCTTCCGTTGATCCGAATGCCCAAGGATAGATCCGAGATAGCTAATCTAAAAACCTGCTTAGCATACAAATTGAATAGTAGAGGTGAAAGGATACATCCTTGTCGTACTCCACACTGGACTTCTTAGGCAATGTTTTTCCCGTTCCCTAGAATGAGCTCGGTTGTCTGGTTCCAATATATATTCTTAATTGTCCTTGAGTCATATTCATCAATTCCAGTAGCTTGATGAATATCCATTAATTTGTGGTGTTGTACGTTATCAAATGCTTTCTCATAGTGAAGAAAGCAAATAAATGCGTCTTTATTCATTTCCCTACATTTCTGAAGTAATACATTAACTGCCAGTAGAGGTTCTCTTGTTCCAATACCTGCACGAAATCCAAATTGGGTTTCACTTAAAACGCATTCACATTTATCTCGGATTCTGTGCTGAATAATCCTCAAGAAGAGTTTCAAAAGATAACTCATGAGGCTGATTGCACGATAGTCACCATATTCCTTAGAATATTGCCTTTTCGGTATGAGTACAAACGACGATTTCAGCCATTCGGCTGAAATTTCTCCCGATATGTACATTTTATTGAATAACACGGTTAATTATTGTTGTCAAAAAAAAAAATCTCGTATTAAACGTTGCGAAGAAAATGGGTGCAACTAAATCGTATTCTGACTGAAAATGGTGGTTGTAACGAGTTGCTAACGCGATGGAAAATTAAAAACGACGCTACCTGTGATTGTGGATACCCTCGACAAACTATTGAACACATTGTTTTGAATAAATAGATCTTTCTGCAATGACCGAAACATATATTGAAAACAAGACAAAATGTAAAAAAAAGTTGCCCCGTTGTTCTGAGATGCAGGTTTTGCTCAATTTGCTGCATCTATTTTTCGCCTGAGTCAGTCTGGCTCTGTTTAGTCGACCCATCCTTTTTGGAATGATCTCCGTCTGTTTAAACAGCACTCGTCGCATCGTATTAAAAAGGGCTTTGCTTTATTAATTTTCGGTCGCTGTTGTACCAGAAATGTTTTTTTTTTGTCTTTTTCTTCTCGCGCAATGTTGAGAATTTCGTCCTGTGTGCATCCGACTTAACTATAAATGGAAGATAAATGGTAATGATTTTGTAGGCTTTAAAAATACTACACAATTCGTCCGAATTTATGCCGTATGTTATTTTTATCGCTGCTCCGAAAATGGATGCGTTGAAAAGTTTGTACGATAATGGACGAATGAATGGTTTTTCTAGCAGAACTTTAACTGTAAGTTTATGTTACATTATACGATTTTTTAAATTTTATTCGTGATTTGTTTCTTTTGCTTTTTTTTTTAGTCAGTGCATGACGAAAAATAATTATATTTTTAATTAGTAATTATTTGTATATGCGTATTTTTATGTAAATATAAAAGTTCAAATTTTTAAAATACCTTTGTCTTTTTTTCAAGTTTTTTTAAAAAAAAAACGATTTTTAAACATTGTTAAACTTTTATGCGTAGAATTATTCCAATCGCTTCTAAGTATATTGCGAAATCCCATTGAAGAACTTGCTAAAAAAAAAAACGTATTGCACTTAGGAGGGGATGGCAAAATTTTTAAATTTATATTTTAAGATAAACATCGATTACTTCACATCAAGTTAACAACGTATTTAAATAAGTATACTGCGAACCTGGTAGAGTAACCACGGATTAAGCAGCCGTTGACACATGGTGCACATAAAAATAGAGGCTCAAAGCAATTTAGGGTCTTTTAAGTTTTAAACAGCCCTGCCGGGAAGAGTTTTTTCGATGTCATTAAAGCATTGAATTAAAGAATTTAGTTGTACTTCATTTAGCGGGGCTACATACAAAATGATAATGTTTCAATTCGACAATACGGAATATGGTACACAAAAGATTTTAAACAAAAAAAAAGTATATGAAATAGCTACAGATGCAGTTTTATATATTTTTAATGATGACATTAATTATAAATTGGCAATGCTACAGAATGGCTGCCAATTCTGCATTAAAGCTAATGTGGTGAGGATTTCGTAAAAGTGGAGCTGTTTCCATCTGGTATAAAAGGGGGAGGGGGATGCGTACGATCTACTTTTAAATCATTGAGAAAAGAAGACGAGAAAAATAATGATATGGAGGGAGATGACAGTTGTATGGTACTGGTATTGCAGATTAAGGGGGACATCCTGCTTTAAAAGATCAAAAAATCGATTTTCTTCTATTTCCTAAATCTATAGATAAACTATACAACAATATATTCACAAAGTCGCAGATGTCAATTAGAAGTACTCTTCGAGATATAAAGTTGAACGAAAAGGAGCGCCGAGCAGGTGTACGCATATTCAGCCAGGCTCTGACGCTCTTTCCGACCTTGTCTCTTCTACTCCGTTATAACAGTTAGCTGTGCACATGTTTCTACTTTGAGCTTCTGTTCAGCCAGGCTCAGGCTCTCTCGAGAAGCGGCTAACGGAAGGTATCATAAAAAAGTTATCAATTTATTATGGTTCGGCAATTGGAAGAAATATTGATTCTGTCCAAGAAATGAAAAAAGCTGTGATAGCAACGCTAAATCATTATCGCTCCACAGATAAATCTCCTCAACACGAAAATTATCCAACAGGCATCGATAGTTGATGTGAATGGCGCAAAGCTGAATGCACTAATTAACTACGATCTTTTGAACATCTTGCTCGATTGATTGACGAATAAATTGAGAAACACGTTCGCCCGATTTATGAAGAACTATCGAATGACGTCCTTTTTTAACGCGATGCTTAGGCGATCACACGCAAAATTCAAACGAGTCATTCAACTCAATGGTCTGGCGCATCAGTTCGAAGCATTTGAATTCTGGCCAAAAAGTCGTTGAAATAGCCGCTTACTTAGCTGCAGGCATGTTTAATGAAGGATATTCAGCGATTTTGAATATTATGCAGTTGCTGCATTTGAATATTGGCCAGCAATGCGAAATGTTTGTTGATACTGCCGACGCGAACGGATCGAAAAGGAGAACGGGTGCCAGTCACTTAGTACCAGTGGCGTCCGTATGGCTTGTAGACTCGAACAAATGCATCAGAGTGAGTTATTTGAGGAAGCAGAAGGACTACCGTGTATGGACCAGCAATAGCTGATTAGCCGATTATTATCGTAAGAAACAAAGATTTATATTTTCTCTTACTGAAAATTTTAAAACACGTTTTCTGGAGTTTTTATTTTTTCCATTTTCTGAATTGGCCGGCGCGATAGCAAAAAAACTAAACGACCTATTGAACTAAAATTTATGCTCGTCAGTATTGAATTCTTTTCCAAGTGAACCAACAAAATTTTTAAAAGAGTATTTTTAGAGATCTTTTACACAACATAAATTTTTTTTTTTTTTTTTTTTATTGAAAAAACATTTTTTTCTTTTAAAAATGTATGATAATTGGAAATTTATTTTTGGTTTTTATGTTTGTAACAAGAATTACGAATGCATCTTTCCCGCCAATTGCGAACTATTATAGCAGGACGTTCTAGGAAAAGGCTCATTGTTTTGCAGTTTATTATTATATCTCGTCGTCGTCGTCGCAGCTCTTGGAACAAGAGATCGCGTGCAACTCATATGATCCTATTTCTAGCATCCGTCACTGTTTTCTGAAATGTTTTGTTAATCAGATTCGATGTTACCATTTCCAGTCTTCTTCTCCCTCTGTAGGGTTTTCCTTGTATTTTTTCCTGTGCTGCCAACATGTAGATTCCGTTTTTTCGTATCTCATGACCCATATATTTCGCTTTCCTTTTCTGGATACTGTCGACTATTACAGGTTTTCCTTCTTCTACTCTGGTTAAAACAATTTTATTACTGACGAAGTCTGTCCAGGAAATTTTTAACAGTGTACGATAACACCACATTTCAAAAGAATTTATTCTTTTTTTACTATATGCACTCACAGTCCATGTTTCGCATGCATACTGTAGTATTGACCATACGTAACAGTGCATTATTCTTTTCTTGAGTATTAAGCTTAATCTGGAATTATATCTACTTAATAAAAATTATTTACCCACTTCAAATACTTAAGAAAATATACCCCCAAAGTTCGCTGGGCTAAGTTGTAAAAAAAAAAATCCTCAAAAAATAGCTTTTTTAGGTCTTCTAAAGCAGGATCCCTCCTTAAGGGACAAATACTTTAAACCCGAAATATTTTAGTTCAAATGTTAGAAAATACCGGGCAAGAACTTTTTTTTTTTTTCAATTTGTTGGCAGCATAAATAAAACAATTTTCATCCGGTTTACTTGGAGTTCTAACTTCTCGATTTGATTTCGAAAAACAGTACGTAGGGATTTCGCAATGTATTTGAAAAAGTTATTAATAATTTTCCACGAATTTTTTACAAAAAAAAGTTGAACTTTCGCAAATACTCGCCATTTTAGCAATAGTTTAAAATTCTTTGTGTTGCTGTAGCTACGTTGATTAAGTAAAGGTACATGTACATATATATGTGTATATATATATATATTTTTTTTTTTTTTCATATTCGTGTTATTTAATAGAGAAGAAATTTCTTAAAATGGTGATAAATGAGGTAAGAGTACGTTGTTCGCTGCAAAGTAACAAAGTGTTCGGCTACAGTCGCTTTTATTACTTCTGGCATATTGCTATAGTAGCGAATCATGCACGATTGCATGTATTCAAATGTATTAGCTTTGTACCTAGATTGCCTAATAATGTAAAATTTATAGCGATATTGTATTTTTGCGCTGTTTTTGTATTACGCCAGCGTAACTATAAACTTTTTTCGTTATAAGTTGTATATATAATTTTGATTTGCGTAGTTTGATCGTCAAAGTTCTATCAGATTTAGTTCGCGAAGACGAGCTAGAACATTGGAATCTCTAACATCTTTCTACGAGGTAAGTTTGCTCTTTAAGTTTGGTATACTTCAGCATACACGTGCCGAATAACTCATTATTAGAACGAAAAAAAAAAAACAGAAAAAAGTTAGTTTAAAGTGCGTGTAAAAAATTGAGAAGCACTTTTTTTTGCCGGTATTTTAGTGTTTTGTATACTTTGAATTTTATATTTCAAAAAAAAAAAAAAAACAATTATTGTGCTTTCAGCGTATGCGTATTTGTATATTCATTATATTCTGAGGATAATTATTTAATAGTAATTTTTACACCTTGTTTTTAACGTAATTATTCTTTATTAAAAAAAAAAAAAATGTATTCATAAATTACGTTAAAAAAGCGGTTATAATTAATAAATCATTACAATTATACATTTTAAAAGATCATAAAACCTTAATATTAGTATTATTAAATCTAAACCAATAATTTACAAAAATAAATAAAAATTAAATAAATAAAAAAAAAGGATTTAATTAATTTTTCTTCATAACCATTACATTGCACTTCAAATTAGTCTAAGTCTTCGATTCAAATTAGTATTTTGCTTTACTGTTTTAAATTATTATTAGAAAAGATCTCTGAAATTTATTAAGATGTTAAATTAAAATAGTAAAATAAAAATAGAAGTTTATTCAAACAAATTTTCTTACATACTAAATAATTATAGTCATTGTTAACTTTCATGCGGAATCCTCAGCGCATGAAACCTAATGCTTAACTGAACTTGTTTTATCATTAATTCCGTCTTGTGAAATAGTTGTATGGCAGTAGATGTGACTTTCTTTTGCGCTAATTGAAATTTTTAATATCGTGTGATAGTTATATAACGTATTATTTGATTTGTAGGAAGACGATTTGTTAAATACGCTCGAAGAAAGCGCCTGTTTACAACGAAGCTATTCCAAGTTTATCGATTTGACCATAGTGAATGATGATTTTGATAAAACGTTTTTAAAAGTTGTTGAAGCTTTGGACGCATTAACCAATCAACATCAATGGGTACCGGTTAATTGGGTTTACTAGTGTAAGTATACTGTCGCGCTGTGGTGAGTTCTTAAATGTTTTTTTTTTTTGTCAATTGTGCATTATGTTCTCAGTTTTTTCTTTGTTTAATTTACTTTTCGGATAGTAGTAACTTTTACAGTTGTATGTATTTAATACGAGTTCATCTTGACATTCTTAGTATTCTTCGTAACGGCTGTTTATAGCGATGTTGATTTACAAATTTTAATCAACATTTTACATGTTACACTGATTATTTCCGAGCTATTTAGATAAATGCTAGGAGGATAGGTTTTAGTGGAATGTACAATTACGTTGAACTTTGTCATCATTACATATTTGTTGTAGTTACGCATTTGCATTTTTTTTTTGCAATATAATCCTATTATTTTGGTTGTTAAACTAATTTTGTTAACGAAACGGACTTGGAGAAATTAATTCTTTTTGTTCGAACAAAACGAAAAAATGTACCGAAATACCGGAATAAGGATAGGATCGCGCGGAAAATTATTCGGAACAAAGATTAAATGTATACGTATTTTTCTTTCAATTTCACATATCTTGTAATAACGACATTGAACCGTATTTCTGTTCATTTCACTAAATTTATTCCTTGGATTTATTCGGAAGTTGCAATAATTTTAGTATAAAATGTAATTAACGTTTGCCAGTCGATGCTGTTTCGACGCTTTACGGGCATATTTTATTGAAATGTTAAGTTTTATCCTTTCGAAAATTTAACGAAGTTTGATATTTAAAAAAATCGCTTAAGTTTCTTTTGAAAAAATTACTTGTGTAGAAATTTATGTTTTTGTTTATTATTTCCGCTATAACGCATTTTAATATTTCGAAAACTTGATTTGAAAGACTCGCGAAAAAAAATTATAAAATTTTTTCTAATCACTCAACAAGTTCGAAAAAAAGAAAAAAGAAAACTAGAACAAATTTATATAAAATTATAAAATGAAGACCAAAAATCTTCTTTTGTATTTTTTTTTTTTTTTTTCTTTTGTGTAATTTGTGATCTTAGTTTCTTTACTTAGCATTAATGAGAAGCAAAAATTGACACCATAGTGGGATGTAATTTTTATCATGTCCGTATATACTTGCCACGATCATTGTTTTAAAAAATAATCTCCCGATAACCATTTATGAAAAAGTGTACCATATGATTCTGTATCGTTTTCTTTTTAGCAGTTTTGAGTATTTTATTGCATATATCTTTCATTGTATTTATTTTAATTACGTATCTATTGCATGCATGAAAATTTATTTGATTTTATTGTATCCATTTGAGCGCATTTATGGTATTCAATAAATAATAAATAACAAAATAAATGAGAAATGAGAATATATTAGGGCGAGAAATTCCATTAACACTAAGGAACACGCAAATCAACATCGTCATTTGCGGAGTTTGAATCAACGGAATACATCGAACTGTGTTACCGCTATTATCGGTATACTCACTGAACATCTTTTGAAATGGATGCTGCGTGTAAAAATTTATTTTATAAAAGAATTTTAAAAGATTTTTAATAACATTTTTTATTAAAATAATGTCGTTTTGTTTTCTGCTCTTTTCAGGCAATATATCATTTCACGTAAATCAAAAGCTATTTTGCAATACTTATCGATAAATTTTTGTATTAATTTTTATATATATTAATAATATCTGTAATGCAAGTTTATTCGAGCGTATAAGTTATTAAAAAAGCACGAATAGTTAATTAAAGAGCACGAGTCAGCAACCGTGTACTCCGTTTAGACTTCTATCTATAGTATTTTATGAACCAGTATTATATTTGTAAAGATGTGGATAATTTTAACATTTTTTACTCATCCAACCGAAGTATTATCAGTATGATATATAATCATGGTAATTATTATAACCGTGAAGTATTTTTGTTGTTGTTTAGAATTATTCTCAAACGAATTTTTGAATTGTATGTGCCAAATTTTATTTCGTATAATGCTGTTATTTTACCGATTGTTTATTAGAATAATTCCTAATTATTTATTGTACATATTTTATTGTTTTGTTACTTATTTACGCGATAATTCGCCTTGATTCATTCCGTCCAATTGTTCTAGTATTACTTGGTAGTAGTTATTTTTAATTTATAAAAGATTTTTATAGTTTAATATGAAGTTTTGTGATCTTCATTTTTGGGTTATTATCGTTTCGCCGTAGATCATCCCGCCGTAGGGTAAACTCGTTGGAAGACATTTCGAAAATTATTCTACACACTACCTGCCGTTTCGTTCCACCTCCATCGTGTAAACGTGATACTTATGTGTTGCAGAGACACATTAATTCTCAAAATTGTTTTCACATCGGTTTGAATTCTGTATTCTACGAGTAATTCTGTAGTAAGTAATACAGACAGAAAATAAAACATTTATAACGATTTAATAGTTTTGCAGCATTGCAATGAATGCATCAACCGACGATAAGCTGTTATTTCTCGCACTGTAATTCATCCGTACGCTAATAATACATAGAATGTTAAGACCGATTCGGGAAATACAAAAAAAATTAAAAAATTCGATAATTTTGGAATTGTACAGCAGCTTGTCTAAAAAGATTTTTAAAATATTCGTCTTCAGCGGGCGACCGGTCGGCCGTCGAATTTACCCTACATGGGGTTGATCTGGGGCGAAACAAATGGTTTGCTTCTTTTTTGTAAGAGCCATCGCAGTCACCACAGGCATATGTAGCGATCGTACAAAAGGGCGTAAATAAATTTATCCTTTTCAATTTATTAAGTCAATACATTAAGACACAACGATTGTAACTTAGTATTTACATCTTCCAACGGAACTTGTTATTATTAAAGTTTTTTCTTAATTTGTATTGTAACTTTTGCAAAATTTAAATTAATTTAAAATATATTTATTATACACGGTATTATATTTAGCAGTATTTTAACGAAATGCACACTGCGACATATACCGTTAATATACGTATGTATTATTGTTTTCTTTTTGACTGTTGAATTTTAAATATTTTTTATAGATCTTTTTCTTTCGATTTTTAAGTTCCCCTTCGTTCAATAATTCTCACCGATTATTGTTTGTACTTGCAAAAATTTTCCAGTGTTGCCTTAAATAAATCGATATTATCCATACGTGTGATCTAGTTTGCTCAAATTAACGGTAATAATCGAGAAAAAAAAAACTTTTTTCATTAGTTTTTTACCGATCGAAATTGATGAATATACGGAAAATAGGACATCACGATCGAATTAGTTTGATGGAACGTATGTAAAGAATAAAGTAACACAGCTGTTTTTCTGTAATTGTAAATCTATATGCAAAGTAAATCAAAGTAAGTCCCCGTATATCCTTGATAAAGTATCACGGATTGTGTAATTAAGCTTTTCATAATTTATTAAGCCTAATGGATTTGAAGAGAATATTGGGACCGGTTCCTCTAACTTTTTAAAGAAAACTTATAAATGTATTCGTAGAGAATGTGTCATATGTACAATGGAGCCGAGAGAAAGTTAGTCCTGAATAGTTTGATGAAAATACGGTTTAAATAAAAATCAAACGTTTGTAAAAGGTAGAAAATTATCGGAAAAGATATGCGAAATATATAAAATGAGATTAAAAACATCGAAATCAAATATTCGCGATACATTCAGACATATCGGTCGTGTATTACTGCGTTCTAAACCAGTTTATCTCTTCGGCATTGTTTAAGTGCAATCGTGTGTGTATATTATCTTATCGTATCGTATCATCTTTTTTATAAATATTTTCGTGAATTCATTTAACGTCTATATAAAGCAAAAACTAACGTGGGATCGGCGAGCCGTTTCGTCGACCAACATGCATACAAGTACTCAGCTTATCAATACACCCTCCACCTCCTCACTGAACCATATGAACATGGTAAACTTTACATCGGACGCTGATAAAACCAAAAGTAAAATTTCATTCATCACTGAATTTTCACAACTATTTGAAGGACAAGGTATGATTTTTAACTGTATTATGGATTATCGCGTCAGGGATTACCCCTAGTAGCCCTTAAAAAAGTCATCGAAGATCCTAAAAATATAGTAGCGGCTTCTAAAGTTAGTAAAAATCGAATGATAATTCATCTCAAATTGAAGGAACTGATTGACGGCTTTTTTATCAACCACTGTGGATTCGAAATAGAATCAAATTTCATAAAATGTAGATCAATCACTCCTATGAAAATAAAAATCATGTCAAATGTAAACCTCCTCATACTAGATGACGTTCTTGAAGAATGTACCAAAACGGAATTGAAGTTTGAATTAGATTCCAAAGTGACTTACTTGAAATTAAACAGTATGTCGGCGTCGCCAATTCTTCACAACCACCGAAATTTAAAAGGGCAAACTTCCAAGGTCTCTTTTAATTCAGTATAATGGAAAAAAAAAAACATCGCATTTTCTTTACTTGTGACGAGTTCTGGTACTTCAAATATCACAAAAGAGGACACAGAGCCGCAGAGTGACTAATGAGGAAGCTGATCTAGAGGAAGATTATATAGAAGCAAACCAAATGGAAACCGATATACCAGACATAGCGAAATCTACATCACTTTCACCGTCAACAAAAACCGTCCGCTCAGAAGTCCATAATTCACAGCATAATCAGCTTACAAACAATAGTCTCGACATTGATTCTTTTCCTCCTCTCCGAATCGAAGCTACAAAACGTCCCTTTTCAGAGAGCTCATTTATCTCGTTCACCTCTCAATCTAAGAATCTAACTTCGAATGATCTATCCGGAGGACGCAAAAGATCTGCAAAAAAGAAACCCAAAACTGACGTAACAAAAAATAACCAAACAGACAAGGAAAATGAAAGGACAGAAGAGAGAAATAAATCAGATTCTGAATCCAATGTGATTGATCCTCTAGAGAAGAAACAACGTCAGACAAGACAATTATCGCTGCACTCAAAAACCAAATTGTACAAATTTGCACAGATATCCATTCAGTTTCAATAACTTCAGGGCTTTCGTCGATATGGTGAGAAGACCAGACGCCCAAAACCCCACTTAAGTAATGAAAGATTTTAATATCACAAACACTCGTTCCATCATCGAAATGCCCCATGAAAATTATCCCCTTTTAGCTCATAAAAAAAAAAGAACCGAAAATAAAGTTTAAAAAAATCATGAACAGGCTGGAAGTCAGCCTCAGCCAAAATAATCTGTAATCCATACAACTACGAATAAATCTAAATAAAAAATGAAAATTGTAAATTGGAACCTTAATAGTATTCGCAACAAACTACTTGAACTACAAACTATCATCGCCCAAAACAACCTCGAAGTAATCCTCCTTGAGGAAACTAAGCTTAAACCACTGGAAAAATTCAATCTGAAACACTATACTCTACTCGGAAAAAAATTACTTTGAATTTATAGCAAAAGGTGGAGTACCCATTAGTACCAAAAGCAACCTTCTTATCGAGATAATCAACCTTATAACTAACTTACAAGCTGTAGCTGTCAAATATCACCATCTGTATAGTGTACGAGGGTTGCCTTTTATATTTCGGGATTTGGCAACCCTGGTGTTGCAATCTGGCAACTGACAGCTCTATCGTAAAGTTCGACGTTTTTTAGGTTATACTTACTCAAAACGTTTTGACATACGAGCGCTATTTGTGTTATTTACAGGAAGTTAAAAGATTCATCTGCCCCCAAAAATAGAATTAAATCGTGAACATTTTCGTGCGATTATTTTTTATAACTTTCGACGTGGATTAACTCAGCAACAGTGCATGGATGAACTTAATTCAACTTTTGGCGATGAATCTCCATCAAGGACCAGTGTTTATCGATGGTATGGTGAATTCAATCGTGGTCGTAGTTCACTCCAAGACGAATTTCGTGAAGGTCGTCCAAAATCAGTTGTTGTTCCGAAAACCATTAATGCTGTGCGCGAACTGATATTGCAAGATCGTCATGTGACCTATCGTGAGATAGAGACAACCTTAGGCATTAGTGGGACCAGCATACACTCAATATTGCATGAACATTTAACTGTCAAAAAAATTTGTTCGCGTTGGATCCCACACAATTTGTCAATCGCTCAAAAAAAGGCTCGTGTCGATTGGTCGAAAGAAATGCTCAAAAAATACGATCGTGGTGCTTCAAAACACGTCTATGACATCGTGACAGGTGATGAATCGTGGATTTACGCGTATGAGCCCGAAAGTAAACAGCAGTCGACTGTATGGGTGTTTCAAGATGAGCCAAATCCAACAAAAGTTGTTCGCGCACGAAGCACTTCCAAGCAAATGGTCGCATGTTTTTTCGGAAAAACTGGACTTGTCGCAACCGTACCACTAGAACAACGCAGAACAGTCAATTCTGAGTGGTACACAACAATTTGTTTGCTAGTTGTCTTCCAAGAAATCAGGAAAACCAACCGCCGAAGACGGATCACTCTTCACCACAACAATGCGAGCTCTCACACATCGGCTCAAACAACTGCATTTTTGAGCACCCAAAACATCGATTTGATGAGTCCTCCACCGTATAGTCCTGACCTTTCGCCAAATGACTTCTTTTTATTCCTGTACGTAAAAAACAAACAGAGGTCAACGTTTTTCAACACCTGAAGAAGCGGTTGCTGCATTCAGAATGCATGTTTTGGAGATACCTCAATCAGAGTGGAAAAAGTGCTTCGACAATTGGTTCAAACGCATGCAAAAGTGTATAGATCTTCATGGGGAATATTTTGAAAAACAATAAAGTGATTTTCGATGATTAATATTTGTTTTTGTTCTCTAATCCCGAAATATAAAAGGCAACCCTCGTATTTGCATCAATCTGACGACGTTACCAACGACTGCTTGAATCAGTTAATAAAACAATTACCCTCTCCTTACCTCATGAGCGGTGACCAACATGATCTGGGATTAGGAAAATATATTGCGATTTTGCACATAAAATGATACGATGTTTTCTAGTTTTTTGAAATTTCTGCGTTTTTCAAACGACCACCGACATGAAGTCAACCATTTTGAGCTAAAAATGGAGTTAATGAATACAAACGACTTTCTTTTTGACCGGTTGATTTATTAATAAACATTTAAATTCCATACTAAAAATCTGATATTTTAATAAACGAATTATGCCTATTTCTGCTCTAGTAAATTCATTAGCAGTAATAGGTCCCGTATGAACCATTAATTTATCTGTTTTTGCTTTTATTATTTGAACATATCGCAATACATATACAATAATTCGAACTAATGTAATAATTGATGAATATTTTTCAATTATGTTTAATTCAAAGGCTGACAACAGCGAAATATTTTTTATCTTACGTTTTTATGATATTTTGTGAACTTCTAAATTAGAATTTGTAAAAAAATTTGACCAATTATTGTAGTTTAAAAATTTCGATTCATTTAACCATTTATCTTGATACAACTTTAAAAATGATTCAGCTGATAAATCTCGAGTAGCTAAATCAGCTTGTATTGTCAGCAAATTTCACATAATACCATTGACCAAGTGGAATTACATCTATAATTTTATCTATCCGATCACAAACTTACTGTTTCCAAGTATCTATTAGATAATCAGCAAAGAACCACTGTACTATCAGTAAAAGCTTGTATATTTCGCAATTTGATTTGTAAATTCGTATTAATACGTGGTAATAGTTCAGTAGTTAAAACAGCCGCTTGAAGCTTCAAACGAGGTATTGTAGTTGGCTGTAAAGTTTCATTTAATGTAGTTATACAAATTTTTTCACGTTAAAATATGAAATCACAGTTGAGATATAAGCCATTTCTGGGAAGCCCATAAATAAAAAGTTAGAAAACGGCTGCAGTTGTAAGTGACGTCAGAAAGTTTGAAGTTAAAAAAACAAAAAAGGCTTTAAACTAGATTATATTCTACATACCATGAACTATGAAAAATATGGAAAATTGATAAAATAGCAGTATTTTTAAAAAAAAGTTTCGAATTTTGCAAAAAAACATCCATTTTTTGCATTGCAAATTTGCATTTTTTAAAGGATCAAAAAGATCCTAGTTCATGTAAAAAGATGTGCTGAGTATTCCCTAAAAATTTCAAATCGATTCAATGACTTGTTCGCGATTTAGAACTGCAGCCAGTTGAAAAATGCTAATTCAAGAAAAGTGCGTTTAAAATTTTAACTATTGATTTTTATGTTAAAAATTTTAATTTATCGAACTTACAGTTATTCTACTAATACAGGCCCCTACAATTCGCCTTCTTGCTCAAAAAGTTTCTGCTTAGCCGCTGCAGTTTTCCTATAAGCTGCAAGATCCTCTTTTGAAACGCATTGGTACCTTTTCTCCGCGAGCTGGATGCGCGTCATATCACGCTGGTCGACATAATTTTTAGCACAAGGTCCAATAATCACTCCCATAGTGTTAACTATATTTAGTATTAATTGAAAGCCGTCATTAAAGACCCCAAAAGCAATATAATCGGCCAGTTGAATAGTTTTTAAGCCGCTATGGAGAAGTTTTGGAGCAAGCCATTGTAACTCTCATTATTATTTTGAGTATTGCTTCCTTTGCACCCGTTTAATAATTCGGTCTTACTCAAATCCGTGTAAATTGGATTTAATGCTTTTAAAACGTCTGTGTCTAGTGCAGGATAATCATGCTTGAAGTTCTTCATATTAAAACCTTCAATTTCCTCTCCGCGATACTTGCACCAATTGTCCGCGCCGGGCGGTCAGTTTTGATACTGCGGCTTCTTGTCAGTTGAACCCGTTTTGGAGCTTATTTATGACTTTATCAGTTAATTTTACTGTGTCCTTACTTCTGCCTCCCAAATCCTGCATTTTCTTCTTTTCACTTCGGCATCGAGTTCTCATTCTTTTCTTGACGCGTAGATAGCATTCTTGTTTTTCGACTTCCATGTCGTACGGATTCCTATCTAAAATACTCTCAGACGTAGCATTATCGCTGTCGCAGATGTAACGGGTATATTTTACTCCATAATTTGCAAGCGAGCGACCAAACATTTCTACACACTGGAGTTTCTTTCGCACCTTTCTAATTTCCGCATGCATTATTTTCACTCATTTTGAATTCAATTTTAGCTGCACTGTGCTCTACACGACCCAGGACAGTAAACGTACATACCCGTTCCATCAAATCAGAACATACTGTAAATAACTAACAAGCCCTACGCGAGTACAGTGCCACTTACAGTGTCACTGATGTTATAGACCAGCTCAAGATGAGAAAACCGGTTTTTATTTTACATCGGGGGATGCAACATTTTACAGAAACATGACGTCAAAGCTTGTGAATCAGCGCAGTTGCCAGGCGCTTCTCCCTGACGGTGAGAGTATAGTAACTGGCTACCGAGTGGCTTCGCTTTAGTAGCTTGCTATTTCAAAAATATTTACGATTTGACTAATACTTTAGGATACTATTGTGTAAATTATCGAAAAATACGAAAAAAAAACAGTTTTTTAAAAGTGAGAAACTAGTCTAGCCCTTTAATTAAAACAAATAAGAAAATCTACAGGACAAAAGTAATTTTATAATGTGACGGCACATATTGTAGTCCAGCAACATTTTATCGTATGCTAAATTTTTTACAACGCATTAAAATGTTGGAAAAATAAAAATTAATATTAGTATTTTTTTATTTTTGTGCGCGGTCTGATGTATATTAATGTAGCAAATAAAAATTTAATTAAAAAAAAAATGGAAGATACGAAGGAAGCCCGATTTCTAGGTATAGTAAATGATTTATATCTGGATCAGAATTTAGTACGATCTTTGTTTTATTTATTTTTTATTACGCCATGTACAGCCTTATGACTAAAGGCGTGAGTACTGTTAGGATTTAGATTCGGGAATAGAGACTGGTAGCTTGCAGGAAAGAGAGGAGTTTGAGAGTTTTGATATCATTATCTGAAAGTAGGGATTTAAGAGATTCGTTTCGGATGTGTAGGTTTCTTTGGGTTTGGAATTTTAGATAATCGATTAGTATATGTTTCATATAGATGGGGACTGTGTAGGATTCACATATAGGTCGAGGCTGTTTGTTTAGTATATAACCGTGAGTGAAAGTTGAAGAGTCCTGTTCTTAGCCTGAATAGTACGACGGCGTCTTTTCTAGATAAGAAGTTCGTCAAATATCTACGGTTTTCTTTATCGTTTTTAGTTTATTTGTGTCTGGGATTTGATTCCAGTATTGTTGAAAGGATTTATGTACGAAGGATTTACTGGAAATTTTTAGGTCTGAAAGAGGAATTGGAGAGATGGTCACGGACAGTTTTGCTATTTCGTCTGCTTTTTCATTTTGACGGGTGTTGCAATGGGATGTTATCCAACAGAAGATGATTTCTTTGTGAGAAAATGAGAGAGCACTTGCTATTTCTTGGGAAATGGGATGTTTGTTCTTTTTATGATTGTTTTGGATTGTGAGGAGTGCTGACAATGAGTCTGTTCGAATTAGAATATTGTTTGATGAGAGGACTGTAAAATGTGGAGGTAGTGGAAATGGTATTTCATTGTGATCATAAATAATCGAGCATCCTGCTCCGCTTGATTTGGAGCCGTCAGTGTATATTTTGACAAAATTTGGATATTTGGTAAGGAGGTTGTTGAAGTGATGATTATAAATGAGAGGGTACGATTGGGATTTATCCAAGTGAGAGTAACAGATGTGTCTTAGGAGTGTATGAAGACCAGAGTGGATTGATATTGATGGGAAAGTGTTGAATATGAGTGTTCTTTAGGATAATTGATTTTAGAAGATCGTCATTGTTGTGAGAGAGGACGTTGGAAGGAATCATAAAATGGAGGGGGCTGTTGAAGTTGGGATTTGTGTGGATTTTGATAGTAGTATTTGTGGAGTTAAGATGTCTTCGAATGTTTAATGGAGGTTTTGACGATTCGCTTTGAAGGCTGTCAATAGGAATTGTTCGAAAGGCGCCTGTGACTAATCTCAGGTATGTATTGTGAATGGTATTCAGTGAGGCGAATCCATACAGAGGTGAACCGTAATAGATTATTGGTCGGATAAGGGTGTGATAGAGCTTCAGAAGTGTGGATCTGTCGAATCCGTATGAAGTACGAGCTAGTTTTTTAAAAGGATTAATCTTTTTAAAGCATTTGCTTTTGAGGTTTTGAATTTGTGGATTCCTGGAAGAAGTGTTGTTAAAGATGACACCGAGGTATTTGACATTGTTAGAAAGTGGAAGAGGTATATATATTATCGATATCGATGTTGAGATTTTTCGGACATTTGTAATGTTTGCAGAAGTGAATTGCAGCGGATTTTTTTGTGATATTCTAAGTCCGTTGCTCCTTATTATTTGATTAACTGCTTTTTGGATTTTCTCCGATTTTTGGATCTTGACAGCTGATGGCTGTGTAGAAACAAAGAGTGCTTTAATGACGAGAAGAGGAACTGAAATGGCTAGATCGTCGATGCCGGTGATGAAAAGAGTAGGGCTGAGAACAACTCCCTGGAGCACACCATTTAGCAGTCCATGTGTGTCTGAGAATATGATGGCAATACGAACGACAAATTCTCTATTTTGAAGAAAATTGAATATGAAATGTAACATAGTACCGTCTATGTAAACTGATTTCAAGGCGGAAAGAATTTTGTTTCTTGATATCGAATGCTTTAGTAAAATCGAAAAAAAATCGCCAAAAAATGATTTTTGTTGTGATAGGCGTCGTTAATTTTGCTATTTGTGTAGATTAGTTGGTGAAACGTTGACCTGTCAGGTCTAAATCCGCATTGAGCGGGAGATAACTTGCCGTTTTGTTGAAGATACCATAGCAACTTCTATTTACAATTCTCTTGAAAATTTTGCAGAGATTCGATGTTAAAGATATTGGTCTGCAGCTGTCGGCATGAAAAGGATTTTTATCGGGTTTTAAAAAAAAAGATTACGATTGTTTTTCTCCAGATAGTAGGAAAGAAATGCGAGATCCAGATATTATTGAAGATCTTGAGTAATAGATGTTTTATATTATCTGGAGCGTTTTGAAAAAATTAAACATGAAAATTATCTGGACCCGGGGCTGAAATTTTTGAAGAATTTATGGCATCTTCGAGTTCTGGAAGAGTGATGTCCTGATTGAAAGTTTGATTAGAAGCTTCAATTGAAATATTATCGACTTGAGATTGTTGAGAAGCGGTTGTGTTTGATATATTGCTCAAGTGATCTGCAAAAGCATTTACTATTGTTGTGGGGTCTGTGTTGATATCGTTATTGATAAAGATGCTTTTTGGCGAAGAAGTGCATTTTTTGATTCTATATTCCAGATGGCTGACCAGATCTGAGAGCTGGAAGTTGAGGAATTTATATTCGAAATAAATTGTTTCCAGGAATCTTCTTTTACTTGTTTGGTAGTTCGCTGAGCTATTGCTTTCAATTTAGGAGGTTGTAATGAGTGAGAGCCTTTTTTAGAGCTTTGAGGGCTCTTCTATGATTTTGAATTGCTGATTGATAGTCCTCTGACCACCACGGAACTGATTTTTGGCGAAAAATATTGCACTTGAGAATCGATTGAGATGCGTAGTCTAATATATGATTTGTGAACATAATTCCCGGAAGAGGGCCCATTTGGAATTTTTGAAATTTCATTTTTCAGGAAGATTTTCATCCGGTAGTGAATCAATGTTCAGATTGATGAGTTGGGGGACATGATCACTTCCTGACATGTCGAAATGGTGAAATGTGTGAATTAGGTGATTTAAGTTAGCTGTGTCGAATAAGAGGTCGATTGGAGTATGTTCTTCCGTAGAATAGCAGCATACAACAATATACAAAATTTAGCACCCAGATGAGAAAAAATAACCAAATATGAATGGGAGCAGAACTATCGAACTCAAAAACTATTCAAAATTAAGAAAAAACTATGACCATGGATTATATCACACAGACTTAACTGTCACGAGGAAATAATACCAGCTCACTTTCACATAGGCCACTGCATCTTCACACACAGTCACCTATTCCAAAAACAACCAAAACCCATTTGTGACGTATGTGAAGGACCAGTAACGGTGGAGCATATGCTCGCCTCTGCTGCAAATTTCAACAAGAAAAATCCGCAGGAGGGTGCTGGTCTGCCCGAAATTCTGGCTGTAACAGCATATTTACATTTTGGAAGTTCACCAGACGTTTCCCAATTATATAGTAGTACTGTATTCATCAATTTTTTTCTTTGTTTTATAATCTATTACTTATATGATGTAAACTTTTTAGCGTCGCAAATGGCCCCGGCTGCCGAGCGACTTTAAATAAATATAAAAAGTTAGATAAATAGCGGCAAATAAAATTGAAGTAATTTTTCTCGTACTAGAAAAAACTAATTAGATTACGGATGTGTCTTAAAATAAAAAATTTAAAACGGAAAATTCGTATTTACAATAATTACAGCATTCCATATCCCTGAACTACAAAATAAATTGTGAAAAATAAGTATTTGCTTTGAGTAAAAACTAACCAACTTCTGGTCGAGTATATGATGCGATGATAATAAGTAGTTAGTACTAATTGAAAATACCTACTATGTAGAAACGCGTAATGACGGTCAGTACAATTATGGCGCATGATTCGAACATTATACATAAAGTACAACAACAACTTTTTTATTTTTTGAATACATTTAGACGTATGATCGTTTTTACTATGCTGAATAAATTTAGAAATTAAACAAGTATGATTTTGAATAAATACGAAAATTTTTTTCAGAGTAACCAACTTTAATAGATATTTAGAAATTTACAAGAAACAACAAATACATGATTTTGTGAAAATCTAACACATAAAATTTCAAGAATGTCATTTTTTTTGTATAAAATAAATAACTTTAGTAAATTCGAAAGTTACCTAATAATAAATTAAAAGTTGTTCGAAGAAACTGTCACTAACATATATAAACTTGCAAGATTAGCAGAGTTACTAATTAAATAGTTTTTCTGTGCAGATTTAATTAATTACCGCTAATATCTTGATTGCAATTTAAAAGTTGTTTTTCAGCCAAAAAAAAAAAATGCACCATTTTCTTCCGTTTAATAATTTATATAAAAAATGTATTTATTTAATGCTAATTTGATGAATATGTACTATACAGAGTTGCAGACATTTATGAGTAGAACGTTCTTTGAAATAGTTAGGCCGTGTACAAATTAAGCGTGCGATGCGTGCGCACGATTTGAAGATCACCTCACCGCAGCGCGGCGAATGCGCAAGTGTCCAATATGAAAGATGCGTGCGATTATCAGTAGCTGTTTGTTTATATTGTATTTTTATTTTGCAACTGCGACATTTTTATATTTTAATGGATATTAAAAGTGTTCAGATCACTTATTTGTGATAATTTATTATTAGCGTATGTTATCAAAAAAAAAAAAAGAAAGTAAATGAAATTTATAGAATGATAGAAACATTTGGTGACATAGAAACGTTTAATTATTTAGTGGATGTGATATTTCCAAATATGCCGCCATCTGTAACAAATTTTAAACGTTCAAGTTCAATAGGAAGAATGAAATAAAGATTTATTAAAAATATTTATTTGGAAATTTTTATTTCTAATAAGAAATACTTTAAAAGGTTTAATTTTTTAATATATTATATTATTATTTAAGTTTTTTTTAAATTGCACTAAATTTCTAAGTATACAATTTAAATTTTACCATTAAAAATTTATTAGCAAATGTACTTGATTTTATGTTACAATTTTGTAAAAAACTTTGTATACTTTTCTTGCATAATCACAATCATTTTGAAATAAATAAAACTTTAATCACAATCATTTTTTCCCATCCATTCTTTTATAGCATTTGTCCACCTTATTCAATCAAATTGGCTGTTTTTGCACTTCCGTAATTATTAAAATTCGTAAAAATACAACTAATCACTCAATCGATTTTGTAAATTTACTATTGGAAATCTGCATGTGACTGGAGAAAATCAAACCAATCCGTTTTAATCGCACGAATGCAACTTCAAATTGGACACACTGCACAGATTACATAATTTTGAAAAAATTTCCGTACCACACGCACGCATCATCGCACGTTCAATTTGAACACGGCCTTATTGGTATTATTGACTAATATGCAATTAGCGTACGTAGGTCGGCTGATCAAAGCAAAACTATTCATACCACTTGTAAACGAAAGCGAATACTAAAATGAGATAAAATATGCGTCTTAATAAGTACAAGAACGTATTAATAACGTTCGATATAGTTTCTTGCTTGGTCTGTTCTGAATATCAACACTGTTTTATCTTATCAATGAAAAAATTTTCTGACTTTTTGGTACACAGTAACTGTACGGTATCCTTCAATTCACTGTTTGTAATAGATAGGACACCCTTAATGTTTCTTTTAAAGATGACAAGATACAAAGAAATAAAATATTAAATCATTATGAAATCTATACCATGGGCTTAAATCTTCGTATGAGCTACGGGGGTTATGGGAAACAAATGTAGTTGAGCATTATTCGATCACAAGATTAATGAAAGTTTTCTAACCAAAAACTATTTCTTTTCGATCCTGTTCACTAGTAACAAAAGTTGGCTGATTACTGCACAATTTATCTTTTATTTTCGTTTTTCTTACTTCTGATTTGCGAAATTTCATTATACAGCTTTTACAGTTTTTCCCACGAGAAACTAGCTATTGCGCAGATTTAATAAACCGAGGGGTATTTATAGGTGATTAAACAATGGTTAATAAATAGATCAACTGTTCCGTAATATGGTAATAGGTTTTATAGTGAAGTAAACAGGTAATTAATAAGAACATATTTCGTATAGAAGAACAAATAAAGCGAAATACAACCAACTTTTTAAAAGAGACCAGTAGGCAGATTAAAAAAAGATCAGCTTCAATTTAAAAAAAATTTGCACATTATCCTTTCGTTTAAACTGAGTTTCAGTTGTCAGCGCGCATTAATTTCGGTATTATTGTAGTATCAAAGTAAACTGAAGCTTATATCGTCCCGGCTAATACAAAAATGCAAATTCCATAATTTTTATGGCTCTAGTTATTGAGTTCATTCAAAACTAGCATACGGATAGACAAAAATTTAAAAAAAAAAATATTCTCCGTTTATACATGGTGATGGTAGTTTAAAATATGGTAATTAAAATACGAGTAACTTCCAATTACAGATTTACAGTTTTGTAATTGCTATTATACAATAAGATAGTTATTTCTATTAATTTTACCTGTTCACAGTACAACTGTAAGGAAGAAGAAAATTAATTTTATAAAAATGGTATATAAAAATAATATGAAAAAATAAAGTACGGTTTAATTAAGCTTGAATTTCACCATTGGAGACGCGATAAATTAACAGAGATAACTGTTTCAATGTGTAATTTAAGATCACCGTTAACTACAGAATATTTGTAGCTTATGAGGTAATAAATTAATTTGTGACGTCACGGATCGAAATGGTCCAGATGAATTTTTTTCGTTCAACAGACACTCCTATTTAATGTTTTATCACCTTTTGACGCCATTTTCTTTATTGAATCTGTACTTGTTATTGTTGCGATTTTTGTAAAAAAACGTCTTATATCTCTTACATAATTTGCCTTGATTATTAAGTCTACTTTTACCGAGAAATACCTAAAAGAATAATGACTAAACATTAAGAATAAAATGGAATGCGATTTTTTTTTTTTTTTTTTTTTTTTTTTTTTTTTTTAAGAAAACAATAGAATATTATAATAGTTTTATAATTTAGTACCAATCATTAAGCCAGATTTACCGAATTAAGAATTAAAGAATCATTCGATTATTTTTGCATAACACAATGATTAATAATTTTTTTATTTTTTTATTATGAATTGAAATTACTTATATATATTAAATTTATAGTGGTTGTACAAATTTTTATTTATTAAAATCCTGATTTACAGTGGAATACAAAAAAGATTTTTATTTTTTACTTTCACATTAGATTTTATCACACACACACCCACACACATAAAAAATATTTTATTTTATAATTCCGCTTTGAATTAATTCATCTGTATTGTAAATCCCGATGGTACATAAACAAACTATTGCAGCTCCTTGCTCAGCACATCTTTTATTCTTTTCCCTAACAAAATACAAAATATACATTTTTATCTTTAATAAAAAAAATGATTAAAACGGAAAGAATGCGATTTTTAACTAATTTAAAATTCTTAGTAAGTGTGTGCTCCATATCAACATATAAACGCATATAGTCTAATAGTGGGACATATCTGTATACTTAAATTGATTTTCAAAATCTTCAAATACAAATGTAATGTTTCTTTTTTGTTTCTCTTTTTTTTTTTTTTTATACATTTCTAATATTTATTTAATAAGAATTCTGTAAACAATCTGCGCGCAGTGGCTGAAGCAGAAATCACATTTAAAAAATTTCATCGGTTACAATGAAAATACATATTTACATTAAATTATTTTCATTATTGTAATATTTTCAGTAGAACCATTACACCAACAAGCGCCTTATGGAAATCTAAAATTAAAAAAAATTAAAATTCTGTACTGGCTCGAACAAAAACTCTGCGGCGAATGAATTGAAATAAAACATAGAATGAACGCGCGCAACGCAAAACTAGTAAAAAGTTGAGCGAAAAGTAGCACAGATGCGTGGAAAGTTTTTTGATTGTTATCACTAAATTGAAATTGCGCAAAGAAAATGAGGGCTACTTTTAAAAGCGTTTTGTTTGTTAGATGCATTCGGAATAATTTTCGTAAATGAGTATGCGATTCTGGAACAAACCGGTAAGGAAGCAGCTTTTCTTTCTTTCTATAACGCTGAATTGTTTATATAACAAGTGATAATATATTATGGAAAGTATCTATGATTTCAAGTATAATAATGGCGATAAAGAATATTTCACGTACCAGTATGTAGATGAATACTTGTGTCCGTTGTACGTAACGATTGATGTAAATAACTTATCAGAC
This sequence comes from Icerya purchasi, assembly GCA_039619475.1. Taxonomy (NCBI): domain Eukaryota; kingdom Metazoa; phylum Arthropoda; class Insecta; order Hemiptera; family Monophlebidae; genus Icerya; species Icerya purchasi. The sequence continues at coordinate 77,176,965 of CM077116.1, forward strand.
TGTGTTGTCTCATAGGAGGGAGGATCTTTTCGTTGTTTTTTTGAAATTGTAAATAACTTTGTTTTCGGAAGATCAACATCGTTTGGATATAAATTTCTGATGAATGCACAACGCATTGAGATAACATTATCGTTATTTTCTAGTTCATCGATTTTCCTTTTTTTCTTAATACTTTCCGGAACTACAGTCCAGCGACCACATAGTCCTTCACTGTAGAATTGATTGCTTTTAGCTCGACAGTATTCCTTCAGGTTCCAAACTGCACTGAAATTAAAATACCATCACTGATAATGACAAGTAAGCAAAAACTAAAATATGTGAATAACTATTAGCAATTTAAAAAATCAAAAAAAATATAGGATTTTTTTTATCGAGTTTACGGGAATTTAGCACGAGAAAGATTTATTAATAAATTAATAAAGTTTATAAGTTTTATGAACTGAATTAAAATTAATTCTGCTATAAAGTACTGAATATTTTAGTAACGGCCAATAATTGCATTGTACTTTTATTCAATTTTTTTAGGCAACTGTTTACATATCTACTTCTCAGATTATTTAGCTGTAAATACGCAAAAAAATGCCGTTTTTACACCGAATTTAATAGGGATCGGTTCACTAAAGTTCGAATGGATCGGATTTTTTCAAACTGAAAGTAAATGTTACGTGCCTGTTTAAGAACTTTTTTTTTTTTTTTTTTTTTGTAATACAACTGTTGCAGTTTTATTTATTTGAAACGAATAGTTTCAAAACATATCTTTACTTTAACTTTTATTTAGGAATATTCCGGCGACATCTATTCATCAAATTTTTATTCCATGTTTTAATTCTCCTCCGCACATATACATTGTTAGATTTTTATCAGAATTAAATCGAAAAGTTAATTATTTGTATTCTCATATCAACAAACAATGGCGGACTCTATTTCTTTTTTTAAAATAAAATGTAACTATAGTTGTATAATTCATACCCTGTCATGTTACGTAAATTTTTCCATCTTAATTTTTGTTCTATATGGATTTTTAAAGTGTTATATTATTTATTAGCTTTACTCACTTTCAATTCGGAATACTAGTAACTTTATTAAAAATAATAGTGAAAATTCCATTTTTTTTTAAACTTTATTCTTCGCGATCATAATTAAGGAACTAAAGTTTAAGACTACGGGGAAATTTTAAAAAAAATTGAAAACATGGTTTACAGAGATCATTGGGAAAATTTTGAACCCGCGTGCGCCACTTTTTATTTGTTAGAATATGGTTACGGCAAAAAAAATGTTAAGAAAGGAAGTATTACGCGTACATTCCAAATTTCACTCATATTTTCTCTACATACACTTTTTATACGATGTTTAAACATATAAATATGAATAAAGCCGAAAACGCTAGATGATCGGTGTTTTGATTACATTCTTATTAGTAGTAGATCGTTATATTGTAGAGAATCAAACTAAAAAGTTATGTATTGAAAATTTTAGATAAAATTTTATTGTATTTAGTCTCTTCCTCTAAATTAGTTATGATCCATTGAGAACAAAGACTGGAAGAGTACATCACGGCAAAAGACCAATCTTAGGATTGAATTACACGAAGAAGAAGAAGTACGGAACCGTAAAAAGATAGCATTAATTGAGGCAGATGAACGTCTTCGAGTACATGTTAATTCTCTAGTGATTAAATTCAAATGTTTGTTCTCAGGCTCTTCATCACAGTGAGGGATCTGCAAGAACGTTACTTAAAAACAAGTTCGTAACAGTTGCTTAATAATTTTTTTGTATCTCGGTATGTGTGTGGTTTTCAGTTCTCAGATTGTCTTAATGGGTTATAGAGGGTCTATAAAAATAAATGCGTCGTCAGGCCGGAGATTAGGCTGGAGACATTCTTTAAGGCAGAAAACTTTATTTCCAGAATTGAATAGAAGTTACGGAGTCGAACTGCATGAACATTTCCCTTCAACTCATAGGTGTTGGCAACTAGAGAAGATATCTTAAAAGAGGGTTTGCTTTGGCAGTGCCTACAGTTACAGAAAAACTGCATTTTTTCTACTGTAAATCGGGACACTAGTTTGACATCCTGATTAAAGTGAGAGTTAATGAGGGTTAGGGCTATCTTTCCAGATTTCATTGTAATATTGTGTAAGGTCTGTACTTCAGTTAATTCTCTGTTCTTTAAGAACGGATATTATACATGGCAAAGTGAATCTTATTTGGGAAAGAAAAATAGGGGAATTATGAATTTTTACATGTGTGGAAATTAAACAGGTACCGGCAGAATACTACCTTGAATGTTATGAATCTTGAATAAATGCTAAAGGTGGGATGCCCACTACAGCGTAGATGTCCAACAATGGCGACGTTCTATGCGCTCTAAAGATAAAGCACGTATTAGTGTAGTGGATTGTTTCAAGCGATTTAAGAAGTATTTTGTTTGTTGAGGAATAAACTTGGCAGTCGTAAGATAATTTGCTTGAAATAAGTGATTTGTGTATAGTTAGTAAAGCTTCGGATCCATATTATATTTAAAATTTGAAAGGAATTTTATAATCTTCAGAAATTTTATGCATTTATTTTTAAAATTGTAAATATAATGTGACTAGGGGTATGTTTTCCATCAAACATCAGACTTAAGAATTGCATGTGAAAACGGATGTAACCGGTGAGTTATTCGGGAAAATAGTTATGTCACAGCTAAGGCAACTGAAGCGCCTCATGCAGAATTTTATTTACATTGGTTTAGCTGGGAAGAATTTTAGGGTATTATTATCATATATGATTGTTGATTGAAGGATTGACTTAACAATGGATAAAGGGTTAAAAGTTAAAAGGAAAAAGTAGTATTCAGTTTTAAATTTAGTAATTTATACAGTTTTTTCTTTTCTTTAAATTATTTCCTTCTCGTACTACTTTGAATTTTTGTTTTGAATATTGTATTTATTTTATATATTCATAATATTTGAGGAATTTTTATAGCATTTTTTGATTTTTAAATAACTAGCCGTGTTTGCGCGAATACGTTGCACGTTATTACAAAAATGAATATTTGAAATTATTACCTTAGTTAAAAAAAAAAATAAGATTACTAATCTATAAATATATATATATATACCCTACATATCGGGCAGAATAAAGTGTTTCTTTTTTTTACATTTAACAACTACAGATTACTATGCAAGCATTTGTCGAATAGAATAGATTGCCAACATGAGCAGAATACTTGCATTAGTAATAAATTTAAAATATTTAACTTTTTTTTTCACATATGTTAAAAATAATATTTTTGTTACAAAATGATTACTATTATTGCGACAACAATATATTAGGTCATTATATGATTTAGCTCTTGACATCGTGACAAACGGCTGCCCATGACTAAAGACAAATTTTCTGAGCAGTGAATTCATTCAATGTCTGTCCTTGAACTTTATCGACGGTTATTGCATACAATGGGCTAATCAAAAATTGGCGTGTTGTAACGACGTTCAGTGAAGGAAACCGCTTCACTTTGGCGAGTTCTAATAATATTTAAATAAAACAAGTTCTTTCGTGAACATTTTCCGCACTCGACAAAAACATATAAAACTAAAAATGATTATTTAAACTTTTCTGAAATAATGGAATTTATAAAATTCGAACTAGTAAAGAACAAATTCGAACTAGTAAAGAACACTTTTTTTTTTTTAACCTAATCTAGAAATATTGGATTAATTTAAATGTTACGGTAGCAAATTTTCTTCTCAGGTGAATACACGGACAAGCAGAAGATGAAAGTATTATTTTCGCGAACCAATTTATTTTAACATAAAGCTAAAGTATGGACACACACATAAAAGTAGAAAATTTTTTTTTTTTATTTTTTCTTTTGGTATATTAAAAAAGTTTTGGTCATAGTTTTATTCGTTCTCTAATTGATCAGAAAAATTTGACGTAAATATACTAATACTTGATTAATTAAGAAAAGTACTATTTTCAATTTTTTCTAATTATATTATAATTTTACTGCATTATATTTTTTTACATAATTTTCATTTGACTAATTAATATTTTAAAAAACTCGATACTTCGAATCTTGCTATAGAGCACCAGCTAAACCTCTTCTTTAATACTTGTAGAAAAGTAAATTTCAATTCGCTACTACGCTATTCTTTATAAATCTCTGCTCTACGGGAAAATGTCGAACTACGAGTATGTTTTCGGGCTTCGGTCCATATCCGTAATTCAAAAGAAAACATACAATACGAAGTGGTCTAAGTACTTGAAGTAAAGCGGATACAGAGAGCGTATTTTTTTTCTTACAAAATGGGAACGTGTACATTTATTTACACGATTAAAAATAATATACATCAGGAACATTTGTAATATTAAGTAACGAACGGTACTGCGAAAAGCTGGACACGTACCGCAGCGCAATCAAATCATCGATGTAATGACTGTATACAGCGTGTCAACGGTTGTATTCTATTTGTCGAAATGTCAGGATTATCACTTAATTCCAAAGAGAAGGTGTCTTGCATAAATTTTGAAATTCAAGACCACGAACACTTTTCAGATCGATAACTAAATCTCTGTATAGAACAGTAGGAGTTTCGTGATAACTTTTTTTTCCACAATGTCAAAAATCGTTACCTTCGCACGGTGCGCCATCAAATTTAATTCGAAAAATCTCGCATATCTAGACTACTTGTATAGCATGTAATGTACACGGAAACGATTTAAGCTAAATTATCTTAGTTTTCGAAAGCGAAAATGTAACCAAACGATATAAACACTACGAAAATATAATAAAATGTATATTCGGTTACACTGATTATGACTTTAGAGATCAACAGAAATGCAATTGAAAAATTATAATTTATATAACCATTTTTAATATCTTCGTTGGCAGGAAAAATAAAATCGAATAAATAAGGACAGAACAACATCAACCGGAGAACGACAACGAACATTTTTAAAATTACAAATGATGTCACTCAAGCCGTAGTAACAGCTTTTCGTCCACAAAAACCCGATGCCATGAAATTTAGAATTACCTCCAGTCTGAAAACATATCAGTATTAATAAAGATGAGACGTAAACGTTTAGAATTATCGAAAGAAGAGCATTTGGATAGACATCATCAGGAATATTGCGATGCCAAAAAAGAGAAATTTGAAAACGTATCTGAAGAAATGTTCGCTAGAGGAAAAAGAAGTTAAACGATCTACGAAAAAATTTACTACTTTGTCTTCGGTGATTTGTCGGTTAAATGTGAATTTTGTCATGTGTTATCATTTGAATCTGAAGAAGAGCGATCAACTGTTGTTATAAAAGCCAACATCGCGTCACTGGAAAAGCTTTACTCGACGAATTGAAACATTTGTTTTTTTTTTTACCGATAAAGAAATAAATTTAATTTGGACAGAATATTCGCATTTATAATATTGTTTTTCTTTTTTTCTAATTTCAAAAATGCGGATATCAAGGGTGGAGATGATGCAACTGGCAAGAAAAACGTAAAAATTACATCCCTCAAATCTTAGGCACCGAAATTAGATTTAGGGAGCAAACGATGAGTAAGGGGGTTGGTTGGCAAGCGAAGCGAGTAGGTGCAAAGCCTCCTAGTATACATGTGTATAATCGGATTGTATATTAAACAATTAACTAGAAAATTAATTTCAAGTAGTATATATGTTTAATAAAAGTTTTAAAATTGTTGATTTTTAATGCTTTAGAAACAACTAAATGAAATGCTTATATTTTATACGAAGTAGATGAAATTAAAAATATAAAAAAATACATTTGAGCAACTTAAGGGAAATATAAGACATTTTTTGCCGATAAGAAACGATAAGAAGTCCGTCTGTGTGAGGCGTTATTATTTATAAATTTGATTAGGCGAGCTGCTTCTCGCGTTCAGGTAGAATAAGGCGATGAAAAGGAGGAATTTAATTGCTACGTATTGCCGAAGTTAAAATTACCATATTTGTTCCAACGTTTGAGCCTCAAGCAGCGCTTGACCCAGCGGAGTTTCTTGCAGTTCTCTTAGCATATTTTGAACGCAATATTTTGTGTTCGATGGCGGATTGTCGTAATCTATCGCATATCGTAAATACTGATGGATAATATCCTGTAACTGAATTTTACCTTCTTTTCGGAATATAGAGCAGTTATATTGGGCTGCTCTAGCCAGCATAACACTGTTGCATCCTGTTTCTTTACGAAACTTCTCAATGTCGGAATATCTGCCTATTTCATTGGAACCACCACTGTAACGAAAAACATTCAATGTAAAAACAAATTTAAAAAAGTAACACAAGGCGTGTTAAAATGTAAAGTCCAGTACGACTGAAAATCAAAAATGCATTCCAGTTAAACGTTTATTAGATAGTCTAGTTCTTTTCATAATCGTCGCAGCCTTCTAACCATCTGCTAGCAAAAATTTACCGATTCCATTCTCGTAATTTTGGAATACATGAATGTCTAATTGCATCTTGGCGTATCGCTGCCCGCTCAGGAACCTGCTTTATAGCCGCGAAGAGGTAAAAACCGAAAGGCATCCGGTTAGATGCATTGCATGAGGGCACACATATCCCATCCGAAGGATTGCAAAAGTTCTTTTGCGGCGCACGCGCAGTGAAATCATGCATTGTTACGAATAAAGATCATTTATCTTTAGCATGGTGTATTAACGTCCGACAATACATCGTAACGCTGACAACTGTGTCGAGGTTGACATGTACTCCTCCGAAAAAAGTCCCTTCAAGTCTCAGAAAGCTGTCAAAGAAATATTTTAGGCCAATGAAGAAGTATTGGAATTTTTTGAAAAGCATTGGCGATTTCCAAATTAATTTGGGCTCATAATGTCACAACATTCATCTTTAGTGATAATGTGCAGCAATAATCCCTCGCCGACTTAACGATATCCCGAAAAAAATTCTAGCACAGCTATCAACCGATCTTTCTTTGTACTTTTCGGTCAGTGTTTTGGGACCGAGCGGGCGCAGACTTCCTATAAACCGAGTTTACAGTGAAAAATGGTGTGTGGTGTGCGTATCTCGGTAAACATTTTTCTACGCAGTACAGACGAAATTCAGGTGATCGTAGCGCATTCAAAACCGCTCGCACAGTTTTGATTAAATTTAATGGTCGCGTAACCATCTAGTTAACTTTTCAATGGCGAAAGCGTTCGTTTCGTACAAGTTTGTGAGTTTAGAATATAAATAGTGGCCGAAATTTTATTGCAACTTCCCTATTCCGTCGTTCACTTCATTCTCCGTGAACTCACGGTGGGTTACATCTCTCCAATATCATACCGTTTATCGCGTGTGCCAGTGTTACCAATGAAAAAAGAAAGAAATGCCGGACCTTACTTTTTAAACACGTCTGTTATTGTAAAAGTTTTAATAATTGTTGTGAAATAATTCGAAAATAATTTTCATTACAAAAAACAAAAAAACAAACAATTGTTTTATGTATAAATGTATGAAGATTAATTTAAGATTAATTTAAAACGTCTTAACTTTGCAATGACTGGTATTTGAAGTTCAGATGAAAGAACTTTCAACATGTAATTTCGATTACTATGTCGCGGTCTTTCTTGTTTGGTGCGGCCGTGTATAGCTATAGCGGCAATACCTGTTTTTTCCAATTTTTTACATATTTCAACGGTTTCCTCGAGTTCCGGTTTGACCCGTATTTTGCAGGTAACTGGAATTTTCACTGCAGTTATAACGGATCTTAATATTTTGCAGGCTTTTTCTATGTCGTCCAGCAGTGCAACCCCCATTCCACCTTTTACGGAAAATTCTTTGGGGCATCCCATGTTGATATCGATACCGGCTACATCGTTTTCTCTAATAAAATAAAAAATATTTATCGTAAAAAAGTAATAAAACTTGATGCGACTTCAAATTTATATTATACGTATAGAGATGAATTTTACTAACGCACGGAACACAAAAACTGAGGGAATTTATACATACATACATACATACATATATATATATATATACACACATACATACATATATATATATATACATACATACATATATATATATATATTGGATTCTGATATAACCGTAAAGCCCGTTGCCCATTGCAGCGAGGAATGTGAAATGTGTTTTTTTCGACTGCTTATTGCGGCGAGTTCGTTGAGCGAGAAAATAATAGTTTGCGACCAAATTATCGAATTTATATTCAGTCTTTTACTTTTATCTTTATTTGTTTGTTTTCATTTTAATATAGGTTGCTATGTTAACGAAGTTTATTATGTAATAAAGTGATACTCATTTAATCGGAAACAAGTTAAATACTTCGGGTATTAATATAGACTAACAATCAAACTGTATAAATGTTATGAATATTAAAACAACAAAAATTTATATATATTAGATTTATAAATAACGCTGAACTTGTTCCAAACTTTTGTATCGCATTATACAGGACCTAATAGTTTATTTATATATTTATGGAGGATTAAAATTAAATACCTTGTACAAAAAATTAAATAATTAATGTTTTACTAAAGTATAATAATTTTTAGTTTTTAGATTGGATTTTGTAATTAATTGTAAATTGATTGACTTAATATCCTAATTAAAACACTACAATATAATTATTGCTTTTAATTTAATCACTTTACATTACTATCAAAACAACAGATTTTATAACGGCATGTAAAGTTTAAATACAGACGAAAAATAATTTACCATCTTTTATTTCTAGTTTTTGTGCAATTATATCTTCTTTCATATTTAACATGTTTAAAATCGTTATGTTCTGTATTGTATAAAAATTTATATTTCTTAACTGTTTCAATTAGTTTTTCCATTAGTATATAGAAATTAAATAAAAAAAGGGGGGGACAAAAATTTATACAAATTACAAACAAAAAATATATATATATATATATATAAATCAAAAATGGCAAAGAAATATTATATAAAAGACAACTATTATATAAAATATGTATATAAAACTTTCGAAATGTACGAAATGTGTTTTGGAAAACTCGCTTAGCGATCCGAGCGAGGGGAATTATTTTTCCTCGCTCGCCTCTTTCGATTATTTCGACTATTATGGGCAGTGTTACATTTAAATATACAGTAATTGATTTTCAGAAAACACATTGCACATTTCACATTCCTCGCTGCAATGGCCAACGGGCCTACAGAGTGCTGTACAATTAAATTTTAAGATTAAAATGGGATAAATATAGGGTGGGGCAAAAAAGAACAACTGATTATGAAATATTTAAAAAAAGAAAACGGTTAGGGTTAGTGTGACGATTCCAGCGCTTTTAGATGTTGAAAATGATGCGATTTAACGTAGGCAATGTTGAAAGGGGTGATAATGTAATGGCGGGGCATTGTGCGTTTAAAAAATAATTCAAATTAAAATGTCACGATAAACCTCCGGATCGTAAAACTTTTCTAAAATGAGTGGAAAACTTTAGAAAATTAGGGGGTATAATGGATTATAACCAAACGGGTCATCGTCGGATTTCGAGAACTCTTGAAACTATCAAGAAAGTGCACGGTAGCCGTGAAAACCAGTCCATGCCGATCTGTAGCGCCAAGCTATGACCTTGAAGATTTCTCACACGTCGCTTCGAAGAATAATCAAAAAGGATTTAAATATGCATCTATATAAATTACAACTAACGTAGGAATTTCTGCCAACTGATCGGCTAAAAAGGTTAGAATTTTGCGATAAACTTTTAGACATGATCGACGATGAAGAGGTTAATTTGGAACGTGTGTTCTTTGGTGACGAAGCTTACTTCGACTCACACGGTCACGTTATTATACAGGATATGCATTATTACGCTACGAATACCCTCAACTAACACATGCTTGATCCCTACATTCCCCTCGTATCAGTGAAGGCGACCAGGAAGGAGAAAACGTTACGGTGAATGGAAGCTGCTACCTGACCATACTAAACGAGTTTCTTTTTCCAGAGTTAAAATGGAAGTGAATAGCAATTTCACGAGCGTGGTTTCAACAAGATGGTACGACAGCTCATATTCATATGGATGTTTTGAATCTGCTAAAGAAGAAATTTAAGACTCGCTTAATTTCAAGAAATATGAATTTCATCTGGCCATCGCGAAGCCCGTATTTAACTCCAGATTTTTATTTATCGGGCTACTTGAAGAGTAAAGTACTGGCGGATATACGGACATTGAAATCTGCGATTCGAAGAGAAATTTCTGCGATTACAAAAGAAACCTTGAAACAAGTGACTGATGATTTTTATAAAAAATTGCGAGAATGTAAAAATCGAAATGGAAACTACTTATTAGGTGTATCGTTTAAAACTAATGAAGTAGATTAAATGGCATACTTTTTGGAATTTTTTAGCGTTGATTTCATTTTTCCATCTTGAATAGCTTTTATTTGGCGAGCGTTTCATAAGGTGTTTTTTTTTGGCTCACAATGTAAAATTGAACAGGTTTTTAATTCACTTATTCTCACGTTTATTCTAACAATCCAAATGCAGAACCATGATAATTTTTAATTGTTGATACAACATTTACTAAAACTATTATTTCAAAATGATCAACTTTCAACACATTTGTAATAGTTAATTTCTTAAATTTAATGAAAAATGTTTCAAGCAAAACTCAGTTTCAGATTTAGGTATAATATATGATTTTTGTGAAAAATTCATAAATAATTCTTACGGAATAGTTGAAAGAGGATAGTTTGTCCTTCGACGGATGGAAATCTACAAGTATAGCCACATTTTCGAATAACACGATAAAAATTGCTTCAGACAAAAATGCTGATATTAAAATTTCGGGTTTTAAGAAAAATGGAAATTCCGCACTTCAACTGTTTCAAACACAGCAGTTGCAAATAAATCCGGATAAGTGCATGCGTATTTCTTTCTCGAATATAACGGGCCATAATAATCGGATATTTTTAGGTAACAGCATGATATCGAAAAGTAAGGAATTCAGATACCTTGGGAAAAGAAATTAATTAGACCTGAAAATGAGAAAATTTTACTAACCGTTGCTGTAGAATAGAATACTAACATGTAGCATAGTATTAAAACTGATACGAAGCTATGCTACGGCATTCAAGAAATTCAACAAACTAACCATACAACGATTTTAAAATAAAATCGTTCGAATGATATACCACGGAGCTTACGGTACGTCATTAATGAACTGATCTGTCGAGATCTGAAAGTGTGAACCATCGGTGAAGTTATTTATAGATAAGTTTGAAAAACATATAGTGCGGTCACGTGAATAGCATGATGAGTTGACAGATGCCTTCCGGAAAAATCAGTGATGAGCTGATTGAAAACAAGCTAAGATCTACAAATTTGTTTGACAAAATACGGAAGAATACACCGATGGAGTTATGTTTCCCTTTCACGCGTTCATTCAAGAAACCATTTGTTTGATAGCTAATTAGGCCAGGTACAAATTTTGCACAAATGACAAATATACATTTTAGGGAAAGAATTATTTTTAGATACTTTGTTTCACAACTAATTACATTCTGTGTTGAGCAATTATTTAATTTTCGTCAATGCAAAAGAAATGAATAATTAATAAGAAAATAATAAATTTTTTTTTTTCATTATCCTCGTTTTTCTTTTTATTTGTTTTGAAAATTGTGTATTTAATATATGATTAAAGCAAAGAAAATGATTATTTCTAAAACTGATTTCCGAAGCAATAAATGTACTTTGAAATTTACCGTCGATAAAAATAAATGAACGTACCTAGTTAAAATTGATTCGTCAAATATCTCTATATTACAATAATAAAAAATTTATATATTACACTAAAGCTGCAATTTTTGATGCACGATCAGGATCAGAAGTTCCAATCTGCAATATGACTTTATCTCGTTCTTTCGCACAGGTACGAAATATAATATTTCCATCAGTACGATCGATGTAGTCAACTGTTTTCAATACATCTAAAAAATATTAAATTTTTTTACATTTGTTTTATTCAGTTAAATAATTGCAAAAGAATAAACAAGTTTTGGACAGCAATACCGTATTTTTATCAGGAGCTATTCATGACGGGACTTGGTGTACTATAAACAAAATTCGTTATTTTCCTTTCAGTTACTCTGTAGAGGATATATTGTTTCAAGAAAACTAAATGTTCAGTATCAGTACTTAAAAAAAGAAACATACGACTTCGCCTTCAAAATCCATATTTCCTAACTTCATTAATATTTTTTAACGTTAATTTGCAGAATTAGATCTAAACATTTTATTAATAATAAAAATATACAAAATTTTTGAATACCTTTCCGATCTATCAGTAACTGCTGAAATATTTTCCATTTCTTTTATCACTGTTAATTTTGTCTTTATTTTTCTACTTTAACTTTGAAGACTATTAATAACGTATAATTAAATTAATACAACTGAACACGAACGAAAAAAAATCCTCGTCTTATTTCTTCCACTAATCTTTATATTTTGTTTTACTTTTACAAATCAGTCATAATTCAACTAGAAGAAAAAAATAGATAAAAATAAATCACAAGCAACAGTGCTTACAATTATGCGTAATTAAATAGAACGTTTTAAATTACTGATCAGCTCCGAATTTCACTAAAATCTTGATAATATAACTGTAAATTTGATTTAACACAATTTATATTCGCGAATGTTCTTACAGAATTTTTCGCATCTATTCAAATACCAATAAATGAATTTATTACATCAATAGTTTACGAAACGTTCGTTGATGCATGCTTATGCTATAAATTACTCTATACGGAGTTTACTGCGGGAGATAACACATTCCACGTAAAGACTATTAAAATTTTAAAACTTGGAACGTAATATTAAAAAACAAATTTAACTTCCCTCTATCAATTGTGTCGCTTGAAATATAACAAAAATGAAATAAAAACATCTAAACCAAACAAAAACTACGTGATTAATTTTTAGCGGCAATCTCCTCAAAAAGCACATATACTCTATACCACTCACAATCTATAAAACAAACTACATACTTACTATTAATAATTCGATCGCATTTTAACAACTTATAATCTATTAATTCTTCGCAATAAACCAGATCCGCACCGTAATCAATGGACAGTAATCGCATAGGCAAAGTACACATTTTCACCATTGGAGCGAGAATTAATTTATTTTCAAAAAATTCTGATCTGACATCTTTCATTTTTGTTCAAGTTGTGATGACTGATGAATTTATTGCGAAATGATATACAAACACAATCAGTTCTCGTTAAAACCATAAACAACAAAACACATACGTAAATGAAAAAACTACGTTATTTCACCGTATTTACATTATTACTTTTACAATTAAGCGCATAAAATCCAATAAAGTTTTAAATCATTTTTTTTGGGTGTTATTACCCGACTGATTATTTATATGCGATAGACTTCACATCATGAGCGGGAATTTTAATTTTTTCAATCTGTAAATTTTTATGTGAAATATTTGAAAATGTTTCTCCATAACTTCTGCGTTTGCATATTTTAAAAAAATTATCAGCACCCGATTTTATTTTTTACAACTGAAGCTCTATAGCTTTTTTTTTACATTACATTACATGTAACAAAAGGTTTAATGTATTCTTTCTTCCACGACGTTAATATTGAATTTTTTTGAGAAATGTTATTTAGTTCGATTTTGGTTTGTTTGTTAAAATTAGAGTATTTAGCGTGTGTTATTGTTTTTGTATATTAAATTATTGAAAATTGAGTGGTCTTTAAAATGATATAATTAATTATAACATAAGTTTTATTGTGTCTGTTTGTGTAATCTCGTGGCACCGTAATTTTATGTACTAAAGCTGATAGTCAGGTGTTAACATGATCAAGAATCCTTCTATAACTAAACGGGATTCAAAAATGAGGATCCGCGCGTTTCCGGTAATTAAAAAAGCAAATTATTTAAAATTTCTATATTTCGTATTCTTCATCATTGAAATAACCCTACACTCTATTCCTACTTGTTCAACTAATTTCCCAATATACAGAAATATGAAAATTTATTTGAATCTCAAGTTGAACATATGTTTTTTCCTTATAAATTGGAAGGAATCAAAATGAATATATGTTTACTAGCGAAATTATTTATTTTACCGATGTCCTGCAGGTCGTGAACCTGAATAATTATAAATAATTAGTACTAGCTTTTAATTTTACATTTCCGGTTTTTAATACGTTTTGTATTGTGCTTAGTCGATCGAAGTAATATTTGTGTAGGTTTTAATTGATAATCCAATTTTAAGTAAATTATACTTTTCTGTTGCAATTTTAGACAAATTCTAACGGTAGAAATAACGAATGATTTGTCAATAACAAATAATTTCAAACTAGTTCTGTTAATGGATTTATTTCTTATATTTGGAAATCAAGTTGTTTTTACTTATAATGATTTTCTACATATCTTACAACTGTTAAACTTTATTATTGTTATTAGTTAAAATATTGATTGCCTTTAAATAACTGTTTCGAGCTGGATAGTTTTTGATTAATTATTAATGACATATAGGCTGAATAGATTTTTTTCCAAAATTGCTTTGTTGTTTTTTTTTTACCTTTTTTAACATGATTTATAATGTGTTATTAAATAAAAATTTAATTACTTGTACAATAAAATTATGTTTAAATCGTTGTCTCAGCCTTAATAAAAAATGGTCGATATATAATTATGTTTTGCGCAATAACGCAAAAAATGAAAATAAAATAAAATAACGTTTATTCACGCCGAAATTATATTTGTGAAATGATTGAACCGATATCGGCTAAATGTATTTTAATTATTGTTACTAGCATTTACACGGTAGTTTTTTTAATTTTATATTTGTCATTCTACCTTTCTGCAACTTATTTTTAAAATGAAGTTCAAAATGAGGACATTACTATTTTACACACTTAATAAATTTAAATAGACAAGTATATACTTTATTAATTTTTTTAACACTGTTTTGGATAATGGAAACGAATTATTTCGCCTTATATTCGTAGTTTGATCGCCTAGGACTGATTTTAAATGTTTACTTGTCGTAAAAGTGAATAGAAATATATAATTTTCATTTTTATAAATGCTATTTTTTGATGTATATAAAAAATTTAAAAAAAAATAGAAATAAGAAAAGAGCCTTAAAAACTCAAACATTACGGATTCTATATTTTTGTTTAATTGTAAATAATCGACATTTGTTTTAATAAAAAAATTAGGATTTCTGTATTTTTCCAGTAAATGAATGCGTTTACATAATTGTATTGTAAATATATAGTGCCTTCCCTGCAAAATTATGAGATTTCTGTACACAATACAACTAATTGTGCCGATTAAATAAATGAACGTGTTTGTAAGATAAGAACTTAAAATTCAATATTTATTAACGAGTAATATGTGGTTTTTTTCTCATCGGGTAGTAGATGATGATTTTAACTATATGAAAATTAATACACGGCTTATAAATTAATGTACTAATTTTTTGTCACGTGCAAAGCAGTTTTTGAAAATTTAAACTCAGCTTTTTTTTACTTAATGTGCGCCTTTTAATTTTACGAACGAATGAATTTTCGTATTAAAGTACCGTTACTATGGAATTGATGCAAATTAAATTAACTGAAAAGAACAAACTGATCATTTTTAGTTTGTTTTTTTTTTGCTAACGATTACAATTTCTTTTCTTTCCTACATATTCTCATAATATCTTTGTAATTTTGCAAATGGGTTTTAAATGTTTCAATATATGTTTTCAGAATAGACATTTAATTCTTATAAATTAAAGTTAAAGTAGATTTAAAACCACTTGTTTACGTGTATTTATTTTGATGAAATGAAAGTTTTATCTTAATTTTCCATATGTGTTAAATAAAACTTTATAACTGGAATGCCACGATTTTTAGCAAGTTTTAATATTTAGTAAGGCCCTTTTGGCTTTGTTTTAGAAATTTCACTATATATATATATATAAATATGTATGTATGTATGTATATATATTTAAATTTTTAAATTGTTAAATCATTGTGTAATTTAAGATTGCTTGCATGGTAAGTATTGTCAGCAATCATTATTGACATTTCATTTCGGAAGTGCCATGTTACAGCTATATGGCTCTCCTTGGAGGAGTTCGAGAGTTTACCTCCAAATGTCCATATAGGTTTAAGTATTTGGTAATGAAATAGCATTTTATTTTCTAATGATGTTTTTGATTTTTTTTATATTTTTAAGTTTTACATTTAATTCGTTTCATTTTTCGCCTATGTTTTTCTCATATTAATTGTTTTTTACTATTTTTTTAACCAGAACTATCTGATTTTTTATAAGTATATTATTACTAACGCAAACTACTTTATTTATAAATTTCATCGACTACTGTTTACTATCATTTAAACTCCGGCTGCGATTATTTGACACCTGATGGTGAGTTACTGTTAACGTATTCCAAAAATTAGTTTTCTTAAAAAAAACTGTTGTGTCATCTAGGAAAGTAGCTATTCTGTTTTATTCGATATGCGTTGTAAATTAAAGAACTGGTCCTTACGAACTATTTGATATAATCACGATTCTACATATCCATACTTTACCGTAACTCTTGCTTAAATACGTTTTTATTATTTAAAAAAGTAGTATAAAAGTAGACATTGGACTTTATACAATAGCCTTTCGTGCCATACTTTATCAAACGTTCGTCTGACATCAAGAACTTAAATAGTATATATTTTTAGTTAGCACGATTGGTTAATAGAGTTAACTTTACAGTAAACATGCCCTGTACTTTTGTAACCAGCCTGAAATCCATATTATTTAACACAAAATCTGTTCCGTTCGTTATAATATTTAAAACTTAAAATCCGTTGTTTCTAAGTGCGATAGAATATTAACTAACGTGAAAGCCATTTACTTCGAGGTTCAGATCATTGAGCAATATAGCCTGAATTTTCCGAATTTTTTAATTTTTTAAAAATAACTTGTTAAAATTAAATTATTTTGTCGTACTGAACCCCGGATAATTCGTATTTGTAGGCTGTAGATGTTATCGTGGACATTGCGGTTTCATAGAAAAAATTTGATTTATCTTTTTTTCTTATTTTTGCTCACTTTAAATTCTAACAAAATAGCGTATTATTGCCTGTGCATATGCAGCGTAAAAACAACGTTTGGCTACATATATTGTCGTTAGGATGTATAATGTAAGACAAGGTATTTGCTATGTCGACAACAAGTTAGGAAAATAACAGGTTCCTATGATATCTGTTTTTTTTTTTTTATCTAGTAGCGGGTGATATTTAAATACAAAATATAGAGTCAAATCGCTAATGAATAATAATTATAATTGAATTATAATTGTCGATATTATATAAGAGATTATTACAAATTATGTTTCTTTTATATATCTGAAATATATCAATAAAATTTGTATATTGTCTAATTGTAATTACTTAAATTTAAAAAAGTAATATCTAAGGTATTTATTTGTAATTCATTTTGCTCATTTTAAAGACTCAAGTTGGAAACTTAAAATATTGTTTTGAAAAATGTACGGGTTTCATGGTAATTTTATCGTAATGTGAAATTTCACTTCGTTTCCAACAAATTGTTAAGCTCTTTCGCTAAGTATCAATTTAGAATTGTATGCTATGTACTGCTTTTGTAAATCCGAGTAAAATCTAGAAAAAACAATACTTCAACATATATCTGAGATAAAGTTTATATGATTAATCATGAAGAATTCATTCCCAGTTCTAAATTAATTCCTAGCTGTTATATTTTCATTAGCGGACACTGTCAATAATAGCTGAATTTGTTGCCGGCAAAATTTTTGACAGTAAAAATTAATATTTGATAAAAGTATAAAGTGTTTTTAAATAATACATTTTACACAAAAATAAATATATAAATGAGGGAATAGAGAGATATATATAAATATATCAAACATGTTCGATCTCCGCCTTTACATTTTCCTATATGCTACTCCCCCCCCCCCCTCATGGACAAATCCTGGGTGCGCCAATGGTAATAAATTTATGTATGGTACATTGGAAGTTTATCAAAGCAAACATAATAATTGTGCATGCTTCAGTTTTCCTATCATGAATATTTTTTGAAACATTCTGGACACTGTAATCAAGAAAGCACTTCATTTTCTTAATTATCATTTCAGCTTTACAACCAACTTTTTTTGTAGGCTGTAATTGAAATTTTTTTTTCCTCACTGAATGATCATTCTGCAAAATGTTTTAAAATATAAGTAACAAACTTATATTTTATTATTTAACTAATGTTTGTTTATAATTTAAAAATAAAAAATTTACTAATTCAGAAGTTTTTGTTGTGATTTTCTCTTACTATATTGTGGCCCATGGGTATATTAATGTTGTGATAAGATTTATAAATGACTCCAAACATAAGAATATTCTTATTGCTCCATGCTGATCTATCGCATATATATTTAAATTTACAGAAATTGTTAATAAAATCTCATTTCCATAATATGATGCAGAAAGTACTATTTCTACAATACAACATACTTTTATTTTTCCGTGAAGTCCTAATAAAAAAATGTAAAACCTTTTGATAATACGATATTAAAAATTTGAAAATTACGTTCTCCTACAATAAAGAATAAATATGAATTTATATTTTCAATAAAGTTGTTTAGGATTTGAGAAATTTTTTCCTTTTCAAACATTTTATTTCAAAACAGAAAAAAACAACTTTAGAACAATAACAACAAACAATGAAAAAAATACTAAATAGTGAAACTAAAGTTTATAGATGGGTAAAGTTGTGAGATTTAAAATAATAGAACGAATGTTAAAACGAACAAACATGATAGTAAACAAAAAAATAACAGCTAATGTAGGAACCTGTTATTCGCCTAACTTGTCGACATAGCAATACCCTGTAAGACACATGAAGAGAAAGAACGGTTGCAAATTGTTTATAATAATTGTGGTAAATTTAACATATTACTGGCAAATGAATTATTAAGAATATGTTTGCGTTTCAAATAAAAATAAAAGTTTTTATCCGCGCGATTATGGTTTTTACTATCAATCTGTGATGTATCTTTGCGAACCTTATTAATGCTTTATTATATTTTTAAATTTTTATTAAAATGATAGAAACTGGAATTAGATAGAAGCAGGTTGTTTCCTTATCCTTTTAACGTATGTTTATTCATTTTCCTAATTAATTAATATTGTATGACCGAGGTAAGTTTATTTTGAAAAGTTTGAGTTTGTGGTCATTTCAGGCTTGTACAAAGTCAAACGATCCATAGGATTGCTCACTTCATATTTTTCATGCTAGTAACTTTTCCACAAATTGATTGTAAACGTTATTTCTTTTAATTTATATACAGTGCTTTAATGTTAATCCGTTTTAAAATATTTCCGTATGCACGGTGTGACGAAAAATGAATAGCGCTAATATTATAAATGGAAACTGTTTTAAAAAATGTTTTATTACTCCATTGCGTGATAAACAGAAATGTCGAAACTTCGCAGTCAACCTGTAACGTCGCGCTAATCTCATATTTGCGCAAATTACTAAAAAGTAACTAATTCGTTCATTAATTTTTTATTCAAACGCTTCAGAATTAGTTTCAACATGTTTCGGTTTATTTCAGCCCGTTTAACACCGAATCCGACGTGGCAAATTTGCTGCACTGTGACTTATAAAACGAACAGAATGATAAAATTCTGTCATCGCAATATACCTTTTTTAGTTTTTATAAACCATTTTTATGAAAGGTTTGTAGTGAGAAAAAAATTATAGATGAAACTTAGATTAGCGATAAAGTTTTTGTTTTACATTACCTTTATTTTTTGAAATCGTGTACAGAATGTTTCTTTTTTTTTTCTTTATAAGAGAAAATGGTGAAGTTTTATATCTGTAAATGATGTCCGGTGATTAAAGAATAATTCTGAAAGAAGTCCTTTAAAGTTCCAAATAAAAATTATTATCAATGTTTTTTATTCCTAACGATGTAATACTATGAAAAAATTACAATGGATATACACAGCTACTAGAAATCGGTACCTAATTTTTCTTATCGTAGCCATTAAAGTAGATACGAATGTTTTATGTTAAATGAAACTGACAGTGAAACAATTATATACCGCACTGCCATTTATAAGAAATTAAATACTTCCGTATCATTACTAAAAAATATATAATATTTAATAATTTTTTAATAATTTCGAATTCTACTTTATTTTAATATATTCATATATTTATGTATATGTGCGTTTTGAATGTATTGTTTAGATGTCAATGGATCAGAAATTTGTTGACGATATATGGAATTTACTGAAAAATGCTATCCAAGAAATACAAAAAAAGAATAATTCCGGTTTGAGTTTTGAGGAACTGTATCGAAATGCATACACGATGGTCTTACATAAGCACGGAGAACGTTTGTATTCTGGTTTACGAGACGTAGTTACTGAACACTTGGAAAATAAGGTAGCAAAGTTGATTTTTTTATTTCGTTTCTTCTACTTTTATTTCCTTGTTTCTTTATTCGTAATATTATTCCAGATTAAACCTTTCTATTTGTATCACCGATAGATATTTTTATGTCAATTATAAAATTTTAATATAAACCAGTTATGTTTTTCCCATGAGACCATATCATTTAATACAAATAGTAATAATATACCGAGCACATCTCAGATTTGATTGATTAGCAGATTATGAAGCACGATAGGCTTACATTATATGAACGTTGCAGTTTTGGAAGTTCTTCTCTTATTTGTTTTTTCTTCTAATATTGTAAATATCCTAATTAATTTTTCTTCAGTTGAATACGTAGTTCTACAAAAAAATGGATATTGGGTAGGTGTATAAGTATTGAGAATTTTTTTCGCATTAGACTAAGTTTGATAAATTGCTTATGTCGATGTATTTGTTGAACGTAGAGTTTAGTTTCATTCAAGTTATTGTAGGTCATAGTGCCTTCTCAGTTATACTAAATGCATAAGATTGTTTCCCTCGGCTTCAACTATTCTTTCCGCTGTTTCTGTTGACGTATAGACACTATTTTTCGTCAGTGACGAGAAAGTTCACGATTGAATCTGAAAAGAAATAAAAAGTGGAACCTAAAAGTCACGGTATTATTATTGTTCATTGTACACCTGATTTTTTTCATCCAACTTACTTATTGGCGGTGTAATTAGAAAAAATGCAGCATACCTTTGTTTTTTAAAATAGTTTGATCCTGTTCGTTATAAAATTTAGTATGAGCACATTTACTTATTGTTAGGTAAAAATAGTAGAATTGTTTGTTAAAATTTTTTAAATTTAATTGTTATATTAAAAAAATTACTGTGGAGCATCATCGGTCGAATACTTAGTATATTTCAAAATTTCTATGTTTGCTTTATTTCATATTGCACGATCAAATATGGTAGTTTACTAAATAAACATCTAATTATAACGTAAATGTTGTCTTTTGGTTGTCTGCAAATTTTGTTTTATTTTCCTTTTTCTTTCCCCTTTAAACTTATATGGTCCATGTGCTGCGTGTAATTGCCGGGATTTTTAAAGTACATGGACCAGTTAGCCGCTCTGATATGGTGTAGCATATCCTGTACCTGTTTTGGTTCGTTTGACAACGCAACCGATTGGGGAATTACATATGGAACAGGCAGAGGAAGGAGATGTTCTTTCCAGCAAATATTTGTGGGATATTGGTGTGTACCCTATGCGGAGTCGAGTTAATGCTGCAAACTCTCTGCGGGACATGGATATCGGTGGCCACCAAGGCTCAGTGCTCACCTTAATGGATCGCATCCATGATGTGTGAGCAGACCACATAGTTTCCCATTGCCCCTGCCTTATGTTGCTGAAAAAAGGGTAGCCCCAGCTGAGGCAGAGGGCCGCCTTCGGACATTGGACTATATATTGCTGACTTAGCAGTCAAGATTGCACGCTCATTCCCCGGCGCGCCGACATGACCCGGGACCCACAAGAATGTTACCTGTGAGCCAGCCAGGAAAAGCACGTTAATGATGCGCTTTATTTTTCGAGATAATGTTTGTGTGGTTTTAGGTATCTGGAGTGTCCTAATCAGTTGCAAGGAATCTGTGATTAGAAATGCATTTCGGCGTTGGGGGTAAGACTGCAGATATTCTCTCAAGCAGAAGAAAATACCATACAGCCCCCCCCCCCCCAGCATTGAACAGAAAGTCATGGAGCCGAACCGCATGAACAACTCTCTCCACTTCGTAGGCGCAAGCCACCGGTGGGGACCCATTGAGGGTGTTTGCTTTGGCACCATCTGTTTACAGCTGACTGCAGCTGGGAAAAAGTTGCATTTTTTCCGCCACGTACTGGGACGGCAGTGTGACATCCTGGTCCGAGCGATTTTTGTTTTATTTAATCTGGCCCTGATAAATTAAATTAAGTCAATATTTATTTAGTATTTCAGTTATTAACTAACAAAGAAAAAATGCATATATATTTCATTTTCTTAATCCTACTATTGCTTTTTTTTAAAAAAATTTCAATGTCACGCTAGGTGCTTTGTAAAACCGCAAAATTTCTTCTTCATATTGATTTTATAAATGTTTTTATGTTGGTATATGTTATTATTTAAACTAAAATATTAAAAAAAAAAATACATATATGAACTTAGACGATACATTAATTTAAAAAACTGATATATATATATATATATATATATCTTTATATATATAATTTTTCTGTTCGTGTGTTAGTCACTGAACTCCTCCTAAACGGCTACACCGATTCTAATGAAATTTTTTGTGTGTGTTTGGGTGGGTTCAAGAATGGTTTAGATTTTCAAATTGGACCCAGTGGCTGTCTGAAGAATTTAGTAATATTTAATAATTTACAGCTATGAGGGTTGTAGTGTACCGCAATTAGCAAAAAAAATTACTAGCTGCCATCTGTTATCATCAAATTGTCATTATGTTTCACTTATTTAAATTCCAGCTGTGTAGGTCTACATTTTATGATTTCATTAAATTTGTGGAAAAAATTTTAACTTTTATTTTCAGCGCATGATAATCAGTTATGCACACAAACATGTGATCATCACGCGTCGTGAATTATTTTGTTCTGTAGGTTGATTATGTTGATTATGTCCATTTTAATGTGAACAGCAAGACAATATACAATTTATTGCGTGCCGATAATAAAAAGGCGCCTAATTAACTATTTCAGACTGGAAACCGTATTTTTAACATTCATTACCGAGAATGTTTGTTATTTATACTCAAATTTGAAATCCTTACTAACTGTTGTAGTTTGCTATTGTAGTAATAAATTAATTTTAATAAAATAGGTTGAAAGATATGAGTGAAGAAGATGTTTTCTTAAATGTGTAATTATGGGAGGTCACCGTGTGAACAACTAAGCCTTTTCAAAAAGATGGCTGCGTGAGCTGTTTAGTTGAGCGAAACTTTTTATTAGATCAGGCAGTTAAGTTATTAAAAGATCGATAATGTTCAGCTAATTGTGAAAGATGAAGACCGTTTTTTGTTGGACGATGATAAACATCAAAGGGAGAAAGAATCTTTACATAAATATAATTCCGGATAAAACAAACATTTTTTTACTAGTTTCGAAGTACAAATTTAAACGGGTATTGATACAACTCGTTTTCTCTCTCAATGAAATTTCGGACCGATTAACAGAAATTACGTAGGTTACGGGCCGCTGTCGACACTTACGGTGTGCCACAACCGTAATTACCTCCACCTGGCAGAGCATTAGGCTTTTCGGAAAATAAAAAATTTTCCGAGGAAAAAAGAATTGCCTGATAATTAAAAATAACAAAAAACTCGCGATTCCGCCATGAAACGGTGGTAACGTCTCCGCACCTGCGATGTCACGACGGCCCGCCGCGTGTCCAATAACGCGACTTTTTAGCAGAAACCGCGTATATTTTCAGCAAAAAATTACAAAAAAAAACGTAACGGATGTGTAAAAAAATTGATACAGACTAGAAAAAACGTAAGAAAAAAAAAACTAACTAACTAAAATAAGATTTAAGGGATGGAATCAAAAAGTGCGGCATGGTGCATAAGTTTGGCAAAAATAGTAACACGACAACGACTAGATGAATGTTGCCACGATCAGCCACTGACGACGGTTTAAACCAGTGGTCCTTAATCTTTAAGTGATGAGGGACCATTTGACAAAATTTCTGTCTGCCATGGACCACCAA
Source organism: Icerya purchasi (assembly GCA_039619475.1). Classification (NCBI taxonomy): domain Eukaryota; kingdom Metazoa; phylum Arthropoda; class Insecta; order Hemiptera; family Monophlebidae; genus Icerya; species Icerya purchasi. The sequence goes on from CM077116.1 coordinate 77,201,129, forward strand.
CTGTTTGAAGGTAATATACAGTAAATGTAAATAAATAAAGGGTTGTTCCATAAATAAAACACGCATAAAATTGTTCAAAGCCAACAGTATTTTAATTTTTGTTACGAAAATTTTACAGAATAGAGGTAAATACATTATTTTAATGCGATTTCTGTGACTGCATACTTTTTACTAACTTCTGAATCCTTGGTTCAGTGCTACTGAAAGCCAAGCACATGTCGGCACTGGCATCCAACCGATTTCGGTGCTTGCTTTTAATTATCAAAAGCGTCGTGAACCCCTGCTCGCATGGATATGTCGATGATAAAGTTCGACAGCAATTTCTCGAATCTTTGGAAAAGAAATTGCCTTTTGGCTCCAAAAATTTTCAAAACTAATTCCTGTCACGAATATATCTTTCAAGTTACTATTGTGTTGAATTTCAATCACTTCTTGAATTTCATCAGGCACTTCAGAAACGTTGATCATTTTCCGAACACATTCGCGTCCTCACAGTAGTCAGTAAAATAGCGATTGAATTCACTTTTTAAATTTTTCAAATTAAGTATCATGTTCTTTTGTATTTCTTCTTTAATTCAGTACGCTGCCTGTCAATAATTCGATTCAGCGTATCAAACGTAAAAAATTTTTTTCTTCCAACCTTGTCGATCCATAGCTCGGTTTTAGTGATAAATTCACTAATTTTATCTTCGCATGGAAATTTATTGCTTGCGCCTTACAGCTTCAGATTTCATGACCCTTGCAGTTGAAGGTTCAATATATTTAGTCGCGTGAAAAAATTAACCAAATAAGCAAAACACATTTGATATTTGGACTCGCAAAACTGATCCAGCAACTCTCTTTGTTCTCCTTGTTAGTTAATAATATTTGTACTTCCTCTTTCAGTTCGTACAACCCCGACAGCATACTTCCTTTGGAAGGCCGACGTACTTCGGTATAGAAAAGCCGAGTTTCGTGTTCATAGTTCATATCAGAGCACAACTGTTTGAAGAGACGAGTATGAAATGCACTCTTTTTAATGAAGTTAACTTACTTTTATAGCTTTAATATTTTTATGGCGGCTTCGCGGACCATTTTGAGTGCTTCCAGAGACCACCAGTGGTCCGTGGACCACCGTTAAAGAACCACTGGTTTAAACGGTAATAAGACAACGTGTCTAACTGACAATGTAACAAAGGCTAGGCAGAAATGTTCTACAAACTTCTGTCTAGATCACCGCACTAGTTACCCTACCTGACTTTTAGGGGATTTTTCTACAATCTTCCCTCGACTCAACGTTGTTCGGCACACATTACAGATGCATTTTTCCTGCCAGCATACGCTACTATCTCCGCTTTTCGACCACTTACATCACGAAACAAGTCCTCTATCCCGACGCAGTTGTATGTGCGGCTGTGCCGTGATTTTACGGTTTCAGCTGAATAAGCATCCTAGACAATACAATGCAGCGATGCAAAAACCGAACGATGTCCGCGAAACCGAGAATTAATGATTTTATTGGGGAATTATTTTCTAGCTCGAATATCGTTATCTAATGGCATAAGAAATACCGAATCTGTCTCGATACATGTATATCAGTTTTTTAAATGAATGTATCGGCTAAGTTAATAAAAAGTAATCGTTATGTATATATTGTAAATTAAATAATTAGTGAACGGTAATATTTCAAAATATACTTTTTGCTTCCTCTTCCACATGGTGAAATATATGTTAACCTAGGATTCAAAGACCATAACTTTTTCAATAGTTTTATTAAGATTAACATTTATTAGTTTTTTAATAAATCAAAGGCAAATTGTAGCCTTTTTAACTTACGTGTTATGTGTGGCAATTTTTATGGGAAGCGTTTAAACATGAGTTGTGTTAATTATATTACCACTGTTTTTGGTTAGAAGATTACAGCTTAATTATGTAGTAAAATACCTTAGTTTTCCCAGTGAAATGTTAATCGCTTTTTGGATCGTAGAGGCATATGTATTTTGTGAGTCCTGATTTCTACAAAAATTAATTGTGATTACTTTTATATGAAATGTTTAATGCTTTTGGAGTATAATAAGTTTTTACAAATTGAACTTTTGATCATATAAAATATCTTATTTTATAGATTTTTATTTTTATTTTTTATAGTTTTTGTAAAATTATATTAATAATTAATGATTTAAATGAATATTGAATGTTTTCGTGATTGTTGAAATTCTCTTTAATCCTACTTTCGATGGGAACAATTTCTGAAGATAAACTTCGCATTCATTTTCGAGGCATCAAAGTTAAGTTTATCTTCATGCAGTTTTTACCAAAAATAAACATATAGGTGCTTACATTTAGATGTATTTGTATTTATAATTGAACGTAATATAGTCTTTATTTTTCGTTTAAAGGATAGAATGAAAACGAGTTTTTTGATTACAGGTGAAAGTTGACGTGGAAGAAGCAATTAATAATAATTTTTTAGGCGCTTTAAATGTTGCCTGGAATGATCATCAAACGTCAATGGTTATGATTCGTGATATTTTAATGTATATGGATAGGGTATATGTACAGCAGAATGAAGTGGATAACGTTTACAACTTAGGATTAATTATTTTTAGAGATCAGGTAAATTTTAGTAATGCACTACACTTCATGATTTCAATGTAAATTTTTATAAAATAACAAATGTGTGGCACTTTCAAACTTTATAATAAGAACACGAGCACATTATGATGGCAAACACGTTAAAACACCCGAAAGTTGTGTATCAACCATGTTGCTTATTATTAAGAAAAGTCCAGATTCAACGGTTGGTTTTTAATGAATTTTTGTGTGATAAATTAAAAATGATATCATTATAAAATATTAGATCAATGTTTCTTAGAACTTTTTTGACCGCGAATCGCTCGTGTGTTCTACAGTGCGCATGATCCGTATTATTTATTTAACGTAATAAAAAAAATAACTTTTAAAAAGTGAGCACCTAAAAATTTTAATACGTTTCTAATTTCTTCGCATTATTTAAAAAGTCTGAATTTGTTGAAACCAATGTTGTTTTTTATTTGCTAAATTTTATTGGTGTAGTTGCGTCGAGTAAAATTTTCTACAGTTTTCCGTTTTTAACTAGTAAAAAGTATTGTAAAGTTGAAGAATTGTAGGTGCGTGCCATAAATATAAAGTAATGATGATTTGTTATTAAATTTTAAGAGTGACGGTAAAAAAAGATTATACTAAACCATTTCATATTTTTTATCACGTTTTTATTAGCTTGACCTGTATGTAAATGAGTAATATGTAAGTGTGTAATGGAATTTTACAAATCAATTTTCACTGACTTCTCGACTTCTGAATAATTTGAAAATTTACATACATATTCATTTTGGATGACAATTCAATAATTTCATAATTTTGTCCTAATGTCCTGACCAGGATCATCAGAAAAAAATAGAAAAACAATGGCCCTTTCCACAAGTTACAAACATGATGATAAGTGCAGTGTCCTTTGTTTATCAAAAACTTGATAGGGTTCGAAACTGATTTCATAGATGTCGCTAAGTCATATTCTTTACGCGCTTTTTATTTTATTAAACTTTACCTGAGGTGTTAAATGTATTACAGTCTAATGCTTCTGTTTTTTTACGAACCATGGTAAAGTAATTAAAAGGTTCGATGACAGAACTTTAAGCAACGAAAGAAAATTATTTTTAAACCTTACGTCTAACGAGTCAGAAAATGTTAATAGTGTACGTAAAGCACGAAATATAATTTGAGAATAGAAATCCCAAGTCCTATCTGGGATAATACAAGCCAGTATTTGTATGCGTTGTTGATTTCATGGGAGGTATGTCGGTACGATGAAAAGAGGGTGTTACTTCGCAATAGGGTAGTACTAATAAGAATGGTAAAATTATCGAAATAAAATAACGACTTTGGCGACGAGTGTTGAAAGAAATTATATATCGGTCGTAGCGTTCGGGACCAAAAATAATAAATAGGTGGGTCACAAAGATAAAAACCGTTCGGCGGATGAAAGATTTCTATGAGAAAGGCCGATATATTGCAGGGTAAAGAAGCAGATAGTAGTCGGACCGAGGACGAATCGGAGAAATTACTAGCCGAACATAAAAAGGCTATATATTTGTGTGTTTGCATAGGAGAGAAGGAAACAGCTGTCAAATAGCCGGTTGGAAACAGTTAGAGATTTTGCAGGACCTTGGTGAGAATAAATGTTAAATAAAATTATAGTTTAAAAAAAAACTAAAAAACGCTTTTATAGCAATGCGAACTAAAAAGTAAAAAATAATTTTTAAATATAAAGATAATATTCAACAGTGATGAAAATCTCCCAAGTCAATATATTTTAGGTTTTTCTGATAAGCTCAAAATGAGAATAAAGTAATTCACGACAAATTAACTTTAATGTAAAAGAAAGCGTGGGGTGCTTTTGATATCAACTGTTTATACTTTTTTTTTTTATTTTTTAACTATTTGTAGGTCGATTTAATTTATTAAATATAGTAAGCACCCCGCGCTTCCTTTTGCATTAAAGTTAATTTGTTGTGAATTACTTTATTCTCATTTTGAGCTTATCAGAAAAACTTAAAATATATTGACTTGGGAGATTTTCATCACTGTTGAATATTATCTTTATATCTAAAAATTATTTTTTATTTTTAGTTCACATTGCTATAAAAGCGTGTTTTTTTAGTTTTTTTTTTAAACTATAATTTTATTTAACATTTATTACCGTGTAACTTAGTTGTCTAAAAATAATTTGTTCGTTGTGCATTATAAACATTTCTTTTAAATGTATTTCTATTTTGTGGAATCATTTTATTCTACTTTATTTTTTTGGTCGTTTTCTATAAGTCAAGTATTGGAAACTTCAGAAATATTCGATGCGGTTTTTAATTATTATTGCTATTTGAATTTGGTTCCAACTCCAAAAAGTTAATTTGTATAAGAAGTGTCATAATATCTTTATGTGTATTACTCTAAAATATATTATTTTTTATCGAATAATTATTTTTTACTTTTTAGTGAATTTTTATTAAATTTTTAGACTAAATTTTAGGTTGGTACTCTTTAAAAAAAATATGTATATTTTATTTCACTATTTTTAGGATAAATATTTTTGACTAATAAAACAGATAGATAGACCAATCTAAAATTATGCTACTTTCGATAGTGTATAAATCTGGGTATTGGTTTAAGAATATAATATTTAAATTATGTCTGTGATGAGCTGTTTTTGGCTAATTTATGTCTGGTAATGTTAAGCATAGAGAATCATTTTTTTAACGTTATTTGATGACTATTCAGTCAGTACTCACTGATCACCGCTGACCGTGGTAACACTTTTAATAAATAGGGAATCATTGGATCACTTCATATAGTCAAAAGTTAGTTGTACGCAGTAATCTAAAAACATAATATCTTTGTCAATGATGAATTTAATAATTCTTGCAAATTTGTTTTCTTTATTCGAATCTGCATTTATCCGCAATAATTAACATTGATAATACTTTAATTTTTCACCTTGTTAAAAATTAAATTTTCTCTAAATTATAGCTACAATGTAAATTTATAAGTTTTAAATCAATTGCATTTGTTATATTGCAAAAAACTTATCTAAAGAGACCACATTTTTTAACGTTTATTTCAATGATTACTGAGATCTGTGTTTACTGATACTCAACGAGATACTCACATGGTATCACCGCTGAATGGTATACTTTCCAATGAACAAGAGATGTTCAAAATTCGATAAACATGAGCATAAGTTATGCGTGAACGAACATCAAAAAAGAAATAAAGAAAAACATACAACGAACGTATCACCCTTTTTTTAAGTTGGTAATGAAAAACGCGTGATGTAAGTTTAGGGATTATTTCATTTCATTTCATTTCATTGTATTATTAAGGTAAATTTTGCTCGTTATTTAGGCATTTCCATTTGCTCCTCAATCATTTTGTGACCATTTAGAAATTCTCTTTTTAGAATGCGATATTTGAGATTTAATTTTAATCTAATGTGTGGTTGTAAAGAGTAAAAGATATTTTTGCACTGTTGTGATGACAGAGAGTGAAAGTATTTTTGTATTTGTGCAGTTGTGCAGTTGTTCAGTTTTGTGACGTTAACACGTCTGTGTGTTTAGAGATCGTAAAAAAGTGTTTTTAATATATATTATATTGATCGGACATCGGCCGGACATTATTTTATTTTAAGGAACACATGAGATCCGTAACTTAGTTTTGATAGTTATTTCCGTTTGCTCCAAGCCGGTGTAGTTTTATCAACTCTACGTAGAAATTTTTCGGATTTTCTGTTTTGTTGCGAATTTTTTATCTTTCAGAAATTCTTATAAAACACTTTTTATTTTTAGTTCTTTTAATTTTTATATCATTTTGTCGTGTTCCTTTATGCGTAAAAAAAAAGGTACAAGTTACATGTCTTATATGCGCTATCCAATCTTTAATTTTTGTTTGGTTAGTAAGGGTCTTAATTTTATCATTTATTACATTCTAAGGACCTCAGTGTTTTCTCGAATATCGTTTATACTTCCTGGATAGCGTCGTAGGAATTACTGTTATGTATCGTTTAGTTGCCGCGAGAAAGGACTGGCCCCCCTACCCTCATTAGTGCCGCGATGGGCTTTGTACATTGTGGGGTATGGGACCTATTTTACTTTACTTTATCGTTTTGTTATTTAGCTTTCTTTAGAAGAATGATAGCGTGCTTTTGTACCTTCTATTTTGCAGTGGAACTATTATTATTCTGTTATATTATTAATTTTTAATGGAGAAAAGACTGGAAAATGACGCTGTTAAGTAATTTTAAGTTGTTATTCCTGTTTTAAATGTACGATATTTTTAGCACTACGCCTACAATTTGTCTTTGTGAAATATAGGCAAATGTTAATTCGACAAAATCAGTGTTTTAATTGTTTTGCTTATTTATTAAAGCTTAAGGATTGTACCGTAGATTGTGTAACATTTTAAGTTCTTATTGTAATTTTACGTGAAGTTAATATTCAAAACTGTAAATAAGCTCGAATTAGGTTATCATTGATTATGTAATATAGGTGAAATTCTCGATTTTTAATTTATTAATAACACATGTAAATGAACATTTTTAAACACTTTAATGTGAATTTTTTATATTTTTGTATTTCAGACATATTGAAAAATTATGCAAATGTTCTATTGACAGCGTAATTCTTGTTTTGTTTTTCTTTTTTTTTTTGATTTTACTCTTTTTCTTTAGTTTTGTATGGATCCCAATGTCCTCTTTTGTATATTAATCTTCCCCGTTCTACCCTCTTTTTTCCCTATAAGGTGCAGATTACCTATTTTTTAATCCTATGGATAATTTGAATAATACACTTGTATATGCAACCTTTTTTTTTGCAATAAACATTGTATTTCGTAAAAATTTATTTTGTACTGTGTTTTAATATGTTTCAGATAAAAAATTCAAAAACTTGAAAACACTATTGTAATCTAATTATTCAATTAATTATTGAATCGAAAACAAAAAAAATGATGTGCTAAAAAGCAAAACTGATTGCACGTCTTTGTTTCAGATCGTTAGGCATCCGAACATTCGTGATCATTTACGTGAGACTTTATTAAGGTTAATAAAGAATGAACGAAAAGGAGAAATTGTAGATCGGATAGCGATTAAAAATGTGTGCAATATGTTAATGGTTCTCGGTATTAATTCAAGATGTGTTTATGAAGAAGATTTTGAACGTCCTTTTTTGCGTAGTTCAGCCGAATTCTATAATGTAAGCTTTAGGTTAACTTATCATTTCTAAGTGTGCTTCTAAACTAAGTCAAATCGTAGTTTTTTCGATTTTTTTCTTTGAAAAAAATTATCCTAGCAAAATTATTAGAGCTAAATTTTTTTTGTAAAATAATAGTTGGAGGTCAAAGGTACACAATCTTATAAAATGTGAACAGCTTGTTAATAGTTATTATAATTTTATTATTTCTATTTGTTAAAATTAAACATTTAATATATCGATTAAAATAAGGAATACGATTTATAAATCATTTATAAGGTGAATAAAATTGTTAAATAAAAAGTGACAATGTTGATGGTATTTGATAAATCCATTTCGTTAGTTTTCATTAAGTAATAATAAACACAACTGTTTTTAGGATATATATATATTCTTCTAAAAACAGTTGTGTTTATTATTATTTAAAACAAAATGATAAATTGATTTCATTTACGTTGCTTTTAGAAGGGATGGGTTAGCGACATTTATTGTATTGTTCAAATATAAAAATTAGTATAATTTTGAAACAAATTACGCACTTTCAACGATGGTAAGTATACTTTCCCGAAAAGAAAAGTATAATTATATGGTTGATATGGCATGAACTGAAAAAATAAATTGATTTCAAAAGGCGTATTTTGCATTTTCTTCCAGTTATTCCAAATTCTCGATTTAAAAGTCATGTCTTGTTTTAGCGTTTTCAAAGAAAGTTACCGGTACATTTTTATTTTTTAAACCTAAATTTTTAAAATTTCAAAAATCCAAACCGAATGAGTGATTCTAAAGAATGTTTAGTTTTTTTTGTGTAATTTGAAAGAAAAAATTGAAAAAATAATTGTTTTTATTTCGTAAATTTTTGCACGAATAATTTTTAATATAATGCGTTTATCTCTAAGTTTATTATTAAAAGAATAAAATAAATATTCATTTGACAGGGAGAAAGTCAGAAATTTTTAGCAGAAAATAGTGCTTCGGCATACATCAAGAAAGTTGAAACGCGGATCAACGAAGAAGCAGAAAGAGCGAAGCATTATTTAGATGAATCAACCGAACCACGTATTGTTGAAGTAGTCGAAACGGAACTGATTAAAAAACATATGAAAACCGTCATTGAGGTAATTTTTAAAGAAAACTCAAAATAGTCAAATCATTTTAATTCACCGATTATGGTGCTATTTTAAAGATATTTCACAGCATGTTACATAGTTTGTGTTTTTGTTTTTTTTTTTCAAAGTTTCATCAGCAAGGAAAATGGCGAATTTAACGTATTTTGAAAATATATCTCATATTAAATTTTTGAAACAGAAAATTAGCTTTGCCATATACATTGTGCCATACCGTTTACTATCAGTATTCTTAAATTTAATAAATATGTGAATTTACACAAAAAGAAGTGAAAAATCATGAGTAAAACTGTGATTTTTGATTCTTTATTTAGATGGAGAATTCTGGCGTAGTATATATGTTGAAAAATCAAAAAACTGATGATATCGCTTGTATGTATAAGTTGTTTGCTCGAGTTCAGAACGGTCTGAAAACGATGGCCGATTGCGTCAGTTCATATTTACGGGAGCAGGGTAAGTCTATGGTTGAAGAAGATGCCATGGGCACGAATGCTGTCACTTTTGTTCAGGTAGCATGCTTTTTGTATACCGCGAATATATTTGCCATTTTTATGTTTTTATTTTGTTAGATATTAGTAAATTAATTTTAATCCCGGTGTTTAAATTATAGATGAGCATCTAAAAAAATAAAATAAAAATAAAAGAATAATTTTGATTATCGAAAATTCTTACAAAATTGTAACCGTTAAAATAAAAGGGAGAAATTTTTAAGAGTAAACAAAAATCGGTCGCTGCTGTTAGCTTCTTTTGTATTTTTTTTAAATTAGCGTAAGTTAAATAATAGTACAACGTTTAAGTTAGGGTCGTATAATTATCTATTATCATAATAACAATAAAGAAAATTAAAACAAAAAAAAAGAATAATAAAGTTATTTTTATTTTGCTTACTTTACAATCATCGAACGAATAGTATATTTGCCGGAATAGATCTAAACATTCGGGAAAAAAACGGAAACCTTAATATTTGCAAAAGAAATGGAGGACCTAGTTTGACAATTTGCCGTAAATTATCTTTGGAAGTGATCTAAAATTTTTTGATTTCTCGGACGGTACATGAACGGTACATGAACGGCATAATTTCATTTTTAGTGACGCGTTTCAGGTGTGTAGACCTGTCATGAAAAAACGGCGTCAATGCACGTGAAATTGTATGATGTGAAAATGGTTGGTTCATTCTTCAGTTCGAGTCTGAATTCTGCGTGCATAAATTCCATAATGTGGGACCGTGTAACCCTCGTAAATCCAAGTTCAGTTCACCACCAAGAACTTCGACCATTTCAGCGCTTTGTACGAAATCTACGTTAAACTGATCGATGTCTGTGTTGCGGAAGAAGAGGTGTATAGCCTGAGGAAACTTGTGGTCGACGAATTCGCGATCCATGAAACGGGCTTCAATCGTCGTTTTCTCCTCTGGAAGTATGGACTGACCATCACCAATCTTGGTTAGTACAGATGAGAAGGCGACATTAGTTTGTCGCATCACTTGCACGAGCGGGTAGTAATGTAGCGGCTAGCAGATAATTTCGCAGCAGAACTTTTTGCTTAATCGCTTGTAAATCTGTATCTGGAATACGGGCGGTAGTTGACGGAGGTCGCCGATAAACACCATGTCCATAGCTGCGAACGGACGTCCATGATCATGCATAATGTGTTCAAGTCGATAATTTATCTGTCCGAGGAGAGCGGGCCCGATCATACTACACTCGTCGACGAAAACGATGCGAACGACGCGTTCAGTGTTTCCACCTGGAGGAGGCCCTTCATCTTTTGCGAGTTCGAAAGAAAACGTGTACAGTGGATCCGATATATGTATAAATGATACCCTTTTTGCGTTTACATGGTAACAATTTATGGTAAAATTTCGTGGGACACTTCGTGTGTTATTTCCTGTGGCATTTTATGGGCGGACAAATTTTTGGAATGACCCCTTACTATAAGATATGTTCATGTCAAAAAAGGAGAAGAGATCATTCGACAAATAGATAATTGATTGTATTAATAATCTAATGGGCTTCACATTTTTGTATAAGATCAGAAGAATGACAAACAAGGCGCGGTGTTCGTTTGTATGTCGGCTAGGATCAAGAAGTAGTTGTAAAGTACGTAAAGATTCGAGGGAAAGATTCTTAGGTTACTAAATAATATGCGCAGTGTAATGTTCGTTTAGTTTATCAGTTATATTTCTTTATGCTTTTGTATAGAATGTTATTTGTGAAGATATAAAAGTAATTCACTTTTTTTTTTATAAATAAATATCGAAAATAAGGAATAACAGAACCAAATGTATGATGTATTCGCTTCGTCAATTAATCATATGTATTTACAGAACTATTAATAATGATAGCCTGAAATGAAAAATGTAGTGGCTACCTAACCGGGAAACCGGTAATAAGCCGGGAAAAAAAGTAAAAATAGCCAAAAACGATATTTTTATAAAGAAAAAATCATTTGAAGCGAAAAATGAATGCATTTTTTAGCGTACTTTACTTAAAATAAATTACAAAGTTCTGTTTTATTCGTATAAAATATGCTGCGACGGTCAAATATTATTAATAGTAACAAAAATATTCTATTCTTCTTTTTGCACAATTCTGATACTCGGGAAGTTGAAAAAATTTGGACTAGAAAAATCGGAAATAAACCGAGGGAATTTAAAAATTATATTGCAGTGGCCACCATGATTAAGTAATTAAATAACTAAACTAACATTCAGTGTCGTTTTAATTGAACATTATTTAACTTGCTAAATTTATTTATCTCCCTTTTATTTAATAAACAATCAAAACTCAACGTTATGATTAAAAAAGTATATCATTCTCCCAAAATTTTAACTGTGTTTATTTAGGGTATACTGCTCTGTAATTCATGTTATAGTAAATATCCACAAAAGTGCTTGCATACACGAACATATGAAATAAAGCATTGTATATTAGAAATGCATCGCGACAGCCTATTTGCTAGAGCGCTTGACTTCTGTTTCGGAAGTCTCGGGTTCGATCCCGAGCGAAGAAAGAAATTATTACGAAAAATTAATTCAAGTACTCGCTATTTCACGTGGAAGGCAATGGCGAACTATCACGTATACTACAGTTTGTCGAGCGAAAGAAGTCCGTTCGTAAAACAACCGAAACGCGATGACGTCACGAAATCAGGAAACCTCAGACTAACATTCATGATTTCTTTCAGTAATATTAAAATACGCGCCCTGTTGCTAGTACATTACTTTGAGCAGTACTCACTCTCGTTAACGAAACTCGAACGGACTTCTTTCGCTTGACAGATTATAGTTAGTACACAGTAGACGCTCGCGGGATGATACTTGTAGCGCGATAAATCAAACATTTACAATCAGTTCCGAATGTAGTCTTGCGTATGTGTACTCGCGTTGCATATAACAATTGCCTAGAACACTATGCCTATGTCTGTGCAGCTGAAATGTACGAGTAGGTAGTCGCCGAAGCTGAATATGGCATTATATAATATGACATTAGAAATAGGATATATATATATATGTTGGTGAAAAATAATTACTGTTGTTAATAAATTTTTGGCAATAAATGTGTGACAATTTCACATCAATTTTTATTTATTTCTTTATTTAGTGAACTTTTGTTCATCAATAGAAATTTCTTAAAATTCAGTTTTTAAATATATTTTTGTTTGCTCTTTACACTTTTTTCTTTTTTGATGTGAACTAAGTTTTAATGTTGTTAATATGATTCTTTTTTGATTTTTCACATTATTGCGCATTCAAAAGGATTCTCGCACCCGATATTTATATTATTGCAAAATTATTTACAGATATATATTTTTTCTACATTTATATTTGTAGGTTCGTTTTATGTGTTTCTTTTTATTATTTGTTCGTTTTTAGTTTAAGTGTCGTTATTACCATGTCATATAAAAATTTTGGCTTACGTTCCTAATATTGTGTTTTCTTTCGATTCTTTTTCGCACTAATATATTTTAGAATCCCTGAAGCTCATGAAAATAGGAAAAATAATTTTTTTAAAAAATGTATAACTTTATGACTGCACAACTCGAAATTTTAATCAGACCGTAAACATAAGATTATTGTTTATCGTTATTTCGTAAGTGACTTCTGTTGCAGATGTAGGTGTTGGCTTGTAAGAATTATTGTGTGATATTGTGTCAAATTAGTCCCTCCCCCCGAATTGTTTATTTTAATGTGTGATATTTTATACGATTAATACAAAAAAGTATCAAATGTAATTATAATTTTAGAATTTATTAGACCTGAAGGATAAGATGGATCATTTCCTATATTCTTCATTCGATGGCGATAAGATTTTTAAACAGATGATTGCTTCCGATTTCGAATTTTTTCTTAATTTAAATTCAAGATCGCCGGAATATTTGTCTTTATTCATCGATGAAAAATTAAAGAAAGGAGTTAAAGGGGTTAGTGTTACATATGTAGATACGCATATGTTTAATTATTTTATGTTTGTTTTTTAAATATTTGTTATATAGTTGCGATAGTCTGGTTACTAGAGCGCTTAGCTTCCGTTACGGAAAACTCAGGTTTGGCGACCACAAAAATTATTACGGAAAATGAAATTGAATACACTCGCTGTTTCATGTGGAAGGTAATAGCAAACCACCACGTACACCGTCGTATGCGCGCTAGGTAGTACACAGCAAACGCACACGAAACTGCATTCGTATACGGTTAAATCAAATGATTACTAATCAGTTCCGAATGTAGTCTTGCGTTTGTACACTAGCGTTGCGTATAACTATTGCCTAGTGCACTGCCTATATCTGTACAGATGAAATGTATAGGTAGTGGTCGCCGCTCAGGAATTAAGTATGGCGGTATAAAGAAGAATATATTTTTTATATTACTTTTAATCGGTTTAGAGTTATTTAAGAAGCAGCCATTAAAATCGTAATATATCAATTAGTTTATGTTTATGCACTCTTTCAATAAAATTTTTAAGTGATTCTTCTGAACGTTTTTAGTGAATATACGAGAGGGGAATTTTTGCAAATTTTTTTGATCCCAAAAATTCTGGTCGCGTATAAACGCAATTTATGGTTTATATTTTTAATAACGAACGAAATCAGAGGAGTTTGAAAAGGTGAAAAAAATGAGTGATCAGAAAAAATCTGCAAATTTAAATTATTGAAAATAAAAAAAAAAGAAAAGGCTTCTTCTCTTTATTGAAAAACAAAAAGAACCGAGCGAAAATACATATTCACGCATTAATTTTTATTGAAAAAGTTAAAACTAAAATGTTCGGTCAAGTAAATTTTGTCGTCTGATGTCTATTTTGGATGTCTTGTATAGTACAATATGATTTTCATTTTTTTCGGATTGTATTTTACTCGTTAGACAGTTAATTTGTGTTTTAATAGGTAACATAGCAGCACTTTATCAGTTATCATTATTTTATTATTTCACGCAGTTCAAATTGCAATTGTTTATGTTCTAGATGAGTGAATGGGAGATTGAAACGGTATTGGATAAAACGATGGTCTTATTTAGGTATTTGCAAGAAAAAGATTTATTCGAACGTTACTATAAGCAACATTTAGCTAAACGATTGCTGCTTAATAAGTCAGCTAACGATGATAGTGAGAAAAATATGATTTCAAAATTGAAGGTAAATATATATATGTGTATGTCGACATGTACATTTACATATGTGTGTGGATGTGGGTAAAATAAGTGTATTACGTAAAATTCTTTTGGTATTCTTGTTTATTTTCAGAACACATTTAATTTAACTTTAATTTTTGATTGCGCAAATTAAAACATGTAAAATATTTACTTCATCCGTCAGCAACATAAATTAAATATATTTTTCTAATTATGTATGTTTTCCTTAAAGCAGACTGTTCATTGTTTTTGTACAATGTTTATATTTATAATTGTTGCTCCTGTATTTATTTTTGTTTCTCATTTATGTGTAGACCGAGTGTGGTTGCCAGTTTACATCCAAGTTGGAAGGAATGTTTAAAGATATGACCGTTTCAAATACTTTGAATGAAGAATTTAAAGAATACATACGTAAAAATGAGGTATCTAAATGGAATTTGTTTTATAAAGAATTATTTTATTACTGTTTTGAAATCTTTTCATTTTAAACTATAGTATTTTGAAAAAATATTGTATCACTAATAAATACATTTGACGATGGAATTAATTCAATGTGTTGCATTTACTGCACTTTATCAGGTAAACATGTACGGTTTAGAATTAGGTGTGCGTGTATTAACTACCGGATTTTGGCCTACGCAAAGCACCAACAAATGTACCTTACCGACACCTGCTATGAATGCGTTCGAAGTATTTCGCCGGTAAGTTCATTTTTCATGGCCATCATTATTTTCGTCATGATCTTCATTTTTATTGTAGGTGTACTATTGGTGTCAGCTTTACTTGCGAATTTTTCTTTTTTTAGTCCTTGCCGCTGTTTTTTCCATTCTAATTATTCCTTTTCCTTTTTTTCGCTTATGTTTTAGCGTATAATTTTTTCAACCCGTCTTATTTTATATTTTCTTTCAAAACCTGATAATCCTATTCCCTCTTTAATCTTTTTTTTTCTTATTTTTTGCTATTTATCTCTTTTCTATAACTTCTCTTACAATACTATTCCTTATTTTATTACACATTTCGATTAAATTTTTATACTGAGTACAATTAATGAAAATACGAGATAATTTATAAAACTTACAATTATGTAATTTAAATATATTTCCACTACCAAATTTTGTCAATATCACAAAATTTGATAGATTTTCCAAAAGCCACACCGCTAAGAAACCAAATTATTATAAAGCAAAAAAGTAAAAAAAATGATATGAATTGTTGTATGTGTATATATATATATTGTCAAATAAGTACCTGGAATTGCTCATTTAAAAAGCCCGCATAAAATATTTTTTAATTTTTTTTTTTACTAGAAGATGACAGCGCTTTACCTAGTTACGATGTACCATTTTGGCGCGATCAGTCAATTGGTTTATTCACAACTACTGCTATTATTGGTCGACCTCGCGTGTGTCTTGTGGTTTTTATAACGTATAAAATATTGAGCAAAGGGTTTATTTGAAATTTTGTGTTGTCAATGGAATTTTGTGTACGAAATCGTTGGAAATATTGAAAAATGTTTGTGGTGAATGTTTAATCCTGGGCTATAGGGTATATAAAGAAAGCCGAGAAGTATGTGAAGATTTGCTTCATTGTCCTTCAACGTCTTCGACCTATAGGAACATCGGTAAAATAAGTGAAATCATGATATAAAATTGTCAGGCAAATTCTAAAGAGATAGCCATATCTCAACAAATCACACGGAACCGTTCGTATCATTCTTCATGATAATTTGGACATCTAGAGGCGTCGCCGCTCAGTTTGTTCTGAAAGAGCTGAATTTTTTCCAAAAATTTCAACGTTGTTAAAAATATGTTGTATTGGTTCAACTCTGATCCATAATTATGAAATAAATTATAACGAAGATGAGGTTGAGTGTACAAGTTTAACCGAGCCAAAACCAAAAAAAAAAAACAAAAAAAAACGCCAAATTCATTTTAAAATTAAGGTAATGTTAACTGTTATTTTCGCTTACCGTAGTGTCGTCGGTATTCTGAATTGTTGCCGGAGGGACAAACAGTTAACAAAGATGAGCGTTATGAAGCGTTTAAGTAAAAATATCTCTTGAAAAACCCCGAATTGTGGAAGAACCATTCATTGATTCTTCAATCACATAAGACGATTATTTTCCGAATTTTTGTCGAAAAATTCAAGAAATGGCTTTAATCAAGTCCCCTGTTTACTCGACTTAACCTCGTCTTCTTATTTCCAAAGTTCAAATTACCATTTTACGGAAGGCGTTTTAGCTCAATTGAATCCATAAAATAAAATTTGTAGGACGAAATACTGGTTATTTCAGAAAATGTGTATAAAAAATGTTTTGATGATTTGTTTAATCGTCGGCATGTTTTTATATTTTCAGGTGTAGTCTATTTTAAAGGCAACAAAAAAAAAAAATCCTGTGATTAAGGAATTATATTATTTTGATGGAATGTGTATTGTGTGGGGGGGCACGAGTGTATGAGTGTGTATGTTTTAGTTTCTTTTATGGATATGTGCACATTAAACTCTGGTAATGACTGCAAACTTCTTTGAAGAATTTTTAATATTTCCATCGTTTCGTCCTTTTCTTTCTCTTTGTTTTTGTATTGGACGTTAAAACTCATTATATCATATATTATAATAAAATTCTCTTTTCTGCCCAAAGTTTAAGTGTACATGGTGCGGTTTTGTTTTTTTTATAAACGTTATGATGCGACTAAAAGTTGCTCTAAATATTTTCTATTCAAGTAAACTAAACTGTGAGATAACAATAAGGAAATGCGATAACTAAGTAAATTTATGTCACAAGATATTCCAGTATTCAACTTTTAAAGTTTTTCAATGAACCATTTGTTGGTTTCAAGAAGTATCGTCATTCATTTCATTGTCGTAGATTATGTTTACTTCATTGTCCTAATGTAACAAAAAAAATGAAAATGGCTATTACGATTTTTGACTGTAAAACTTGAAATAGAAAACTAAACTTTAAAATGCAATGTTTACACAGTTAACAGCAGTTTTAAATTGTCTAGTAGAAGACTATTATTTCACTCCTGCGCGAAGAGGTGCAGCGATGTATATTTTTTATAAATTTTATTGAAATTTAATTAAATTAGTCCAGTTTATAGTTAGTTATGGAAGAGAATTTGTTTGTTTTAATATACAAATTTTGTTCTGAGTCGATATTTTTGTTTACTTATCTCGTATTGTTTACGAATTTTTACGATAGTATAAGTTATGATTGTGCCGAGTAAGCTGTTTTTATGAGAATTTATGTATTAATTGTGATTTTCGTGTGTCACGATTTATTTATTTGCTTTATAATCAGCCTTTTGTTTTTTGCCGTGAAATTATTTATACTTTAATGTTGTGTCTTTATTTAAAAGTTGAAAAATGAATTCTTACCAGCAAAACGAGTTTATTGCGGAAATCTTCGCAGTACTTTGCAGTTAATTGTGAGCGTGCGTGCGTGTGCATGTTGAGTATTACGTTATCCATGCAATTTGTTATTTAAATACTCCTAGTTGTTTGAAATTATTGTTACGTATTCCTCTTATGTCCGTATTGCAGATTTTATCTAGGTAAACATAGTGGCAGGCAATTAACTCTGCAGACACAATTGGGTACAGCGGATTTACATGCGGTGTTTTACGGTCCTAGAAGAGATGACGGTGAATGCAGTGGGACTTCTTCGAATTGTATAAGTTCATCAAATGATCGGTCGTCCGCTTCTT
Organism: Icerya purchasi; assembly: GCA_039619475.1. Classification (NCBI taxonomy): domain Eukaryota; kingdom Metazoa; phylum Arthropoda; class Insecta; order Hemiptera; family Monophlebidae; genus Icerya; species Icerya purchasi. Next base: position 77,219,346 of record CM077116.1, read on the forward strand.
CTGAATCAGTGCATAAACACATTATCAGCGTTTCTACCTACCAGATGGCAATACTAATGCTATTTAACAACAGAGAAAAAATCACTTACGAGGTTCGTGACAGTTTTTCAATGATCTTCGTTTGCGAAACTAATTATTAATATGACTTCTACAAAAATGAAACCGGTTTCTTCGTAATAACATTTTATCCGATGGGATTTCAGTTACACGCTGATTAAAAATTATTATAATACGAGGGTCATCGTGAACATAAATTAATTCTTATGATTATACTATTTTATGAAGTTTTTAAATATAATTTGAAATAATTAGATTGATAGTTTGTTACGAATGTAACGATTTTTTAAGAATTTTCTCATCTCTAAATGTTTCCCTTCATATTGCGAGGACTACTTTGATAGTAAGCTATTACAGTCACAACGTGCTCTGCATGACGTATTTGTGTGGCTTTTGGAATTACCTTCTGTATATATTACTGATCTACCTGTAATATGAATATAAAATAGAGTTACTTGGTTCACAAATGTTTATACTAAGGATCGTAGGAAGATATTTAACTGGGATCAATCGGTACGCAATTATGTTGTAGAACATGTGTTAAAAAAGTTTAAATCGCTATAAATTTTCTACTAACTCAGTTAAAATTAAAAAAAAAAAAAAAAACGAGAAAGAAAATAGAAAAAAAAGTACATTTACGTTTTTTTAAAAATGAAAACATTTGTCGTCATATTGCTTTGTTTAAAGTCATAATTATCGTAAACGTTCTCTGCGCGGTACCAATTATGAATGTGACAATTATCATAAATTTCTTGTTGCGTTTTAAGGAATTAAAAACGGAAACAGCGATTCCCGAGCGAGATCTAGTACGAGCGTTGCAGTCGTTAGCGCTGGGAAAAGCTTCACAGCGAATATTATTGAAAAATCCGAAAACTAAAGACATCGAACCGGCTCACGTATTTTGCGTTAACGATTCGTTTAATTCCAAATTGTACAGGTAATATAACACAATTGCGATTTAACGTCGAAGAAAATTGTTTACTTATCGCGCTGAATTTATAAAAATCTAAATTCGTATTTATATAACGTTTGTAATCGAATTTTTTTTTGATTTCATTTTTTATTTTTTAAGAAACGTCGATTAATTCTGTTCTGAATTACTGATGCACATATTTCTTTATCTCGGTCGTCCCTTTATTTTTTATTGTAATGAAAACCAAAATTCAATTTTTACGAGCATTTAATTTGCTGAAGTTTATTTTAAAAATTTTCTGGTTATAACAATATGAACAAAAAAGAATACGCAACACTGCCATTTAAAATAATAATAAATACATTAATAGATGAAAAATATATGATTTTAGCGTAAATTGAAAATAATAAAAATCTTTTTTTTTTTTTTAAAATTGGGTGTATCGACAACTTTTGATTTTCTATATTGACAAAGCAAATAAATATTTTTATGTATAATTAAAATTTAATCGATATTATTGTTTTTTAAAATGAAAAATGATCGGAAATAAATTCAAACGTAAAACTAACGAACATATATTAATTAGGGAATTACTGTTAAGTATCTGTTGTTTCGTTCCCATTAACTTTTTTGACGCTGGTGTTAAGTTCCCGATTATTTATTTTGTTTTCGCAGTTTTTATTGCAATTAGCCTAACCTGTCTGAACATTGAATTTTCTTAAATATAGTGCCCTGGGATAACAGTTTGCCTTTTTTTTTTATTTTTTATTTTTTTTATTGACACTGTAATTGGTTTAAGGCACGCATATTATTTCGGGAAAAACATAGAAGAAAATCGTTATAATGCAATTCACATTGTCTATAGTTAGTGAGAAAGCATGAAGTTAAAAGTGTGGAATATGCAAACAGCCTTTTAAACGTTTTTTTTTTTTTTTTTTGCGGTAAAGGACGGTATTTTCATTGGTAATGTGATCGATGTTAGGGAAATCGCGGTCCATTTCAAAAGGATGTCTTTTACTAGTGAACTGATTTTTAAGAAAAGGTTGATTGTTTTTAATTAAACCTGATTATTCTTACGTTATTTTACCCGACCCAAGTTGCATTTATTTTTAATTTTTTATTTATTTTTTTATTTTTTTAAATTCTATTATTTTACGTAAATTAATATTTATGAATTCTGCCATATGATTTATACGTAGAGTAAAAATACAGACGGTCGCTGCGAAAGGTGAATCGGAACCAGAAAGAACAGAAACTAAATCGAAAGTTAACGAAGATAGAAAACATGAGATTGAGGCTGCCATTGTTAGAATAATGAAAGCCAGAAAACAGATAACGGTACGTATGGAAAACATGTTCGTTTTGTTTATTTCTAAATGGTTGACAGTATCATCAGTGTTGTATAATCTACAGTGATGGCTTTTAACACTCGATTTTAACTTTAAAATTAATAACGATATATAAATTTAAAAACAACAAAAAAAAAACAGCTGTATTTTTATTTTAGTTTAATCGAGGTAGCAGTAAAGAATTATATACGATTTTTACGGATTGGACTAGAATGAATTTGGAAAACAGCTCGCAGAATATTTTAGCCATACGGAAAAAGTTTTGGACTGTGAGAGACATATACTTTTGGTATAAAAACGCAACAAAAAAAAAAAAAAAAAAAAAGTCAAGATCAGAGAATTTAGACACGTAACTTTTTAGCAAGTACATGAAACAACGGATTATCATTTTGAAATTTAAAAAAATTATGTATCTTTATCGGAAGGAATTAAGGAGGAACTGTTGTTCGTCAGGCTACGGCTAGGCACAGATCCACAATTAATAGTGTAGTTTATTTATGATTTTATTTAGTAAATTTAAAGTTTTCTTTTGTATAATCATTTATTACAAAAATTTCAGCACAATGCCTTAGTTATGGAAGTTACTGATCAGTTGAAACGCCGTTTTATGCCGCCTCCAGTCTATATTAAGAAACGGATTGAAGGTCTGATTGAACGTGAATACCTCGCTCGTACTCCAGAAGACAGGTTAGTCGACATTATCCGTATATTTTAAACTAATAGGTTAAACCTGATTTTTTCAACATGTGGTCTGTTTTTAATTAAGAAAATTATACGAATTTAGACCACACGATATTTGGCGAAATTTAACGCATTAATTTCATGGTAATCCCTAAAAAAAAACATAAAATTATGGAAAATAAAATAAACGAAAGTCTTAAAACATATTTTAATTCGATTTACGGATTGTAATTAATATTAAAATTTTAGAACACATTATGAAGTATTTTTCTCTTTTTTTTTTGTTTTAAAAAAAAAGAGAAAAATAAAACAACTTTTAGGCATTTATGAAATTTTCAACTGCTTTTATTTTCAATTTATCCGAGTACTTAAATGTATCAAATTTACATTAGGTATTCTGTACCTAAGTAAATCAAGTTCTGTGTTAGAATTATAAATTCGCATAAATCATAACGAATTATAAATTAGGTATTACGAAGCTTGAGTAATTGTTTATTGTAACGTTTCTTTTCATTGCAGCTTTATTACATTTACCACAAAAAAAAAAAAAAAGAGATTAAAATAACACCGAATTAAATTAAGTTTTTTTAAGATATCACTGTTTGGTACTTTTTGTACATTTTCATTAAAAAAAATTGGTTATAATAATGATGATTATCAAGTAAAAATTGTTTTGTGTTTCAGGAAAGTGTACACATATGTTGCTTAATTTTCGGAGAGTTCATCTAATCCTTAGTATGTGTGAAAAAAGAGGTAAAGTGTAAATACGTTTTAATGAATACTGATCAAAAAATCGCTCCAGATCGCAGGATTTCGATACTTAAACGTCTGTTTATTTTATATACACATACATATGTATATAAAAATGCCGTCAGGTTTAGTCGAATTTTTTAAACTGAAAATTACAGTACGTAACGCCTTGTACTTTAAGTTTTTATACCGCGAATAATGTGCATGTATATATATGTATATATATGTATGTATGTACGCGCATGCACACATGTAAAGTACAAGTTTCGTCGAACAATTTTTGAGGCTTGTAATTTTATACGTGCGTAAATGTCGCGAGAATTATGCAAACGTGTTAAATTTGTTTGTTTAAAAATTATAGTATTGACGAAAGAAAAAAGAATACTTGATGGGAAAACGTTAACTAGATGATTTTAATTGTGCATTAACGTTTGTACTTTTTACTGTCCTATTTTTGTACTACTTTACCTCGTACTTTTATAGAGTCAGCCGTGCGTGAAGTAGTTACACGTATACGGTTTTATTCGTTTTAAGTGTTGTAATTTTTTTAAATTTAATTTTAAATAAATGCATTTTAAAATTACGGAAATTTACAGACTTTCGGCTGGTAAGTGATGTTCTCTCGGAAAAAAAAAGGGTTGAATAATAATTTCGTTAAAAATCGGATTAAGCGTTTTATCTTGTTGAGCTCTAATGTGAAATAATATAAACCTAAATTTGGAAACGTATCTGGGAAAAATAGTGTGATTATTAAAAAGCAATACAAAGCACAATTGAAAATGTAAAAAAAATGAAGTGCACTCGCACATGTGAGAATTAAATAGTGCAATTAATTGCTAATGTTTCATAGAATATCGACAAGAAATATTTTTATACTGTTTTAAGTGTAAAAAGAGGCAGTTTATTTTTTTCAAAAGTTAATATTCCTCTAAATGAATTAGTGTACTAGTTTTATGGCCTTGAATTTTTTCATCCAAAAAATGAATACGATGTATAGTTTTTAGAAATTACAGTAATTCACCGAGAGAGTATAACAATTAACTGCGCTGATTTTAACGAATTTAACTTTATAAATTACGAAGTCGCAATAGAATATACGCCTCATTTGTGATTTTTATTTTTAATTTATTAAAATTAAAATAATACTATTTATAGAAAGTGATAAGCGCGGTTTTAAAATTATACATATGTCAGAGTCGGGCAGTGTAACTGTTTTTAAGGATCGCGAGGTATATTTTTTCCTAAATTTCTTTATTAATTCGCAGTCGGTCTTTTATAAAGGTAAAATCGCACTGCGCCGACAGCAGTGTAATATATTTTGAATATCGTAAGTAAAATTGCCAAGTTCTCTACCTATTATTCTCAAATATTACGAAAGTAAGTGTATATTTTATTGTTTGAATAAGGATAAATAAACAATTTCTAAAAATGTTGTTGTTATTTGATAGACGTATAAAAAACTTTATCGATATATCATTATTTCCGGAATGTTTCCATCCTTTGATATCCGTTGAATAACTGTTATCTTTCGTTTGTGAATGTTAAAACCGTCAGTGTTCAAAACCTGCTCTGCTTCCTTGCGTTTAACGATTAGCTGATAGAGTGTATAATGTTAACATTTTTTTAAAACCAGTAAATAAACATTGCGGCAAATTAATCGGTTAAATACAAAAGCAAAAAAATTAAATAAATACAAGATAATGCATGGGAACTACCTAGTTAAAAGTAATGTTTATATGTAGTTTGTACATCAGTTTAATGAAGAAATACAATTTTATTTTGAAAATACTGATCACGATATTAAAATTGCATTGGACGCAAAATTATAGTACAAAAGATAATCGGTTATTAAAATCGGTTTAGGATTAAAAGTGGGATCAAAGCTACTTCTGGTTAAATGAGAATTTAGGCATTAAGAACAGAACTGGTTTCCCGGGTATGCACTGTAGATAGAACATTGCTTTTTAATTTTTTACTTTTTGGTGTTTAAGTTGAATTTTCTTAAGAAGAAAATGCCTTTGATTCACCTTGAAAAATCTATGTCTAAAAACTGTTACATAACTCATATCTATTGATGCATACTGTGTTCATACTAAAGTAAAATGTGGGCATTTATCAGGAATTTTAGTTTAATAATAATATTAAAGATTTTCGTTTAAATATTATTAAGAGTGAATTTACCTTTAGCTGTTGTTACATATGTGTATGCTGCTTTATAAATAAATAATTCGTACGAGTTATGTCATCGTAATTTGCACAGTTAATTATTTAAAATATTATGAATGAATAATGTTTTAAATATGACAGCAGCTTACGTAAGAAAACGCGTATTTTTCTTTGTCAAAGCTGATTCGGTGTTGCCTGTTATTTATATCGTAGCGTTAGTCGATTAAATAATAATCGATTCTTAAATTTAAACTTACCTAATTATAATTTATATTATTAAATTTGTGTTCTTTTATTAAATAGGTTCTTGTTAATTGTAAAAAAAGATAAATAAATAAAAATCATCACTGAAACATAATAGCTCTGTTCGTATATAATTTTATAGACAGTTACATGAATGTACGGCGTTAATAATAGTTGTTTTTTTTTTTTTCTTTTTTAATAGTAATTCAGTTACGTCCCCGATATATAATATTACGTATGAATATATAAACTTTAAGAAATAAAAAAATAGCTTTCAGGTTTTGAACAATAATTAAATATTTACTTGAACCTAAATTTCTGTTTTATAACTTGTCCGTTTACTTTTTAGTGATATTCGGTAAGTTTAAGTGATGTATTTTTATTATTGTAGTTACTAATGCGATCATTTTGTCAAGTCATATATTTTTGTAGATTAAAATGTTGTAATTATTTCTTCCTACGTTTCACTATATATGTATTCATAGATCTTTACGTTTTAATTGGTTTCATCGTTTAGTTAATCCGGTTAAATTCGTTTGTTATACTCATTTTTACAAAATGTAAGAGTAAAATGAATGCATTTCATTCGATATATTTGTAACTGTATGTATATAAAGTAAATTTTTATTTTACCATTTCTTATTATTAAATGTCTGCGGTAGTAATACGTTGACAAATATTTCGTTATTTTTAATAGTCTGGGAATATCAGAGCTACCCAAAATCTGAGACATTTAATCTTAATTACTTAATTTAATTTTTTCCCCTGCAAATAATATGCGTTTTTAAAGTTCAAAAAAAAACACAAAAAAAACAATATTAATAAAAAACGTTTGCATGACATTATTTGTTTGACTCTGAAAAGATTGTACACGATCATTAATTAATAACTTGTTAGCTAGCTTTAACATTCAGGTAGAGTATAAAATTATATATGAATAATATCGAATTAAAAATTCTCTTTTTTTGGTTTCAACTACGTTGTATATTTATCAAGGGCGTCGCCAGCCAATGAGCCGGGGGGGGGGCAAGATGATAGAAAGAGGATATGAGTTATAGGAAAAATAAAATTTATAGGTTGTAAAGGCTTAATATTTTTTTTTTTTTTTTTTTTTTTTTTTTTTATACGTCATACCAGCACAACTTACTGCAAACAACGGCGATATTGTAGGAAGAGGAACTAATAATAATAAAATCTAATGACTCCAGCGAGACATTAGGTTGTGAGAAGGGAAAGGGAGTAACACAATAAGATAAGAATGTTCAGAGGATCAATTATAGGAATGAACGCGTGCCGTGATTAAGAATAAGTACATGTTATTATGCAAGTAACTTAAAGTGAGGAATTAAGTGATCGGGATAGCATCCCGACACCATTTCCTTCTAAGTCGCCTTGGAGGATTATCTGGAAGACTGTCCGTATGCATCCTACGGATGACAGGATTGCTGCTACACTCGAATTTGTCAAACAATCTTTTGTACTGTGCAATGTGTGCATCACTGACATATGGGACCCTGAGGTCATTATGTAACGTCAAATTGGACACGTAAGGTGGAGCAGACGTGATAGTGCGGAGTATCCTGGACTGCTGCTGTTGAATTCTTCGAAGGTTGCTTTTACAAGTACTTCCATACAATTCAATTCCATAGCGCCAAATGGGAGCGATTGCAGCAAGGTAAATGATTCGTTTGGTAGTTAAGTTGAGAGCAGACTTCCGTCCCAAAAGCGGATGTAGTGACTTCGCGCGAGCAGCAATGGCTCTTCTGATTTGTGCCACGTGTATTCGCCAAGTAAGTCTCCTGTCCAGGTACATGCCGAGATACCGTACCGAGTTGGTTTGGGGAATTTGAGCGTTGCCAATTTTCACCGCTGGACAGCTAATTTTCCTGTTTGTAAACACGACGTGTTGACACTTGTTGGGGTTAAACATTATGCGCCAGCTCTGTGCCCATTCAGCCAGCTTGTCTAGGTGGTTTTGTACAGCAACGTTCGCGTACGTGACCACTGAGTTGGATGCAAGAATGGCGATATCATCAGCATACGTTGCTAGGATCGTCTGATTACTGATCGGTATGTCTGCCGTGTAGATTGAATACAAAAGAGGTCCGATCAGACTACCCTGCGGAACTGACGATAGAATCATACCTACTTTTGAAAGACAACCATTGATATTTACGACGAAAGTTCTGCTGTTCAAGTACGACTGAAGTAACGCGTATAAATCAGAAGTGAGAAACTGCCTCAATTTACAAAGTAATCCAGGATGCCACACTTTATCGAAGGCTTGTGCAACATCCAGGAAAACTGCAGAGCATACCTCCTTCCTCTCCAGAGTTGACGAAATCGCATCTACCAACCGATGACACTGTTGCACTGTAGAATGTTTCCTGCGAAACCCGAATTGATGACTCGGTATAATACCGTGACTGGTTATAAGCGGCTGAATACGATTTAGGATTAATCTCTCTAACACCTTGGATAAGGAGCAGAGCAAGCTGATAGGTCTATAAGAGGAAACGTCCATTTTCGGCTTACCCTGCTTGGGGATCATTACTATTACTGACTTCTTCCATGCTTCAGGGAAGTATCCAGTTCGTAATATTCCATTGAATATGTAACACAACAGGGTAGCTGCCTTCGGTGGGAGTCGTGAGATAATTTCGCCTGTGATGTTATCTGCTCCAGGGCTTTTCCGTAGCGGTGCCTTGCGCAGACATTCGAATACCTCTTTCGGCGTAAACATTTTTGATCTTCCTAACGTGCAGGGAACCTTTGACATACGTTGCATCAGTTCTGAGCGCTCAATGCGAATATCTGGATGCGGTGTGAAAACTGAGCTGAGGTGTTCTGCAAATGCGTTTGCCTTATCCTTATCGGTTTTGGCCCAACTGTTGTCTACTTTTATGTTGAATTGTTCCTTTTCGTACTGTAGCAATTTCTTCGTATTGTTCCACAAGGCTGCGGTATCAGTGTTCATTGCTAACAGATTCCTTTGAGTCGTTTCGTTCTTATACAGGCTGATTTTGGTTCTTAACGCATTTTGCAGAGTTGCATACTGTTTCTTTAACGATGGGTAGCGACTGCGCTGCCACTTCTTCCTGGCTGCCCTGGTTTTTTTAATTAACTGTCTAATCTCGACCGGAATGAATCTGACTCGCCGTTTATCCGAGGTATAACTAGTCGAGTCATGGCAGGCGCGTACAATTAGATTGGTAAAATTTTTGACCGCTAGGTCTATGTCCTCTTTATTCTTTATTTTAATTCTTAAATTGATATTACTTTCGATTATGCTACAAAGGAGGTCCCAATTTGTGGACTTATTAACCAGTCCTTGTTGGGTGGGTATACACCTCGGGCGTACGTCTACGACGGCAACAACTGGAATATGATCTGAAGAGAGGTCATTAACAGTACTACATTCTCTGCTGTATCTTTGTAATCCACGGATGATAAAAAAATCCAATATGTCTGGAAGTCTATTATCATGCGCAGGCCAGTACGTGGGCGTCATTGGTGAAAGGACGGCAAGTGAATTACTCCGTAGGCACCTATCAAGCTTCTTCCCAGCCCGATTAGTTAGCCTAGAACCCCACGCGAAGCTTTTCGCGTTATAGTCACCACCACATATGAACTTATTTCCTAAGTTGTTAAAAAGACTGTTGAGCTCCACGTCTGGTATTGCGAATCCTCCGTGGCAGTAAATTGCCGCCACGGCGATTTCACCTGCGAATGTTTCTATGTTCACGGCAACGACCTGATAGGCATATGTGCTTCGGGAAAAATTTTCATATTGCTTATATCCACTTTTGACCAATATCATGGAACCACCGTGGGCCGTGCCATCAGGGTGGTGCGCAGTGTAGGCGTTATATCCGTTTAGCTTAAAGCTGTGACTTCTTACGAGATGCGTTTCCACGATCAGTACAACGTCAACAGTATTAAGCTGAAGAAAAATCTCTAATTCTCCTTTCTTTGGAGCAATGCCATTGGCGTTCCATAGCATAATCACTAGTGACTGACGAGAGATGTTATTTATTTCATTTATCATTAGGATAGTAGTTTTTCAATAACCTTAGTTAGTAAGGAGATTAATGGATTAATTACGCTTTTAAATTCGTTCAAAAATGCAGATAGCATTGAGGACATATCAGCATTGTTTCTGTTGCTGTTATTACTGGCAGTGGTAATACCATCGTCGGTGTAGCAATTTTTACTGTTACTCAGATGTCCTCTGCTGGATACATTATTTAGATCTAAATCTACGCGTTCAGCTTTAGCAACATTGGCATAAGTCCTATTATTATTTACTACACTAGAACAATTGTAATCCCCACTTGCGGCATTGTAGGTATTTATTTGAGTGCTAGCGTAAGTTGATCGTAAATTCTTATAAAATGTAGTCTGCTGCTTGTACACCGAACATCCCCTGTGGCTCGCCGGATGATTTCCGTCACATAGCGCACAGATTGCTGGCACATCGACGCCTTTAGTACATGTTTTAGTGTCGTGCTTGCCTGCACATTTTACACAACGAGGAGGAAGGCTTAATATTTTATTAAACAAGAATAAAATCTTAATTGAAACATCATTTTCGTGGGTTTCTGGCAAATCGTTCTACTACTTTATAATAAAAGTCTTCCAAATTGTCCATGATTACGCGCCTATGAATACTCATCATAGCCAGTTGATTAAAAAGTTTCAAGGTTCCAGGGGAGCAGCTGCCCCTTCCTTCTCGTTGGCGACGCCCATGATAGTTATGTTTTATGTCTCACACTTTGAATCGTTAAATATCCGCGAAACGACAGTCGTGTTTTAATATTAATTTAATGGATGGACAGCATTTTAATTTCGTTTTAATTTTTAACAGCGCAAAAAAAATCGTATTTTTTCCTATACATGCATTCCTTTAAAAAATAATCAACAAAGGTGTTATAAAATGTGGGTGCAAAAACTAACGTTATAAAATTTACAAATAAAATGTGTTTGAAAATTATGGTATCAATAAAAAAAAAGATATTGCGTAAATTAAATATAATATTTAAATTTAAAGAAACAAAATATGAAAAGAGATTAGTAATTAAAAATAATTTTAAAAATTAATGTTTTTGTGTAATGTAAATTGCCTTAGAAAATTTTTATCAATGTATTATATTAATAATTCGTAATATGTTGATTTTATCAGAGTAGTATTTGGTGAAATTACTCCGTTATTTTTTGCATTGTACGAAATGTGTATAGACTTGTTTTTAATTTTTTTCGGTAATACTAACAATGCAGTGTTTTGTTCCGTAGCTAGTAACTATAGCAGTTTAATGCTGGGTAATGCCCCCGACTAGCGACCCCCCCCCCCCAAAAAAAAAAAACTAGTAGTTTTATTACTGCTTTGTTTCAGCGAGTTAGAAAATGCGTATTGTAGGGAAGTGAAAAAAATTGTTCTATAACATGGTTTTTTAAAACAAACCAGTCAAGTATACCAAGCGTTGAAGATTTCGTATATTCAGTTAAAGATAATTTTGATTTACATTAATACCAAATTCGAGACAAAAATAACGAATTTTAAATTTGCAGATATTTTTTAATCACTTCCTTAATTATGTGTATTTTACAAGAGCTTAAATTTTTTTTAACTTCGTTGTCTTTTAACGAGTTTTTTTAAAAAGGAAGTTTCATTAACGAATCGAAATATGTGCTACCCATTACCTTCGAATTTGATTGTTTCTTTAAATTTTATGAAAAAAAATAAAAATAAAGTATATTCGAGGTATAAAAGAGATTTTAAAAAACATCATTGAATAAACACGCTAAATTATAATAAAAAAAATAGAAAATCAAATAATGAATTGTGTTAGAGCCATTTTTTTTTTCTTGGCCCAGCACAAAACCATTTGGCCATCAACCAATCCTTTTATTTATATTAAATACCCTTTTATCTTTCGTTAATTCAGCTTTTTAACTCTACTATTTATTATTATTATTATTATTATTATTATTATTATTATTATTATTATTATTATGCTGTTATTTAATGATCCGTCATGCTATTAAAACACAAACAGAAATTGCGGAGTTTGCTTTTTATAGCAGATCTTTGCAACAACCATGGCCATCATGGTTCACACGACCTATGGACGTCGAAATTAGGTAAATAGAATTATAAACTGACCATCAATTCATTCGTATTACATTTTAGATGACGGAGTGCCGTGAAGTTCGTAGTTTTTTTAAATATCGCCAACTATATGTTAAACAAAAAACAAACATGAGGTGAAAAAACATTTTTTGGTGGTGGGGGAGAGAAAAATGATGTATATGATCAATTATCTTCATCTGTTTCTTACTGCCAACATAATTCTTTAATGTAAGTTGTAAATATCTGTTGGTTTATCTTTTTTTGTTCATAGCGGCAGAATATGGTAACCTTTTTCCGCCTCTGTTTGGTTACATTTGCATTTATGTTCGCTTTCTAACGTTTTTATAGTTTTTTAGTTATTAGATATATTCGACCGTCGTCTTAAAACAACACAAAGAAAATATCTCCATTGGAGTGTATACGAATAGTTTTTATTTGTATTTGTAAAGATCTCAATTCAAAATTACTTATGCTTCTAGACCGTTGTCTTATTTTATTTTTCACTTCCATAAAAACTACATTTCGGTGTTTCACATTTGTCTGTCAGTATATGTATATTCGTGGACGGCAGTGGCAACCCACCACGTACACCATCATATGCGCGCTAGTTAGTACACAGCAGACACACACGGGCTGCACTTGTAGCGCGATAATCAAACATTTACAATCAGTTGCCAGTGTAGTCTTGCATGTACACTGGCGTTACATGCAGCAATTGCCAAGAACGCTACCTATTCTGTACAGCTAGATTGTACAGATAGGAAATCTCAACGCTTGAGGTTAAGGTAACGAAATATGAGAGATAAGATAACTGATGAATGGTTAAAGGTAGTACTTTAGAAAGGAAAAATATCTCCCCATTAACCGAATATTTACTAGTAACAGAAATTTCGATCTGAAAGGAATTTTTGTTCTTAAATGTGGTGTGTATATATAAGTATACAATAATTGAAAAAAATTCCCAAATAAAAAATTAAAAGGGGATGTTTGAGGTAATTTTAAATTACGGTATTGTATGCTGTTGATAGTTTTTGATGATTTTTGGCACCCACCCTGGGGTAATCAATTATCCTAAGGTTTTTAAAGAAAATTTTAATTGTTATTTATGTTTAAAATTTGAAGTTTGTAAATCGTTCGATCCGGAGTTATTAAATTTTGTTTGGTGTTTTTGTTGGAGCCAATCTTATCAGTATTTCGTACATTATATGTACACGGAATCTTAAAAATTAACTACGCTTCCTATTTTAATTATCTTATGTTTAGTTAATTTTAGTCTATGTTTATCTGATTGACATTTTGTTTGTCTTCCCAGATATATAAAGAAATTTTATGATTTATTTTATCTTGGTGCTTTTCATACTTCTGAACAAAATTGTCGATGTGCTATAAGAAAAATACATTTTATTTTAAATTTATTTTTCATTTTTTTCAACTATATTTGTTGCGAAAGCTTGTGTTTTATTTTAGGTTTTCTACAAGAAAAATTTCAATATTAAAATTCATTTGAAATTAATTTGAGAATTGTTAGCAATCTGTAAAGATAATAATTAGACTTGCACGAATGTGTGCAAAAAAAAACAAACCAAATCTTTGTTTAGAAATTAATGTAAAATTGTCTATATTAAATTTATAAAATAAAATATATTGCTTCATTATATTATTGTTGAATTTAAAAAATTATGCCAATAAATTAAAAAAACATGGCACCGACAGTTTACATTAAAATCGAAAAGGAAATGTATTAAATACGGTGAAAAAAAAATTATACCGAAATTTTGTGTACCTTTTTTTTTTTAATAATTAGAAACTTTTTTTTAAAATTATCGCAGTTGATAAAGATTTTTACAGAACATTATTGAAAAATAGTTATCTATTTAACAATAAATTGAGGGGAAAAAGATCTAACATGAGTTTTTAAGGTGTTAACTATGATTTCTAACCGTTTTATCGGACTTACATAACTTCATTTTCTATAACTGTAAATCATTATTTTAAGGAAAATTTTTATTTTAGGCCGTGATGTTTAATTAATTACTAACCATCTTAAACTTTTAAATTTTCTTTTAAAAAAGATCCGATTAGTAAAACTTTTTTGTATCCTTTTTTCTGTTTGGTTGCCTTCGTTTATAATTATAAACTTATCCAGGTTGCAATTTTGAAATTTTGCTATTAATCTGAAAATGTTTCATATAGACTAGAGATCAAATATTTTCCAACAACGAGGATAGATCGAACAGAGACGTTTGTCCAATTCTGAGATGATTGACAGATGAGTGTAGCTGCTTACTATCGAAAGCCAAGTACGATTTCATTGAAAAAATACCGCATTGGACACAAATTTTGTAAGTAACTGTGGGCCGCATGCATGTGAAGTATCGGTTTCGTCACATCGACGTATATGAAAGAAGGGGTTAGGGGATTTTTTCCTCCTTAGCGCACACAAAAGCCCGAATATTAGCTGAATACACTAACAAGCTTTTGTATAAACAGTTCTTCTGTGCAGAAAACACGAAATGACCCTAAGTGGAAGTCATGATAATGGAGGAGTTGGGGTAAATGAACCTGCTCATAATAACGGAATTTTTCGAGTATTCTATTTTCGTGCTCAGTCTGGTGATGGAGCACTTAAGAGTTATTTACTTACGCAAAGCATACACAGTAGAGCCATGTAAACTTCATCAGGAATTTAGAATGAAGTGATTAAACCATGCGGTAATGCTATTCAAGCGCGAGTACTTAGAAGGGTCAAATAGGCAGATTTTTTTACTGTATTGGCAGACAAAACTCAAGACATATCCAGGCGAGAACAACTATCGTAATATTTACGATACGTAGATTGCTCATTTGAAGAATCAGTTATTCGCGAGGATTCTCTTGAATTTATCTATGTAGACGATGTTTCAGTTCAAGTATTGGAAATAACGCATCCTTTATCCTATATATTAGATATAGATAAATTCATTGGACAAGGTTTTGATGGCGCTGCAGTATTGCAGTACTGAGCGGCCAATTACGAGGCATAAGAATAATAATCGCGGGAAAATATCTGAGAGCGCAGTTTATGCACTGTGTGGCTCACGTTCTCAACTTAGTTCTAGCGCATTCATGTGAGGTACCTATAATTCGCAAATGTATAGAGACCATAAAAGTGCAATAAACTTTTTTTGGACAATCTTCACTTCGGGACAATCGTTTGAAGAAAATTGCTGATCAGGTTAATTTACCTCATTCAGCGCTTATCTCTCTTTGTGAGATGCGATGGATGGAAAATCATGCGGCTGTAGAACGGTTTTGCGTAAATGTTTCTTATAATACGCCTAATACTTGAGGCACTGCAAGAAGTTACTGATAGGGTGTCGCCACTCAAGCATACTAACTGCAAACCACCATAGATAATAGCCAGTTTGTTGTGTCACTAGTTATACTGAGAAAAATTTTCTTATATACAACAAGCCTAAACAAAACAATACCGAAAGTTAATGTCGATTTGACCAACTCTTGCAGTTATGCAAAAACTATAAAGACTACTTTACAAAATATTCGGAGTGAAAGTCAATTCTCAGTCCTTTTCGCGCAAGCAAAACAGATGAGTTCTAATAACACAGTTGTTTCAAGAATGAACAGGAAGAACCTAGCGTAGTAATCTGCCGAAATGTATTTTGCCGCTTCGTTGACCATGCCATTACAGAACTTAATGCTCGCTTTAAACCACAAGAAGAAACGATCGAAATGAAGGCACGATATTTCTAAGTGAATATGAGGTATGGCACAATCACTGGAAATCTGCTACGCGAAAACTTACCACTCTAGTAGAAGCTATTGATTAAAACTTCTTATCATATTAGCCACATTCCAGTATCCACTGCGACCACAGAAAGATGTTTCTCTACTCCAAAGGGGATAAAAATCTATATTAGAAATGGAATGGGCGACGAAAAGCGCTTTGCTTACTCCTATACCAGGTCACGCCCGGTGGAAAAACTGGATTTCAAAAAAATTGTAAATAAGTGGGCAGTAAGACGCAAATTCAATTTCAAATTTTAAATTACATTCTTAATATATTATTGTATAAAAATATAAGCAAAGAATTAAACATTGTATTGTTTAATGTAATAAATAATAATATAATAACATAGAACGACCTAGTGTTTTATTTTGCTTAAAACAAATTATGAAAATTTCAGATTTTATCCTCCCACCCCACCATTGAAAAGCTATATATATACGTCCGTGGCTCGTCATAATCTATCGGACAATCCAGTTTACTTATTGCTTAGAACACCAGTATGAGCTCGAATTCAGAGAAACATCATTTGATAGCTCTATTTAGGAAATTGAAATTGGGTAATAAGGAAAATGTTTCTGGATTTAGGTCCACGGGAAACTTGGAGGTAAAACAGCACTCTGTATATTTCCGTATTTCGGGATACAATAGATATTGTTTTTAAATGTTTATTTTCTGTGTTCCGGTCAATACGAACAGCCAGTAAAAACAGCTTTGACGAGTGCGTAAATGTATCACTATCACGATATGCCCATATCAACCCACTGCTGGGTGTAGGCAATCACTGGCGGGATCTTTTTCTTCATTGTTGTTTGGGCAGTAACTGCTCATCGTGATCTCTATTTTAATCTACCAAGTACTAGTTGTCTCCAACGACTTCTGTTCTGGCTACTTCTCATTGCTGTGGTTCGCGCTTGGTCGCTTAGTACTGTTATTGTGTCTATCCATCGTCGGGGCGAGACCTTGTTCCTTCTATTGGATCCACTATAATATATTTTTCAAACAAGTAACCGAAAGACGTTGTTCTATGTTTAATTGGTCTAAAATTGATGTGCATGTGCGCTTCGCTGTCCATGGGATTATTAGCATTTTCCACCAAGTCCACATCTTGAACGCGTCAATTTTTCGTCTATCCTGCATGGTGTCCATGTTTCTACTACATAGAGGAATATTGAAAACGAGAGCATTACCAGTCTCTGTTTTGTTCTTGTATTAATACACTGGTTTTTCCAGATTTTATACAGTCCTGCCATCGCCGACTTCGCCAGTGCAATTCTACGCTTGATTTCTTTTTTACCTCCGCCTTTACCACTGATTAATGATCCAAGGTATTCGAATTCCTTTACCAATTCAACATCTTGAATTATCTGTAGATTTCCTGGCGTGTAGTTTTTGCTTATAATCATGATCTTCTTTTTATTAACAGACAGACCTAGCCTAAGACTTTCTTGTCAATTCTGTTCCACAAGTTCTTCATTTCTTCTTCTGACTCAGCGATGAGGGTGATATCGTCTGCATATCTCAAGTTTGTTATATGTTCACCACTAATCCTGACTCCTCCCGTGAAGCCATCTAAGGCCTTCCTCATGATAAACTCTCTGTATATGCTAAACCGTATGGAAGACAGTATACATCCTTGCCGTAACCCTTTCCGACAGTGGAATGTTTCTGACGGTATCTTATCGATTTTTATCATGGTTTCCATACAAGTGTACAAATTATTTATTAGTAATATTAGGTTCTTTGGTACTCCCATACTGGTCAATACTTTACATAATTTCTTCCATCTAACACAATTGGAATCCTTGTGGTAGTTCACGAAACGCAGAAATACAGTTGTTATATTCGATACTTTTTTTGATTAGTTGACTAATGGCCAGGATTTGTTCTCTCGTACCTTTCCGACTAATAAATTCAATCTGCTCAGTTGATATTTGCCAGTTTAAGTAATACACGGTCGGTACAAAAAGTTCCGGGACTACCGCTATAAAATCCGTTCTAGTGGCGCGATTTGTTTGAGATTCATGGTACTTATACTTCTATGTTGTGAGAAGAGACTACGAGAGTGTCAGGACGCTACTTGCATTAGTTCACTCAGGAGACCACCAGTTGTGAATGAACCTCTGTGTACTGTGTCACGTTTATGATAATGGAACAAAGTTTGTTTTTTGTGTGCATCAGAAACATATGAGTTGATGAAAAACGCATACAAGAATGCATGTATAAGCCGTACAACGTGTTTTGAGTGGTATCGCCGATTTAAAAGTGGACGGAGCTCGTTGGAAGACGATCCGTGCGAAGGACGACCGAGTAGAACAACTACCGACGAAAACGTGGCTCGTGTGCAAGCTGTACTCGCTGAAAATCGGCGAGTGACGTGTCAGTTCATCGCAAATGAACTAAACGTATGCATCATATCCGTTCATAACATTCTTAGCAATGTTATGGGTAAAAAAAAGCTGTGTGCCAGGTTCGTACCATATTTCCTTATGCCGAACAAAAATAACAGCGCCTGGAAGAGAGCGAGACTCGCATTGAACCCGCCGATATGGACCCGAATTTTTTAAAGACGATCATTACCGGCGATGAGTCTTGCTGCTTCGAGTACGATCCCAGCCCAAAACGAATTATCACACAAAAAACAAAATTTAATCGCGGCTCCTTGTTCTATTATCGCAAACGTGACACAGTACACAAAGGTTCACTCACAACTGTCGGTCTCCTGAGTAAACTAATGCAGTTAGTGACCTCAAACTTTCGTCGTCTCTTCTCATAACATTGAAGTATAAATACCGTGAATTTCAAATAAATCACGCCACTAGTACGGATTTTATAGCGGTAATCCGGGAACTTTTTGTACCGACCGTGTATTTCAATCTATTATTGATCACCTGTAGGAGCACTTTACTAGTATGTGAGATTAACGCTATAGTTCTAAAGTTTTCGCATTGTCTCGTAGAGCCTTTCTTGTGTATCGGGATCAGAATCGATTTCACCTAGTCATGCGGCTATATTCCGGTTTTCCACACTTGATTGCATAGTGTGTGGATCATCTTTATTCCTTCTCGAGGAAGCGCTTCCATGCTTTCCGACTGATTTATTATTTTTAACTTCCTAACTGCGTCTTCTATTTCCGGCAGCAATATATCTGGTTCGTATTCAATTGAATTTATATCTTGTTCTATTTTTTTTGTATCTAGTTTATCTTAATATGGTGATTCGCAGTATTCCGGCCAGCGTCTCGCGACTTCATTTGCAATTCGTGATTAGTTTCATTCACTATCCAATTTCGTGGTTTGAAATCTCCGGATAAAATTTTAACATTTTTAAAAAGGTTCCTAGTTGCATTTCTCTCTGCATGACGTTGAGCCTCGCTGCATTTGTTGTGTATATATTCATTCTTATCTCGTTTGCAGCGTTTCTGGATTTCTCGGTTTAATCTGATATAATTTTGTTGCGTTTCTGTTGCATCTATCCCCTGATTGCTGCGTTTTTTTCCCTTCTTTCTTGAATTAGACGCCTATCCAGGTTTTTCTTCTTTGCTTATCGTTGCCTTGCTTAGCTATAGCTTTCATCGTTTCGTTTATAGTTTTCTGTAATTGAATCCATGTTTCTTCCGGATTGCTTTGTTGCTTACACTTTGATTTAGCTATGTTTTGAATAAAGTGTTTCCTAACAATTTCCGTTTCCGCCTTGTCTAGTCTTATTTTGGACGCCTGTGGGCGTGAGCTCATACTAAACTCCTCGACAACAGTTGGTGGTCTGATCCACAGTCCGCTCCTGGATTTGTCTTCACATTTAGTACACCGGATTTTCACCTTGATTTGACGATAACGTAATCAATCTGGCTCCTATAACGGTCCCCCGGTGATTTCCACGTGTACAATCGACGAGCATGATGTTTAAAGCACGTGTTTATTACTGCGAAGTTGTTTGCTGCGCAATATTGTATATTATGTTCCCCTCTTTCGTTCCTTTTTCCAATCCCATACTTCCAAACAGCTCTTCTTATATGATCATCACTTTCTGTATTGCCTACACTAGCGTTAAAATCTTGTATCATTATTACTTCCCTGTTAGAAATTTTGTTGATTGTTTGATGTAATAAATTATAAAAAAAGTGATCAATTATCTTCCTCAGAAGCAGCCGACGTTAGTGCGTATACCTAAACGACGTTTAATATAATTGGTTTTGTATTTAATCTGATGGTTAGGATCCTCTCGCTTATAGGATTATAGTTTTTTTCAAAGCTTTAGATATCGAGATCGCCACGCCTCTATTACTGAAGTCATGACCAGCCATATACATGATATTTCCTGCGTCAGTTTGCATATACCCAGATCCTTTCCAGCGAGTTTCATATAGACCTAGTATATTAACTGTATGTCTCCATTTCCTTCTCCACCACCGCTGGTTTCCCAGGACATGGCGGTATTCTCTATTTTCTTGAACATTATAAACACGCACAGAAACAACACAGTTAAAGCCAGCGAGATGTAACTTTGTACATAGACAGCTGAAATACAACCGAACGTGTTAGTACTTGTCCGGTAGCTACTGTACTCGCCAGCGTTCCGCACAACGCAAATGGGTACTACTTTCCGAATGACCCTCGTAATATCGGCCAAATGATCACCCACGGTGCACGCATCAACAACGTCAACTAGCCGCCGAGATCGTGTGATTTAATGCCATTAAACTATTTCTTGTAGGGCTACATTAAACCACGGGTACTATACGAATAAACCGCAGATGATTTATGCCATAAGAGACAGCATAACTAACGCAGTCAAGCATATCGGGTCGATTTATGCGGTCAAGTCAAAATTGAACCTCTCAGATACATTCCGTCTAGCGATGAAACAGGTCTTAATTGCTTATGCGTTCCAAAATGTAGTAGAAAGTTTGAGATTTTTTATTTATTCTCGAACGAGTGAAAAAACGAAAGCAAGAAATTAAGGTGTGAACATTATCCTCGCTCCTAAATTTAACAATTGAATGACATCGTTCCATAGAGGAAGGTTTCAAAAATTATTAGTTAAGCATCTTATTCAAGAAAATGAAAAAATGACGAGATATGAACTTGTTTGGGGTTTAAGGATATTGAATTATATTTCCTCGGAGCGTTTTTATTAAAAAATATTTATTTATTTATTTATTGTTTTGAGAGTATTTAAATTTATTTCAAAAATCTGCTTTTCATTAGAACTGAATAATCTTTATCTGGAACTAATAAAACTAACGCTTTCTTCAAATTTTTTTCATTGCCAAAATGTATTGTACATTCAAGTAATTAGAAATGAAGCAAGATTTCAAAACGGCTCGCTATACCAAATTCGGCAGCTTATTATCGAAGCGTAAAACTTTAATTTCGCCAGTTTGTAAATAATAATCAGTCTCTGAGTCTCTGTCCCTGGTATGAAGGTGACAGTGATTCGGTTTATTTAGTTATTGAAATCATACTGGCTAAGTCGTTAAAAAGATAAAGGTCATTAAAAAATTTCAATTTCCTGGAAAGCTTTATCATTGGACTGTGATGGTTTTTAGTGAATTTTCTCGAAAGCGACGGTTTGCAACAGAATTCGATGCAGCTAAGCATTTTTATTTTGTCAGTACACGAGCGTAAACTTTTTTAGAAAAAATTTATTATTATTTATGGGAAATTGTGCTGTAGAGCAGTTGGATAAAAAGAAATTTAATATTCAGGCTGAATGCTGTTTTACGCCTTAATGTTACTCTCCGCTGTGCAATAATAAATTATCGACTAAGGGAAGTTTTACTATGAAATTAAGGAAAAGTTAGTCGCTATTAGATTGCTCTGAGGTCTGTAGTTGAATTATTGCCAAAACTCTGAGAGCTGCCGCGATCAACACAGCCGAGCAAATGGATCATCAGCACGAAAACGCAACGACCGAACGAACACGAACAGAAAAGAAATGCTCACGCGCTACGTTATTAATCTAAACTTTTAGCTGTAAATGTTTCACATCGTCTCCGTCACAAACGAACAGATTCCCTTCGAGTGATTAATTTATTTTATTCGCGAATGTTTATCGATGTTCCGAAATTTGTAAATTACGAATAATTTGAACGAATTAAATTCGGATTTTTCTCTAGACTTCTAAGAATAATTTAATTTTGCCTGAATGAAGGTTAGGCGCAGTTTTTTAAACGGGATAACTGTAAAAAATAATGCGCCAGATTTAGGCCAAACTGTGAACGAACGAGAGAAAAAGCAGACAAATGCTCTTTGGCTCCCTAGTAAATATTTATTCGGCGGACACGAACACACGCCCTCGCAAACTGATGAGGGGGTAATTTCGACATCCATTTCAATGACAGCCGTGATAAATGATTTCAGTTTGCTACAACCCGTTATAGAATTCCTTAATATTGATTTCGTATACGTTAAAAGGGTAAAAGAGAATATCGTTACTTTGACGCATAAATATATTCTCGTTCTCTGTTTTTTGTTGGTATTTCCAAGTCCTCAAAGTGCCCATTTTTATTCACGCACACGCATACATACATATATACACATATGTGAACTGATATATAATGTGATACTACAGTAACGTTATTACATGGTTTCCATTCTTGTGGTAAGTGTCGAATACAATGATAGTAAGCTACAAAAAGAGTATGACTCCGGATATTTCTTCTATAGTTGTGGAAATAGACTTTTTTATACTTTATTACTTATTTACAAATTATGGCCTATTCATCACTCATTTACTTTCAGAGAAATTAATGGTAAACGATTTGGACGATTGGAACAATAGTAATCCATAATTGGAACATAAAAATCAATGAGTATCGCAAATAGGCAAAATAAAAACATTAATTTATTTAAAAACGGTTGATCTAATTTTCTATGGAACGGGTTAAAGTGATAGTTTTTGTTTTTTTTCTTCTTATTACTGTTGATTTCTAGCAGATTTATAAATTGGACCCTGCATGGGATTTTACTGCTCCCGGGTTTTCAAGCAATGTTAAAGTTGAAAAAGGTTTACTTAGAATTTTAACCGATTATGATATAATTTTATTCTTTGAAATTGAAATACATGGTGGTATATGGTGTCACTCTGTAAAACGATATAGCAAGGCAAAAAGTGCCTCATTAATAATAGTAGTACCAGTAGTAATGATAATAGTGCTGGGATTAAAGATGGTGCTGATAATAGTGGTACAGATGATCCTTTTATAGTATATTTTGATGTTAATAACTTATATGGCTGGGACACGAGTAAACTGTTTCCTTTAAGTGGTTTCAGATACTTTAGTCAGAATGAAATATTAGAATTAAATATTACAGATGTGCTTGATGATAGTTCTGTTGGATATATGTGTTCAAGGTGGATTTGGAATATTCCTCTTGCACTTAGTACACAATGATTTACCTCTATGTCCCGCGGCTAAAATTATTAAAAAGCGTAAGAAATTAGTTAATACATTAGAAAATAAACATAGCCATCATTCACTATAGAAATCTTAAACAAGCAATTGCATTCGGGCTAAAACTGTAATGAGTACTTTGTGTCATTTGTTTCAATTAGTCAGTGTGGTTGAAGTCATACATTGCTCTGCAGTGGAAGCAGGCGTCTAATGAATTTGAGAAGAACTATTGGAAGCTGATGAATAATTGTGTTTTTAGAAAAATTATGGAAAGTGTCGAGCATAAGATTAAGTTGCAGCTTATTACCAATAAAATCAAGTTTACTAAGTTAATTGGAAAAAGTAATTTTAAGGACGAATCAATATTTTGTGAGTGTCCATTTTTAGCTGCAGTACATTTAAATCTAACTATTAAATTTAATAAGTCAATTTATATGAGAATAGCTAATTTAGTTATTAGAAGATTGAAAAATGTTTGATTTACATTATAATATAATATGTAAGGTGTATAAGGAGATTAATTGTTTGTATTGCGATACTGATTCACTAATTGATGAGCTTAAAATGGCTGATTTTTATAAAGATATAAATAATGTATTTTGATACAAGTGATTATATGAAGAATCATTCATGTTATTTTGTTGAAAATAAAAAGAAGCTCGGGGTACTTAAGGATGAATTGAATGGAACTGTAATTATTGAGTTTGTTGGATTATGTTCAAAAATGTATTCAATAACAATTTTTAAATAACAAAGAAATTGAAAAATATAAGCGTGTAAAATTATCTGTAATTAAGAATGAGCTTATTTTATAGATTATTACTATAAGGGCGACACCAGCCGATGGGCCAGAGGGGGGCAAGATGATAGAAAGAGGATATGAGTTATAGACAAAATAAAATTTATAAGTTGTAAAGGCTTAATATTTTATTAAACAAGAATAAAATCTTAATTAAAACATAATTTTCATGGGTTTCTAGCAAATTGTTCATGATTACACGCCTATGTATACTCATCATGGACAGTTGATTAAAACGTTTCAAGGCTCCGGGGGGGGGGGGGGCAGCTGCCCCCCTGCCTCCTGCTAGCGACGCCCATGCATACATGTGGAAAATTAAATGATAATTATAAAGTATTTTATAACATACAATGTATTAAGCATATTTTGTACACTCTAGAGCAGACTAAAACAGTATTAAGTGGTAAACATAATAAAAGAATAATATGTAGAAATAATATAAATACAATAACTTATAAAAACTCTGTGCACAATGTGAATTCCATAAAAAGTTTAGTATTGTTTTAGTTTAGAAAATTTCACACATGTATGTAAGCAATTTATAAAGGAGCTATTTCATTCTGCTCTTTACCACATGACTTTTTTTTTTTTTTTTCTTGTACTGGTAAACACACAAACAGTGCTCGTGACCTCGACTATATGCTGATTACTTACACCCTAGGAATATAACGTAATTCCCAGGCATTAACCCAACCCTTCAGTGAGGGACTAGGTTCGAGTTATTAATTCTTTTTACAGACTGCCAAGATCACCATGGCTACCGATACAGTAAAGTATGGCCCATAGAACCCTGCAAAATCTATTAGTGATCATCATAGCATATTATTGTCCAAGCATGATTATTACAATATATAATATTAAGTGTATCTAGTTTACATGATGTCCAGCAGAGCATGGCCTATGTAACCTTGTGAATTACCATAAAGGGTGAAAATTTGTACTGGCTCGAGTAACATGGCAGCCATATGGTTCAGTATAGCCCATAGACTCCTGCTGGTATTATTTGCGCATTTAATAAATGCATTATGCTTTATCAGGGAATATCTAATTTAAGTTATAGGAAGAGCGTCACAGCACCATTTCCGACGTTTTAACCTCCGTCTAGGGTTACCCGGCAGTGTTCTAATATACATTTTGTTGATATATGGGTTGGTATTTTTACATAATTTTTCGAAGAACTTTTTATATTGCCTGATGTGAACCTCTTGGATAAACGGGATCTTTAAATCATTATGAAGAGTTGCATTGGAGATATATTTAGGCGTTGATGTGATAGTGCGCAGGATAATCGACTGCTTCCTAAAAATACATCTAATGAACTATAAAAAGAGACACAAATATTTAATTACATAAATCATAACTAACAGGACTCAATAAATAATATTTTTACAGACGTAGTAAATCCTTTGTTATCCTTTGACAGTTACTACTATTTCTATTTTCATCCTGATTATTTGTCATTGCTGTTTTTTTTTATTATTATTATTATTTTTTATAATCATTATTATTACTATTGTCATTATATTATAATTATTACTATTATTATTATTATTATTATTATTATTATTATTATTATTATTGTATGTATATACATATGTTATGTATGTCTTTAGCTTAATTAAATTAGTATGCATTATACCTGCCTCTGTTTAACATTATAATTATGATAATTATTATTAGTTATTATTATTATTATCCGTCAATTCTACACAAATTAACTCAAAATAGTGTACGTTTAATAGAAAACTGGGTGAATAGTAATAAGTTAACCTTAAATCTAACTAAAACTAAGTATGTAATATACAGTATGCGTCAGCATGAATTTGGTAAAATTCTTAAACTCAATTTAGCCAACAATTACAACATAGAATGTGTTCCAGAAATTAAATATCTTGGTATAATATTCGATTCAAAATTAAACTGGTCAGCTCATTCAAATTTTGTATCCGCTAAATTACGAAAATTAAACTTTTTAATCTATTACCTTATACAATACTTTACAAAAAGTTATTTAATTAGAATATATTTTGCACTTTATCAGCCAGTTTTGACATACGGTATTATTTTTTGGGGAGGAACTGCAAACTACCACATCAGTAGAATAAAATCACTTCAAAATTCGGTTATAAAAACTACACTTAAGACATCATATACTGAAAATAAACATATATTGCATTTTAATGCAATATATCATTTGCTTACCCTCATTTTTGTCTTTAAATTTAAAAATAAATTTAATATTTTACTTAGGGAAGGAGTAGTTAGAAACTGTAATGATTTATATGCAAACATTCCCATATATAATAAATATCACACAAGAATGCAAATCACGTATCAAGCCCCAATTAAATTCAACGCGTTACCATCGTATCTGAAATCATTTCCTTATATCCATAGACTATTACGGAAAAAATTAACCCTATACATTTGTCCTATATAAATACTAGCATTAAATGTGCCCCCTTCGGTGAGTTCCTCCATTGTGTTTCCTTTGGTGTGTTTCAATATCAGAGTAGTGTGCGACATTATTTTTAATATCTGCAAGCATAACAATTCTTCAGAAGTAGACTAAGTTAACATTAAGTACATACAACTTACAAATACTATTTAAACACATGTATTAATTTATAGTATCGCTTTTTTATTTTTAATTTTTCTTATTTTTGTAAGCATTTGTTCGGTTCTTTTATTTCATTTGGATCCATTGTAAAGAAATTTTTATTGTTCTCAAAGTCCCATCATTCCCGCAAATATGCGCATAGATGGGCTATTTCAGTAATAATAATAATAAACGTATATTTGATTTGATTATTATTATCAACATTACTATTAACATTGTTATTATTATTATTAGTGTTATTAGTATTATTATAAATTTAATTATTAATAATAAGGCGTTCACATCTGGTGAAGGAGAGTATGTAAATAGTGAAATTGTTCTATTTTGTTGTAGAGTTAGTGTTAAATATAGTACTATCTTTAATATATATATGCATAAATTGTAAACATATACTAACCATAGGGTAAGTGAATTATATATTCAAGTATATTTTTTCCAGAAAGCAGGAATATAGAAGGAAGATGGGAGAGGAGAGGAATGAGGGAAAAGGTATATATATGTACCAGGTTAGTATATGTAAGTTGCAAATCTGTTAATATATTTAAATTTATTTTTAAGAATAATAAGTTATTATAACCATAAATTTATAGTTCTTTTTTTAAAGTAAAACATAGATTTCGTTTCACCTTGCTTTGAATACTCAGATTGTATCTTATTTTATTTATTAATTAAACCTTTATCTTTATTTATTTCTTCCTTTACTTTGTATCTATTTTTATTTTATTCATTTTTGCGTTTATTCCTGTATTCGCACTTAATTTGTAGATTATATGTTTATTTTACGTTTCGTTTCCACTACTCGCGCTACGTAGCGCATTTGTGGAAATTTTGTGATAATAATAATAATAAATTGATTTGATTTGATTTGATTTGATTTGAATTAACCTTAAACTACGATTTTTTAAGGAATTTAATTTCTCGCGTCGAGTTTTGGCAGCCAACTCATAAAAAGAATACCTTTGTAGTCTTATTTAAATCTAATAAAACTTTTCTAAAGTAAACTTAAGGTGACCGGATCCCGTTCCTCTCAGGAAAAACTACTAATGGATTTTAAAGGACTGTGCAACATACTTATGTGCCTTGATAGTGCTCTTAAATTGAAAGCCTTTGCTCGTTTAGGATCTAAGAAGAAATCTAAATTCCTAATGCTCCCACTAAAATTAATCGGACGATTTTGAATCAGAGTGTATACTTGCTGATGATCGAATAACCTTAGAGAAAAAACAGATATAACAGGTTTGGCGCGAGATAATCCCTATTTCACAGATTCAAAAGAATCACAGCACGTGTTAGCAGATGCTTCATTTTTCTGGAGATACTGTCGAAGACAGTTTTATGTAGTGTATATTAAAAACTCATCTATCTCGAATGTTCCGGACGTTCCTTTTTGTATACAAAAATCATCTTGGCTCTTGGTCTTCCGGCTTCTTACAGTGCTTCCTTCACCCTTTCCTTCTCATCTCCATCGGTAATTCTCTTACTTAAATTTTTTGTTCTTTCCATTTCCTATCGCCTCAGAGTTTAATTTTCTAACATAATACATTCAAATGATTTAGGTCAGAGCTAATAGTAAGGCCCCTTCCACCCAAAAAAAGGTACACTCATATTGTCTCTTATACCGTTTACCCTTATTTTTTCATTTTATTTTATTTCGTATTTATTTTACATGTAATGTACAGATTACAGTATAAAAAGCGGGTTTTTAAAATCAGAGTTTGATTACAAAACATAGAAGGAATTCTATAATTTTCATTTTATAAATTTCTAGAAAATCATGTATTTCAGCTAAGGAGAATGTCTTTTTCGGGGGAAAAGAAAATAGTGAGGGACTGTAATTAAAAAATATTGCAATGAAAATAACATAGATAATAATAATATGATAATAATAACAATTCGTACCAATAATGTTAAAAAATAGTACAGTCCAATTACGTTTAAATTAAGAAATTAGTAGCTGATATCCAGAAAGCAGTCATCATCGATATTACCCACATAAGCAGAGTATTTAAAAAAACATGGTATACTTTTCCATAGTCTACCCCGACTAGTTACCTCCTCAACCGCAAAAAACAGAGAAAAGAGAATACTAATGCTACTACTAGTATTAATGATACTATTGACACTGCTCCCACTACTAATAATAATATTAAAAGGTAGATTGCTGTATCGTTAATTACTAATAGCAGTAATAATTTTATTGAACAGCAGACATTTTAGGAATATAAAGAGTTCACATCTACTAAATGTCAACTCTGCCTACGGTGTTTGCATTTCAGGTTCCAATATTTCAATAGTAGTGCTTTCTGTCAAGAAATGAAAAGATTGACACTGGTAAACCCAGTTAATAAGAGCCCACCCCTCGTCAATATATTAATACACGGAATAGCGAGCTAAACGTTATTAGTATGTGTTCGTGTGTGTACAGTAATGTGCGGTAACTTTGGGTTCTCTGCAGAAATTTGTGACATATTGACACGCCGACCTTGTTTCAACGAGATGTTATGAATAAACGATGTGATCGATGGCAAAATTGCAGATTATCAGCGATGTTTAATTGCTATCGGTAATTTCTTTCTTTATTTATTAGTTGATCTCTTTACTCCACGTTTTACATAATTTTTTGTTTCATTATTTCAAAATTAAATAAAAGCAACTGTTATAAATTTTACTTTAAATAGAGTTTTGGTTTTAACATACCTGTATATATAGTAGTTGTAACCCACGGCCACGCCCGTATATTTATAATATTTTGGGATACTTATTTACTTATATTTATTTTACAATTTTCTTATGCCTGCAACAGGCTAATAGCCCAATAACGGTAAGGTATAATATACAAACAATATATACATGATAAGTTAGTTATTAATAATATTAAATTAAAAAAGAGAAAAACCGAACGAATAATATCAAATTACTAATTAAATAAAAGAAGATAAACAATATAAATAGATAATCTGTTGATTCTTCTTCTTTTTTCAGTGCCATGACTGTTCTCGATCTCAGGCTAATCTGCTGATAGTATTAGTGAAATTGTCACTATTAAGTAAACAAATAAACTGAACACATAATATTGGATACTCATTGAATAAAATAAAATAATAATTTTTTTCTGAATTTGCATCGTGCTTCCTTTTCGCGGTACGTTCGTTTAAAGCAGTATCAGTATTTATGGCTAGACTATGTAAATAATTTGCTAGAATAACATTAGTACAACTACCGATATACGTTAGATGCAGATGTACTGATTAATGATTGATAAATCATCTTTTTAAACAAAGGCCTTGGAAGTCTAGTTCAGGGACTTTACGTGAAATGAAGTTATAGACCTTCATAGCTGATCTTAAAACCGAGAATTCACTAACATTAATTCTTCTGCGGTATAAATAAAACAATCTTCTATTCCTAATCATGCTAGATAACACTAAAAAAGTAGATTATAAATATGTATATCCATTTACTATTTCCATGATTATGGAGTAAGTAACTTCGAAACATATCGGTGTTTTTTATATTTTTTAAATGTTAATTTTCTGTCATATGTATTTTTATGTATATTTACTAAGAAAGTAACTTTAGCCACTAAATAAGGTTCTACTTTTGAGTGATTACATAAGTTATATAAAAATAATAACTTATTAACTTTTCTTCTTGTAAATAGTGGATTGAAATTCCTTGTAGTTAATAAGACTTCATAGCGATCAAACTTAGAATATACTGTGAGTATCCTATACGATAAGTATCTTAGAAACTGAGATTGCTTTTTCTCAAGTAAATTTGCCAATTGAGCCGTATACAGATCCCAAACAATTAAATCGTATTCCAAGTGGGGACGTACTATTGCGCAATATAAAATTTTTGGCGACCGTATATCTCTAAAATTCTTACTATTTCTAAATACAAAACTCAACGAACGATAAGCATTATTACGCACATGATTAATTTGATAATTAAAAGATATCCAACTGTCCACCCAGATCTTTTACTATTTCAATCCACTGTATTATATGATTATTGATGGTGTACCTGAATAGGATTTTATTCGATTTTTTTTGTAAATGTTATAACTAAGCATTTATCTAAATTAAAAGGTAGATCGTTTTCCGAGGACCATATCTATAATTTGTTTATATCATCCTGCAATAACTTAAAATCCTTAAATGTCATCTGCGAATAATAGTTCCTCACTATTTATTTAAATTAATATATAATTTATGAAGATTAGAAATAATAGTAGGCCTAAATTAGAACCTTGCGAAACACCAGAGTGAGCTACAAATTGATACGAATTATAACCATTGTAAGAAACATAAAGTTTACGCTGAATTAAGTAAAACCTAAATAATGCCATATATCTATTATCAAATTCATAGAATTCTAATTTTCTTAACAGTTATGTGATGGTCCACTTTATCAAATTCCTTAAAAAAATCCATATTAAACAGAATCAATCTGCCCTCTATTGTTGACTTTAGAAATTAAAAATCCCGAATGAGACATTAAATCGGTGGTAGCAGACCGTAATCTTCTAAACCTATATTGGGAGTTAATTAATTTGTTCTCGACATATAAGTATATGCTTTTGTTTAAATTTTATTCTAGCAACTTAGCCGGAATATTTAACAAAGCAATAGGTTTGTAGTCAGCTGGTAAGTTCTGCATTCGGACTTAAATACTGGCATTATTTTCGCTAATTTTAAATTGTCAGACCAATCTATAGTTATGATATTAAACCAATATTGCAATTATCGTAATAAATCATCAGAGCAGTATTTGAAAATTATAGTTGTAAAACCATCAGGTCCAGTAGCCCACTTAGGTTTAAGATTACGAAATTCTTGCTCTATTTTATTACAACTAATTGATTCTAATTTTAACGGATTGTTATTATCGTTAAATTTTAAGAATACGTCAAAAGATGATCGTTGATTAATATTATGTTTTTGCTATATAGTAATCTAAAATGTTCCACAAAATTGTCTGCTACTTCTTTTCCAGATTTAATTATAGTTCCATATAAATTGGTAAAACAGTTATTCGCAATCAACGAATGTTTTGTTGATGGCCGATTGTGGCAGTTTCGGACGGTGATCAAATATTTTCGCTCTAGTTAAGAATAATTTATGCGGGCGAATTTTTTAAAATGATGTCTTAAATTTAACTTTTCTATATAGTGCAGAGGGGTGTGAACGAGTGAGTGAGTGATGGTGTAATAGTGTAATGTGTGTTGCGGGTATTATTTTAGAAGGGAAATATTTTTTAAACTTCTAAGTATAACCTTTTTTTTTTTTTTTTTTTTTGTTGTTTGTTTATTTATTTATTAGTGAATAATAACATAAATACATAGTAATTGAAACATAGCCATGAGTATCTCAGTTGAATGAACACCTCATGGATTGGAAACAATAAAAAGAAAATGAAAAAGACAAAAATTAACCGATATAAAAATTAAAATAAAATTATATATTAAATGAAAAATCTTCAAGATCCGAATATTTGGAAGCCATGATAAAATTCGCCGCGTGCAGGAATTTTGATAAATTATCGTTGTTTAATGGAAAACAATTTACGTCTTTAAACAAGAATTTCCATTTGGCGCACTCATATTTCAGTACGCCTTTAAGTATAACCTTTATTGTGCACTGATGACCCTATTGCGGTTGTTATTTAGGAGGGTGATGTAAATGCAATGCATGTTGTGGTAGGTGGTTTGGAAGGAGATATAGTTTACACCATTTTGCTAAATTTTTCATTAAATATAGCCAATTTTCCACTATTTCTCACCATTTTCTCAAGTTTTAACGCCTTTTATACTATTTTCCACAATTTTTCACCAACTTTTGTTAATATTTTGCTAACTTGTACAAATACAGTCTTCAGAATAGACACTAAGCTATGTATTTTTGTTTTTAATAAATTATACTGCTAATGTAATAATTGGCTTGATGTAGAATATAACTGTTATATGAAGTATAGAATAAAATCAAAAAAACAAATGGAATGATGACACATCGTAACGGAATAAATAAAAAACTTTTTAGGGAGAAAAATAATTAACATTAGTTCACTGACTGAACAACAGAGTCAGTTGAAAGATAGTTTCTCACTGAATGGCAAACTCGTTTTTTTTTTTGTGCGAATCAGTTAAAAATCAAATTTATATGTTTGTTTAAAAGGACTTTTGTTGTCCAAACAAAAAAAAAAAAGAAAAATAAGCTGATTTATTTAAGTGCGGCAAAGCAGTTTAGGCAAATATGCCGTTTAAATTTGAAGAAGGTGCTGTTCTTTTGAGATCTAGTTCTACATCAGGTCTCGACGGTATACCCTATATTGTCCTTCAAAACCTGTCTTCGGTATAACCCTTCCCTCCTGGAACTTTTTTATCATCATTCTTATTTCTAAGAAAAAACCTTCCTCACATCCGGTTTCATTAGCATCTTGCATCAGGAAATTGTTCGAGGATATGCTAAATAGGCGTCTGGGTTGGTGGCTGGAGGTCCTCCTGATCGTATTAGTCTTTTTGTTTCCAGTATATATATAAACGTTTCATCCAAAAACATTACACTTTAGCTTCCTTTATCAATATTTCCTGCGCTTTCAGTAATATTCATCTTTAAATTCTAAAAGATAAAATGACAGCAATTAACATTCTAATTCAATTTACTTTCCTTATTCTTAATGTTATGATGAATTGTTCTATTCACTTTTCTTCCCCATTTCTCTTTCCAACAAGAAAGGTTTTTTGTGGTCTTCTTCAGAATTAGTGTTGCCTCCCTTCATCTGAATTCTTCCTCATTATTCTTACTCCCTATCATCAATTCACCTTTCTATCTTTCCTTCTACGTCTGCTTCAGTTGTTTTTATTCGCCGTCCATACGACCCGGTCTTGATTAATTTATCCTTAAACAATACGTCTCTGCCTTGTGTTAATTGTTTTTGTCATCTAGGAGTTTTCCTTAACAGTAGTCTGACATTTTATGAACATACTGATTACCTTCCTTCTTCTGCTATAATAAAATATTGGATAATTAATGCTTTATTGCAATGTAACATAAATATTTTAAGAATTGAAAATTACAAATAAATAATCTCTAGCATCTCATTACAAACAGTTAACACACACGCCCAACCACACACACACAACACAATGCAAGCGCGAGAAAATTTACATTGTTGAACTATTTTATATCTATTTCAAATATATTTTCATAAAATATTTTGTGAGTAAATTTTCGATTAGTAAATATACTTTTCTATGACACACACACGAGCGCGCGCACAAACACGAACATATATATATATATATATACTCGTATATATATATATATATATATATATATATATATATATATATCAGGTGTACAAGTATGAAATGCGGATTTTTTTTGGAAAAAAAACACGTTAAATTTGGACGAATGATAAAAAGTGGTTTACTCAAAGTATGCTCCATCGCTAGTTAAACATTTTTCCCATCTCTCGGGCAATTTGTGGATACCACGCTAGTAAAAATCTTCCCCTTTTGCCGCTAACCGTTCATCGAGCCATTTTTTCACGTTTTCGTACGAACCAAAGCGCTGCTCAGCAAGTGCGTGACCCATCGATGCAAACAAGTGGTAATCGGAAGGAGCCAAGTCTGGTGAGTAAGCCGCATGGGATAGCACTTCCCAGCTGAGTGCTTCCAACGTGTCGCGAACCGGTTTTGCCATATGTGATGGAGCATTGTCATGGAGAAAAATTACCTTGTGTTGCCTTTTTTGATATTCTGGTCGTTTTTTCGGCAGCGAACGGTTCAAATCGATCAATTGTTGTTGGTAGCGTTTGGTATTAACCGTTTCACCAGGTTTTAACAGCTCATAATAAACCACACCCTTCTGGTCCCACCAAACACAGAGCATCGTCTTCCTGCCAAAGCGATTCGGTTTTGCGGTCGATGTGGATCGTGCGCCTGGATCTATCCATGATCTTTTGCGCTTGGGATTCTCAAAATAAATCCACTTTTCATCCCCAGTAACTATACGATGCAAAAACGACTTTCTTTTGTATCGTTCGAGCAAAATTTCACATGTGTTTTTGCGCCTCTCCATCTGCCTCTCGTTCAACTCATGTGGTACCCATCTGCCGACCTTCTGAATCTTTCCAATTTCTCGTAGGCGCTTAGAAACAGCTTGTTGATTAATTTTTAATTGCTCTGCAAGTTGTTTTTATGTTTGCACATCGTCTTCATCTAATAATGCTTGCAATTCTGCATCTTTGTATCTTTTTGGCGGTTTTCCATGTTCCTTGTCTACAACATCGAAATTACCACTTTTGAAACGCCGAAACCATCGTTCACACATATCCTGCGATAGAGCATGTTCACCATAAGCTTCTCGAAGCAATCGGTATGCTTCAGCAGCAGTCTTCTTCAAATGAAAACAAAAAATTAATGCTGTCCGCGAATGCTCTTTATTTGGCACAAATGTCGTCATATTAAACACACCAAAACAATACTACGCAAACAGTTTTTCAATTTATTACTGATGTACGTTTGACACATATTGATAGCGCAACAAAATTGCATATGCGTCAAATTTTTATAATACACATTGTATTGGTGAACATCTGGTTTTTCAAATCCGCATTTCATACTTGTACACCTGATATATATACATATACATATATACACACTTATACCTTATAATTATAGTCTATTTATTCATTATCTCGCTAGACTGGAAGCATCATCCGTAAATCTCCGTTTTGAAACGCGACACGGTCATACTACGTTTTTTATTTCTTTCCATATCCACGCCGGATTGGAACATGGAGTTCACGTATTAAGAAGGAAGTTCTTGATAAACAAATTATTTAACTACTGATAATTTCAGAAATTATAATGCACTATCGAATGTAGAAAAAAGTCTATTACTTGTGCAATTATTTTATGTACTACATACGTCAAAAAAGGCATTATCAATTGAGATATACAGGTTATTTTAAGTAATTAAGGTACTTTAAAAAATATTTTATGGTAATCGATCTTTACATAATTTTTAGAATTAAATTCCGTTAAATGTTATCTATTTATTCATGGAATATAACATTTGTTGCATATTCAAATATGTAAATACATGAACAGAATTACGCAAATATAAGTTAACGTACAATTATGATAAAGAAGACGTGCTGTTTTATAAAAAGAATAAACAAGTAAATAAAATACTTGCAAAGTATTGACGATTTTAATGAAACGTCACGTGAGTTCTCACAGCTAATCACTGCAGAAATTGTTCATATAAATAAATTATTTTAAATCATTTTCTTCCGGAAATATTTTTTTTTTTTTTTATGGCCTGGCGGCTAAGTAGCTTACCATTTGGCCACTTCCATATCAAAATAAGTCTAAATTATTCCGCTTCTCTTCTCTTCTCCTCTTCTTTTTCTCTTTTTTTCTTTCTTTTCTTTTCTTTTCTTTTTTTTCTCTTTTTCTTTTCTTTTCTCTTCTTTTTTTCTCTTT
The DNA here is from genome assembly GCA_039619475.1 of Icerya purchasi. NCBI lineage: Eukaryota > Metazoa > Arthropoda > Insecta > Hemiptera > Monophlebidae > Icerya > Icerya purchasi. The sequence goes on from CM077116.1 coordinate 77,255,730, forward strand.
TTTATATGAATAAAGAAAAACGTATTGGAAAAATGAGCAAATGAAAATCTAATGACTAGGACAATTCACCAGCCATCTATCCGGACCAACTGAGCAAGATAAATATATATATTTTCCGGACAACTATGGCCGTAAATGAATTAACATTACCTACAGCCTGTCTGCCTGGAATCACTTGGACGAAATATTTATTAAATTTATAGGTCTGACGCTTAACATGTCGTTGTTTTTGGAAAAAATTTCCGCGTATTTCTTAAGTTATTTACATTTTTTCCCACGGTCTACAGTTGTAGTCCGCGTGACCAGTAACGTGATAGTTAGGAGTTAACGTATATTGCTAGTATTTCTTATTACGCATCGAATGTTACCATAATTTTGGAAAAGCCGTGTGAAGTTATAAATGTTTTTTATCGTATTATTATTTTTCTAGTCGCTTAGTAAATAAATTATTTAAGTTGTTTTTTTTAATCGTTGCAAAAGACACAGTGACCCGGGTCGCGGCGAGGAGCAGATCTCACTCTGCTTTAATACGTTTTTTTTGTGTTTTTTCTTATTCTAATACAAAATATGAGTTACACACTTGATAAAGTACGCAAGTGGTTAGAGGAATCATCTGACTCTGATTCGGAAGAAATTCTTGGCTTAGCAGATGAGGAAGAATTTGAAGAGGATGTTGTAGAAAAAGAAATATTTTATAATGATCTATGCAGCATAGATGAAGAAAATGAAGAAATAATAAGTGATGAAAACAACTTTTACGTTGGAAAAAATACAGTGACGAAATGGTCAAAAACTGTAATAGCCTCGATTTCTCGGACACGACGTAAAAATATTGTGTTTCATCGACCGGGTCCAACTGGAAATGCAAAGAACGCTGCTACTTTTATACAATGTTTTGAATGTCTATTTGATGATGCTGTAGTAAGTACAATAACATTATGTACCAAGATTTACATTCAAAAAAAAGTTATAAATAAATTTGAAAGAGAAAGAGATGCAAAGTTTACCGATGAATGTGAAATAAGGGCACTAATTGTTATATTATATATGGCTGGTGTTTTGAAGGCAGGAAGACGTAATATTACAGATATGTGGAATAATAGCTGTTGTACTGGTGTAGAAGCACTTTATATAACAATGAATGAACACAGATTTCGATTTCTTATGCGCTGTTTGCGTTTTGATGGTATTAGAGATAGAAATGTTCGCAAAGAAAAGGATAAGCTAACTGCAATGAGAGATGTGTTCGAAAAATTTGTGATAAACTGCCAAAAGTGTTACACAGCGATGGACTATTTGACAATAGATGAGCAACTAATAAGTTTCCGTGGCAATTGTACCTTTCGACAATATATTCCAACAAAGCCTATATGGTATTAAAATATTTGCATTTGTCGGAGCAAAAAATATTTACACACATAATTTGGAAATTTACGTTGGTATTCAACCGGAAGTCCTTACAGAAAAAGTAACAAACCTGAAGATGTTGTAAAACGATTAGTGCAACCCATGGAAGGTACTAATCGGAATATAACTGCTGATAATTGGTTTGGTTCAGTGCCACATGTGATCTTTTATTTGAAAAAAAATTAACGTTTATTTGCACCTTGAGAAAAAATAAGCCTGAAATTCCTAAGGAATTTTTACCGTATAAATTGCGGGAAGTAAATAGCTCTCTATTTGGATTTCAAAAGAACTGTACGCTCGTTTCCTATGTCCCAAGCAAGAATAAATCAGTTATTCTGATATCATCAATGCATTTTGACAAAAATATCGATCAATCTATAAGCGAACAAAAATAACCTGAAATCGTCACAACTTACAATGAAACTAAATGCGGTGTTGATCTGTTGGGTAGAATGTGTAACCAGTACGATGTATCTAGAAACTCCCGTCGTTGGCCACTAATAGTATTTTTCAATCTGTTGAATATTGGTAGAATTAATGTTCTCAATATATACACAGATAATAATACTAGTAACATTACAAACCGAAGAAATTTTTTAAAAACGTTAGCTTTCGAACTGATGACACCAGCTATTGAAAAACGCATTCACCAACAGATGATACCCAGGCAAATCAAGGAACGTGGTCAGCAATTGCTGAAGCTTGATAAAGATGAATATACTGCTCCAGAGATAAAGAGAAGAACACAGGGTCGATGTTATTTATGTAGTCGAGCTAAAAATAAATCAACCAAAAAATCGTGTTATAAATGTTTTCAAAATGTATATGTAATGACCACTGCCAAGTAATATGTAATACATGTCTTTTCTAAATTGTAAGATAATTTTTCTCATGTTTATTAAATTTTTGTTTATTTTCACCATACCTTAGTGTACTTGATTTTTTATTTTCTCTGTTATTCACGTTATAATTTTACTAGTAGTATTTATAAATACGGGTTATATTGGTAAAAACTGCTAAAATATGATAAGTACAAAAAATTAATAAAAATCACATTAAAATCATTAAAAAAGTTAATAGTTGTGATGGACTACAATAGTAGTCCGCGCGACCACTCATGCGATAATACTCCGCGCGACATCTGTAGTGTTAATATTATTTCGCTAAATTCAATTTCCTTCTTGTAGGGCTTATTCCGAAAGTTTAAAAATCACTCCGACCTCGTTAGAGTGATTCTATGTTTGATACTACGGATGTTTTCTATAGTTATGAATTTCATCGTATATTTCTTTTAAGGGCAGGGTAAGGTTTTAAAGGCAAAATAAAGGCATATTTTCATGATTTTTTTTTGGAGATGTTAATAATATTGGTTTATTTATTTCTTATATACGGTATAGTATAACATCTAAAGTATCTTTGGAAAAATTTTCAATTAAAAATATTAATAAATAAGCCCGTGACAGTGAATCTTCGGAGGCGCCTTGAAAAAAAGTTGTTTTGCGGTGAACTTCATAACTCGTTACTGGATCATCGGAAACAAAAAAAATCGAAATGCGTTTAAAAGGTGATATGTTTCTCGAGGTAGTCAGAGGGAGTTTTTTTTTTAGATTTTTTTATTTTTGGCAGCATTTGAAAGTGAAAGACGCGATTTTCACTAAAAAATTTCGGTGAATTTGTTATTATAAAATGGAAAAAAATTGTAAAAAAAAAAGCTCCCTCTGATTACCTGTTGATTTATGTGTAGAAATAGTGTTTAAAATTTCAAAAGGATTGGTCAAGTAGATTTTGAGTTATAATGTTCACGAACTTCAAAAATGACGTTTGCGAGAAAATCGATTTAAATTTTTTTATACTCCAACATCCAAAATTGGTATAATTTTTTATACTTATACAGAATCATCAATGCCAGCTCCATACAGTGAAATACTGCCATTTAGGATGTCCAATGCATCTTTTTGCTCTTGCCTACGTTGGATTCTACCCTCTTTACTTGTACGTGCAGCTTGTTCGCCCGCTCTGGTTATTCATAGTTCGTCAGATGCGCGCGCCCATTGGTGAGCACTTGGGCCTGTAGAGATGATCATTTCCTTCAAAACGGACAACAAAGCAAAAAAGATCCTTCATTTAAAGTGCACACTGCTACATTTGCTGCAATTTCAACGATTGCAGTACCGCTCATTGATTTTGAAGAAATTTTCCAAATAAGTTGATTGAAACTCTCGTTGTTATTCTGCGTGTAACCTCCAAGACAGCGCTGCAAAAGTGCGTCCTTTCTCAAATCTTCGTAGATTGGTTTTATCGCTTCACTTCATAATGTGATTGCCTTGACCCTTTTTTCACTCTTTCACTAGACGGAACATACCGAGGCACTTTACATTTTTCAACTGACACTTTGATTTTGAAGTTCGTTTACATATTTATTTCCCTTCGGACTGCTAATTGCACGAGTTCTAGTACCGATCTTTTTTGACTCCCTTGCTATCTCTCCATAGTAGTTCTGGCTGTCTCCATCTTCCCCGAATAACTTTCTTAGTGTCCTCAGCTTCCTTTTGTCCTACGTTCTTCCTTCTTGATGGGTAATCGTCCGTAGCTGACAAGCCCAATAAAAAAGTAAAAAAAAAAAAAAAAAGGCTAAACCTTCCGTTTTGCATGAGCGAAAAGACATTTTCCCATCACAACTAACGCACTTCACTAATGTAGATAAAGTTGAAAATACTAAAAGGAAGTCTGTAATTCTGTAATGTTTCTCTAAATCTTGCTCTACACTTCCTACAGTACTCAGTTTTATTTATTTATATGATGCGCTGGACGCTTCCACATCGTCATTATTGCGTTTTGGGAATTACTTTTTTCTCGGTCGACCCAAAATATCACCACCTTTCTGCCGATCTTGTCTTGTCACTTTAATAAATAAATTTATCATGACAACACAAACCGAGCGAAAATACAGCTACAAACGAATGAACACAAATAAAAATTAACGGAAAACTACGATAAAATATTACCGTCTCTGTACACATCCGCTCGGCCGAAAGTGGGCCTGTAAACTGATTTACCAGAAATATACTGTATACGATATACCGGAAATACACAATATAAGCAAGGCCAGTTTACATACTTAGAAAGACCCATAAAAGTAGAAAGTAATTAGGAGTTTACAAAGGGATTAAAGCAAATTCCAGGTAGACGCGTCAAGCAATTGTCAGGCAGATCGTTTGAAACGCTGTATCTTCGTTAGTTTTGTTCCGATTTACTTGAAATGTTGACATAATACTCTCGACATGTTGTAAATTCAAAAAAAAAAGAAGTTTTAAAACCTTAGCCCGCCCTTAACGGTGTTAAAAACATTAATACTCAGTATAAATAACAATAATAACAAACAGTCTTCGAAAGAAACTACCTTTTTGTCGAAAAGTGCGTAATTTGTTCTGCGTTCATTGGCGACTGGAATTTATTTATTTATTATTTTTTTAAATTCTCTTCCTCACATTTTTTATATACGCCGCTTGTAACTACTAAAGTCATTACAGCACATATACGGAGGTAACTTATATATGTTGGGTCAAACCACACGTTCTAACGAAGGCTATAATCCTTGTTACGTTAGTTGTAGTATTTGCTAGAAACATTCCTGTATGTTACCGGATAGGTCATGTTGCGTCCGGAACGTGGTAAACTTTGGACACGTTAGAAATATGTGAAAAACTGTCGATACACCAGCCTGGTCGCAGAAGAAGCACATAGTGGGGGGCAAAGATTTGCTAATTATATTATGACCGTGCCACATAGTGACGTGGCCGATTCGCAGCCGGCTAAGACATTTAAAAAATCATGCCGGGATATTCCCTCCGGTGGCCATCATTTTATAATGTAAATGAAAATAGATCAAAGATAAATATATATATTTTTTTACTTACTCACAATTAGGATTGGATTACTAACAAAAATAAAAATGAAGTAAAGGGTCTAATAAAAATAATATTTTTCTTACTATTCAAATTCTAAAATACCATTTTAGCTAGAATTTTATAATTTCGTTTTATTTTTTACCTAAAAATAAAATAAAATTTAAATTAAGTTGTAATAATTATGTATTTTTAAAACATTTTTAAATTTGTAAAGAGGTCGTTGTTTGATTTTCTTTATGAAACAATGTATTTCTCAAATCTACTGCTTACCACAGAAGATATTACGTAATTATGTAATCCCCCCCCCCCCACAAATTTCCTCTGAAAATGTCAAACCATGTGGCTTAAACTACAAATTAACGTTTCTGAAATCAAACAAACTAAACAATACTTCACTTTTCACAAAAAATAACGGCGATAAAATCACCATTATGACAGAGAATCTAAACACTACTCCCTATCTATCTATCCTCTTTTTTTCCGTTAGACAGCACTGACAAAGCCAGCAACAAACAGGAAATACTAAGAAGCGAAGCTTTGCTGATTATATGACTGTGCGAGATAGTGACGTGACTGATTCGCAGCCGGTGAAGAATCTTAAAATCATGCCGGGATATTCTCTTCGGTGGCCACTATAGTTCGATTGTGAGTTTAGTGTTTTTTAAGAACGTTATAGTAGCTGCCCATTCTGTTTTTCACTGGTTCTCGCACTTCCTTAGAAAAATATGCATCATCGAGGATGGTGGGTCCGCGTCCCCTGGCATTGGCGAGAACAACGCCGAGCGCGCTTCCACATCAACCCTCTCATTACCAGGTACCCCGATGTGTCCAGGGACCCAAATGAACGTTACCCGACTTTTGGTTTAACCGATTTAGATAGCAGTGTATTTTCAATATTAGCGAGTTGCTGCATTTTTGGTTTTCCAGCGTACATAACGCCTGTAGGTAATCGGTCACTGTGAGAACTTTTATAGATTTGTTGTGACGGAGGTAGTAAGAAATTCCGTGCAATTCTGCATCCAACGTATCACAGGCATCGTTGTCCGGCTTAATGTGAGATGCCCTGACCTACGAAGGCGCAGGATGCCGGTAGTTTTCGCCTTTGGCCTTAGCTCCGTCAGTGTAATATACAGTGGTGGTCCACGTATTTGCTAATTGCTCTGACTGCTATTTTTGCCGTATACTGGAAATTTTTTGTACTTGAGTTCGACTTCAGCGATGTGTCGATGTTTGTTTTTTTGGAATTCCAGGGGGAAAATCATAATCATAATTATTCGACATAAATAGATTTTAATCATCATTATCTCATCATCGATAACTGTAAATGATTCATATTACTGGCGTCTCAGATTAGGGACTACTGTAAGTCATTAAGCGGAAATCTTATGATTCCTTTTGGAATGAGCCTGTTAATGATTCATCTCAGTACGCAGAAAATGGAAAGTATAAAACATACGAAATGGGGTAAAACAATAATAGAAGAAATTCGTAAGGTTGCTAAAAGAGAAAATACTTAAAAGTACTCAGATCGGATAAAAAATAATTCTGCCATGTAAGAAATTAACTGCTATCGTTAACAGAGTTGCGTAGTAATTTAATGTGTAATAAACGAATGGAACAATTAATTATAGATTTAACAATGTACCAACGAATCTGAAAATACTGTAAAAATTTTAGTGTTTGTTTTTTACAGATTACCAAAAGACATATGATAGATTCTTACATAGAAATACTCGAGCTAGCCAGTTATTAATGACAGAGTAAAAGAATTACTTATCACCCAAAGTAAAACAGCAGATCCGGGCAGATGAAATTTACTTCACGCGAGGAATATTTCAAGGCGATTTGTTTATTATTATGACCAATCCTATGTGAATTGCGGGTCTCATTGATGAAACAAATAAAACTGGTAAATACTAATTTCTTTTATTCAGATCATTTAAAGTTGTATGCTAAAAGTAAGCCACAGTCTAGTTCATTATTATGATATAATGTCTAATAGAACTTCAAGAGGTATTAATTGTATATGATAAAATTACAGGTTACATCTGAAATAACTGATATAGCTTATATTATCTTTAGTAAACACTGTGTGTTTTAGGGCGCAATTATAACAAATCTAAGATAAAGAAACTAGTCGGAAGAAGATTAAATTTCAGTGGAAGCGATTATTATTACTGGCTTACGCTTCGTTCCGGATTCCAATCGCTTCCAGAAATATAACTAATATCTGAAATTGAATATCAGTTGTACCAGAAAAGTTTTTTTTTTTTTTTTTTTTTTTTGTGGTGCCGTGTACTGCTACTGTGGCCAAAGACACCAAATATTAAGATATGATTAAATTAAGCTATAGATATTATTTTGTTTGAGGAAAGATAGTGTTTTTCTGATTTCATGGGGATCATCGGATAAGGTAGTTTGGATAGTAGTATGGGGATAGATTGAATGTTGGGTGCAGTCGGAAAGGATATGCTCTATTGTTAAAGGACCTTGGCCACAGTATTGGCAGAGTGGAGCGTCGGCACGATCCAAAAGGTGCTTGTGCGTTAGTGCTGTATGGCCGATGCGCAGTCTTGTTAATACAACGTCGTCACGTCTTGATGTCATGATGATGTTCCAAGGCGCAGTAGTAGGCTTGACTCTTCTCAGCTTATTTTCAAGCGACAATTCTTCCCAGGAACGGCTCCATTGTAGCTGAAACTGGGTTTTCGTAACTTTGTAAAGATCCTTCCTTGGGACTGCAACCGATAATAATGTGGATTTCCCTATTGCTTGTTTCGCAGCTAAGTCGGCTGTGGTGTTTCCACTTATCTTTGAATGTCTTGGTAGCCAACATATTACTATGTTCATAGTCGAGCTAATACCCAAGTAATGTATCTGTTGAACAATCGGGTTTTTCAGGGTAGCATGCCATTCATTAATCGCATTGACGGCCTGTAATGAGTCTGTGAATACGATAATACGATCATAATTCTGATCTATGGCGGATTCGATGGCTAATTTGATCGCAATTAATTCGGCCGACATTACCGACAATTCCATTGGAAGCGCATAGCTGATGATTTGCTGGCGATGTACAAAGGAACATCCAGTACCTTCGATATTTTTTGCAGCATCTGTGTAATACTTTTCATAAGCACTGTATTCTTTCAATGCGTTCGTATATGACAAGAGTATGTCAGATTTTGAGCTGTTGGTCAACACTACGTTGCACCGTATTTCCGAATTATGTGTTGGTGGAAGAGCGGAGATTCTTTTATGAAGGATATTGTTCGGTACATTAATATTTCTGGTGTCAGCAGCAAAATATGCGCGATTGTTTAGAAGTTCTGCTAAATGACTAGAACGGTACGAGACCTCAGGCGTCAGTAGAACGTCAGCGATATTATTTGTACTTCTTAGGTAAATTAAAAACTTCACCGCTAAATAATCTCGACGAACGTTTAAAGGCCATTCGTTGGCTTCGCATAATATGCTGCTTATTGGACTAGTGCGAAATGCGCCGATCGCCAGTCTGATGGCAGTGTGGTGTATCGAGTCCAACGAGCACAGTGTCGATTTGCAAGCTGAGCCGTAAATGGGTGCTGCGTAGTCTAGGCGAGGTCTAATAATAGTACGATATATTTTGAGTAATGTGTGTCTGTCTGAACCGAATGTTGTGTGGGATAGTTTCTTCAACAGGTTTAAGTTTTTTAAGCAGGACTGTTTTAATTGATTTACATGTTGTTTCCATGATAAGGTTTGATCAAACAAGCCGAGATATTTAACAGTCGGAGATTTTGGTATTCTTGTGCTTTGTAATGATAGTGATAGCGATTTTTGACATGTCCGTAATCTGCAAAAATGGATGCAAGTTGTTTTCGCGGCTGAAAACTCTAGTCCATTTTGTGAAGCCCATCTTTGGGCTTCGTTTACTGACCTTTGCAGTAGTGCAGTTCCTGCTTCTACATTTTTGCAACCGATGAATATGGTGAAATCATCAGCAAACAGCGCCGAAGATATTAGTGGATGGATGATGGATACTAGATCGTTTATCGCGGTGATGAACAATGTGGGACTAAGGACGGAGCCCTGTGGGACGCCATTGTCCAACGTTTTTTCCGATGAAAGCATGGAGCCGATTCGAACGCGAAAGACACGAAACGATAAGAAGTTTTTGATGAAGTACATTATATTTCCTCGGAATCCCCACTTGTATAGCATGGTAAGCGATTTCTCTTTCCATATTCTATCGAATGCCTTTGTTATATCAAAAAATACTGCAAGTGTGTGCATTCGTTTGTTGAAATTTTTTAGAATTTCTGACTGTAGGTAGAATAACTGATCTATGGTGGAACGCGATGGACGGAAACCACACTGTGTTGTTGATATAAGATTTCTGTTTTCTAATTCCCATAGTAATCGTCGATTTACTATTTTTTCGAATACTTTACATAGTACGGATGTCAGTGAAATCGGTCGATAGTTGTCTAGTTTCAGTGGGTTTTTATTTGCTTTATGTATGCGAACTATAATAGCTTCTCTCCATTGCTGAGGAAAAGATTGATTAGTCCATACGTGGTTGTATATCAGCATGAGTTTGTTAATTATTGATTCTGGGGCGTGTTTCAAGAACAAAATGTGAAATCTGTCGGCGCCACAAGCAGATATTTTCGTCCCCTGGATGGCATTTTGGATTTCGTGTAAACTTATGGGTGCATTATATGTTTCTGAATTTGATGAGCTGAGGTCAAGTTGTTCGTTTGCTAAACGTTGTTTGTTTACTAGTGATGTGGGTGTCAACTGATTATTACTTGATATATTTGCAAAAAACGATGCGAATTCTTCTGCAATTTGTCCTGGGTCTGTATATAACTGATTATTTCTTGATATCGCTGTAGGGATTGGTAGGTCAACGTGTTTATATAACGCTCGTATTTTCTTCCATAACTGATGAATCGGTGTTTTGTAAGTTAGTGTTGACGTGTATTCGTTCCAAGATCTCCTTTTTTCTTGTTTCAGTATCCATCTTTTTGTTGTTCGAGCCTGTTGAAAAGCTGTATAGTTTTCCAGTGTAGGGAATCTTTTCAGAGGTTTTAATCTCTTTCTTCTCTCCCTTATTGCTCGCGAGCACTTTTCTGACCACCACGGTACTAGAACTTTGTTTGTGGATAACGGCCTGTTTCTCGGGATTGATATTTCGGAACATTTTAGAATTCCGTTGGTAAATGAGCGAACCATTGTATCCGTGTTACTGTCATCAATGTCTACCTCGGTCTGACATAGCTGCTGGAACATTTCCCAATTTGCTTTTTTGAAATTCAGGGCTGGCCGTCTTATATGTGAGGCCATGTTTGCTTTCATGTTTATGATTTGTGGAAAGTGATCACTGCCGCCCATGTCTTCATGATGATGAACCTCAATGAGATGGGCAATCTGACTAGAACTTAACGTAAAATCAATTGTGCTCCACGTTCTGTACGTGGTACTGTAATGCGTAGGTTCGCTTGTATTATGGACGGAAAGGTTATATTGCTCTATTATGCGAGTTAATAGTTTTCCTCTACTATCAGTTTTGTTGCTACCTAGAATCTCATCATGCGAATTGAAGTCACCGGTGAATATGAACGGTGTTGGGAGATTATTTATTATTGATGTGTAGGTACTTTCTTCTATTTTTGTGTACTGAGGAATATAGATAGTACATATTGAGACGGGAGGTGTTATATTAATGCGTGTTGCTAGTGTTTGAATGTGGTCAATGTTGAGTTTTATTTCCGTGTATGTAATATCTTTCCGGTACCAGAAAAGTTGTTCGAGTGAAAGTAGAGACGGGTGCGAAGGCGAAATGAACTGATCTGCAATATTAGGCCTTAGATTAATTTGACCTTTAAGTAAATTACGAAAAGTTTAATTTCGCAATATCCGTTTTAGCTTACTAAGGATATAAATGGGGCTCACTTTTCGCAGTTTATCTCTTCAAAATCAGACCTACCATGACGGTTTCATATTTATTTGTGTTTAGTCAAAATCACAACTTTCGGCAAGCCCGCGAAAAAAAAAAAAAAAAGAAAAATTAAACCAGTATATCCGTATTTTTTGTACAGAAGAACATTGCGACATGGATATGCCTTTCAGATGGTGCGTAAAGTGTGGTACGACTACGTGTTTCTTTTTAATAGAAGCATTGATCAGAACCCGAACAAAATTTTTCCCACGGTCTAGATATAAATCTAATATCTTTAAACGAGCAATAATTGTATATATATATATATATATATATACACACACACATATATATATATACATACATATATATATATACATACATATATATACATATACGATTTGGATGAAATTTGCACACTAGGGGTATTTTGGGCCAATAAATCGATCTGTCAAGGTCTAATCCGTGGCAAAATTCGGTTTCGCGAGTTTTAAATGAATTTTAATGTTTTCAGTATGATACGAATCAGGGTTGGTGGCGCGATCTTTCGACGACGATCTAATAGATAATTTGATTTTTCTGTGGTATTATTTTTTGATTTTCGAACGAGCTCTGGTAGTGTAAAGCGAACGATAAATACTTGGTCGGAGAAACAGGCGAACGCGTAATTCCATATACCTGGAAACGACGAGGAACGAATAGGCAAAAAAAAAAGCATCGGTCTTGGCTCTCAGCCGATCAGTGGACGGTCACACATAATGGCGGTTCGAAAATCATGCGTTACGCATGCAGTAGAAATATATATATATAACAAAAAAAAAAACGAACATAAACGAATCGAAAATATCGTAACAAACAGTTCGTTTTTTTATTTCTTTTGTGTTACTGTTATATTTAAATAAGAAAAAAAAAAACTGCTTTTCAATATCTACTAAACAAAAAATGAAAAAGAAAATCGGTTAATAAACAAAGGAGGACTTTGCCTATTTATATGCAGATATTAAATGTTTTGCGTATTTATATATTTGTTTGCGAAAATAAATTACTGAGAATATGTTGTGCACATTTTAAAAACCCCGTTATGTGCAGTATACCCTTATTACATTTTGCAGTGATTTAGTGCAAAATTTTTTCCAATTGGTTGGAAAGCAGCTGATCACAGGTAAAATTACAAGACACTTTTTATTTGTTTTTATAACGGATAAGCTGATAGATAAAGCTGAATGCCTAAAATATAATTTTTCTAATAAAAAACGCACAAAAATATACTCATAAAAATCAACGTGTGCAGTCATTGAAAACATTTTCCAACCACCCGGTAAATGAATTCAAAGGACCTCTACATTTTTCTTGCGTTCAGTATTAAAAAGCAAAGTTGTATGGAAAAAGGCTTTAAATTTATAAATGTGTTTATAAATTAGTTTTAAAATATTATATGTTTTGTGAATATGTATCTGAGATTAAAATAAAGTTAAGAAATATCAAAAAAAAAATTCCGAACGGAGCTCGGTCGCCCAGGTACTAAGAATAAACACTCTTTTTCCCATCATAAGCCCGACACTAAACTAACTTTTTATAGCCTTTTTTTACTTTTCATCATTTGCTCGAATCCGGAAAATATCCCGAGCGTCCACTCGGCTGCGCGGAAATATTATGCTTCCGTAGCGGTCAGGGTGGATTTTGGTAAAAATAAATCACGATAGAACAAAAATTCGGGCTGTGCAATAAAATATATACGGATGAATTTTGAAAATAGTTACGCTCGGAAATTTGAAAATTGTAATTAAGAAGAAGTAACGAGGCTTCGGAGACGCGAAAAAATTCTGAAAGATCCGAAATTTGTGGTGGGTTAGGGAGAAGCGTAAATTTTTTGGGAATGCAAATAGTAGTGCTCAGAATAATTTCGAAATTCATGATAGAATACTGGAGTAGAGTGTACGTGAGAACTTGCGTATGTGTCCGGTGTGTGTACATGTAATGGGCGGTACGCTTTCAAACGGTGTATGAAATACGGCGAACTCGGAAAAATCTATTACAAAAATATCGGGAACTTGGGTTGCGAGGAGAGGGTTATTTTTTGGAATTAGGAAAAATAGAAATATACTCGAATTAATTTTTGAATACTTATGCTTAGCTAGACTCCGAAAAAAAAAAAATTTATAACAGATCGAAAATTTGCAACTTGGAGGGGCAAGCGGTACCAAGATTGGTTAATCGTATTCGGGCTGAATTTGAAATTGTTATACACACGCCCCGAATTTTTGAAAAAATCGTGTCCCGCAGCGGTTGGGGGAGGCTCAGGAAAAAAGAAAAGAATAAAAACAAATAAAAAATCAAATTAGTTCCAAGCCTGTGACGGAAAATTTTTTGTTAGCATCCGCGGTTCGCGCCGACTCTTGGACGTTGTGCGCCAGTTTCGGCTGTTATTCACAACCAACGAAGAAATCTTTGTAAATTTGTACCAGAGTAAGTACAGTCAATCGGGCGTGGATCGTTCGGGCAGTAGCGAACGAGAGTTTTTACTCTTAATTGTATTTCTCGCCCAGTTTATATATGTGTTTAAACATTTTTGTGCCTTTATTTGTCTTTTTCGATGCTTTTTTTGAAACCTAGATAGCTTCGTCAAGGAATTAAGAATATAATTCAAATCATAGATAACAGAACAATGTTTTTGCTAGCGTAGTAAAGCATCTCCTATTTCTTGATCCGCCGTACAGAGTGAAACAACATTATGCATGACTAACTGTGTCCCTTCGAATCAACTTTACGTTCTTTCGTGTACTCTATATATGTAACAATTTATTTCTATTTTCCCCACTGCGTAATCTTCCCTTCGGGTGTTTACTTTCTACTTTGTCCCGTAGTAATCGCATCTTTTGCCTTTTTTCAAAAAAAGTCCAAGTGGAGGAGTAATTTACATGCCTGTATGTTGAAGAGTGGATTTAGATGATTCCAAATTGAAACATCGTTTGCTATAATATTCGTCTATTATAGGCCCACGTTACAAAACTGTCTATTCTTTACCACAGTATCTCATTGTTCCTGTTGAGTACGAGTTAATTGCGAACATAAGCTCTTTTAGTAATTTTATTTTGGTGTTTGAAGTATTTTCATCCTTTTTTAGGTGGCCGCCATTTTAATTTTCTTTATTTACTTGTTTCGAAACCGTGGTTTTACCTTCTTTTATATAATCCACTGTTCAACGTCATAGTAAGATTCTTCGATATCAAATGTTATTATTGATGCCCCTTTTTCCCGTAAGTTTCAGTATTCTTCGGTGACCTAAATCTACCACTGACTAGGCGTTCCGTTGTTTTGTGTAACCTAATTTTCACTTGAACTTTTAATAGTTCCTGGTCTCTGTTGCATATCACATCATTTTGTACCTTAAAATTTGTCACTGACGTCTTCCGCATATGAAATTTTATAGTTTTGATGGAGCGAAATCGATACGAATAGGCATGACGATGTCTGAAAAAAGTTTTCGATATACATATATGTAGCTGGAATCGTACGTCTTTCGCCTCCGTTGTTTATCTTCCCGACAGAGTATTCGTTTTCCGAGACGACCATCATTTTCGATTACACACCTACTTTTGCATTAAGTCGTCAGGCGGCGAAGAGAGACCGCACTTTTGTTTATGTTAACATCAGGGCGGTCGTGTGAATGTTACGAGCAGGAGCTTCGTCCATATCCAGACTTGTTCTATTTGTAGTTATTACGAATCGTAAGTGTCATTCGGCGTAGTCGTTATCTGACCCATAATACCAGTGCGGTCTTTTATTCCGCGTGCCATCTCGCCTTGAAATAAATTTTTGTATTTCAATGGGTGCTTTTGTAGCGTTTACGCCGCCGCGTTACTATTTGAAGGACCATAAATTAACGTCGTTGGAGACACGTTGAACAAAAAAAGAAAACACAGAAACTTCGTCGAAAGAGCCCTTCTGTAAATGTGTCTAGGCTGTATTTTCGAATTTAGGCGTAATCTGTAGTAATTCATTATGTAATTATTTTTTCGGGACAAACCCACGTCATCGACTAGTCTAACGATAAACGTGTATTTTCGTGCCCCCAGGGATGCCAACCACGAGATTTCTTCGAACTCGTGAACTTATTTATTTATTTATTTATTATTATTATTATTATTATTATTATTATTATTATTATTATTATGATTATGATTATTATGATTATTATGATTATTATGATTATTTTGATTGGGACAAATGATAAGCTTGAAATTTTAGCTATATATTTTCCGATACCCTATACAAATCTTTCTTTACCGGTTGACCGCTGAAAATCTATTATTAATTATAATTATGACATACGTATATAACAAAACCGACTAAACAACAACGATTATAAATAATAAAATAAATGATACGTATCACTGTTGTCGGCGACAAATCCGATAGCGGCAGGATACGGTGAGATTCGTTACGGTTGCGACAAAGATACTTTTTATATTTTAACTTTAAACTCCGCGACCAACGCGAACGATACTTTGCTAAATCGCGTCTTAAAAACTTGTTTATATTCTACAGTAACTTCGGAAATACGTTAACTTATACAGATGAATACAAATTCCGAAGCAATGCAGAAACGAGCGACTTTCTATTGATGACCGGAATCGCTTCAAAAGAGAAATTTATTCACTGAAGGTAAAAACGCGACTGGATTCTAAAGAGAAGTGATTACTTGAACCAAAAGTAAAACGAGACCCACCGTCAACTAAACATCTTTCTTCGATCTCTGGCCATTTCCTTTTTCCTTTCCGCCCCGTGAACGCTGCCTTTATCGCGAATCGAGTAAGTGCTTCTTCTTGCGGTGATCGATGATTGGTTAGTCCGACCGACAACAGGACCTCATCTACACGCACATTTACTCTCGCACCCCACCTTTTCAAAATTTATTCATTTTATTATTTTTTTTAAATTTTACTATTAAGCCTTGTAATGGGTACATTATAATAGTAATAATCAGAGCCAACACAGAATATCTGTAGTAATTTCATATGATCGCAAGATAAAATAAGTCGTAACTGAATAATAGAAGGCCATTTTAAAAACAGTTATCGTTTGGTCTTTATAATGAATTCTGAAGTTCACACGGATTTCAATTCATGGTGTGGTGTCTGCCGAAATATTTGACTTGGAATTACGGACCTGCTGAAAATTAATCGAGTCGAAAAAAATATTTATTAACGCGACCGAAAAAAAAAAAGAAAAAAAGAAAAGAAAATAAAAACCAAGAAGCAGTTTGCATATAATGTGAAAAATTCATTTGCAAAGAGCACACAGCTTCCATTTGCACCTGATGCGGCAAACTATCTTTAAGAGGTGAAAGAAGCGAATAAAATTTACTTAACCTTTAAAATACTTTGTCGTTTATTTAATCATTTCATTTTGTAAATAATACAATTTTTATGAATCCGTTTATACATATATGTTTATACAAAAAAATAAGTTTGTTATAGTTATCGAAGATATACAAAAATATTGTTTCACAAATATTAGTCGTTAGAAATGAAAAAAGGAAAATAATATAACGAAGAAAAATATCACAACTGATCATCAGGTGCCTATATTGCAACTTAATGTGTGTCTGTGTGGTTTTCTGACTGTATGGCGCCCTCTCGCGTGCTAGATTTAAGTACGACCTCTGACGGGACACTCGTAATCACTGATACACTTGCCGGTTATTTAGGCAGGAAAAGTGAAATCTAATAATCAAATTCCAGTAAGCTAACAAAAATGTAACTTCGCATAATGTATATAACGTGACCATACGCCCCGTTCAAGACCGTCCCTTTTTTTGCTTCTACGTCCCGGTGCCCCCAAAAAACACTTCGGGACGCAAAATTGTCCCGTTTTCCCAAATCGCGTAAAAATTAGCGGGTCGGTCGGGCGCGGACGGCGCGCGTTATTTGCAGTAACATGTCATGATTACATAATTTCATTTATTCATTAACTGATAGCCAGGTGTACCTGCCACAATTTGTTATTGTGCTCAGTTGTTTGATATTTGACGGCGGTAATTGATTTAAAGTTTTTTGTGTTTTGGAATTTTATCTTACTATACCGAAACGGAAATGTACATTCAATGTTAACTTATACCAGTATGTACAAACAACATACACCCGTTTATTAAGCAAACAAATGCTCCCTCGGATGTCAGATGCGAAAAGTGTTGCACAGAATTTCTGATAGTGGTGCAGGTAATATTGAATAGCAATTAAAGTCTGGAAAACATAAACATGCCGACCGTGCCTTCGAGTTCTTCAATGTTAAACTTGTTCAAGAAATCGGACGCGCCAACTTCAAAGGATTTGGATATCGCCGCGGCAGAAGGTGTCTGGCCTTATCACACGATACAAGAAAAGCACAGTTTTCGCTCCAACGATTACGCGTCGAAATTAGATGCGCGCTTACGAAAACAGAAGCTATTGCGGTAAATGTTTTGGCGCGTACAGCGATCAAAGAATTAAAAGATGATCTTGGTAAATGCAAGTACAATTTTAACCAACGCTTTAAGCCACCGTAACAACTGAAAATAAATCCTATTCTGGTGCGCTTTTTTCAACCTTACGCAGGTGTGCAAGTAAAAATTTTAGACCTTCAAGACGAACCAGGTGAAACTTACGATATCATTGTCAATTATTTAGCCCGAATTTTGACAGATAATAGTTTGACTGCGAAAGCCGTAGCATGTTGTGTGGACAATGCCAACGTCAATTTTGGGGGCTCAGCTAGGCGAGGAACTAATAATGTGTTAGTAAAATTACAATCATCTTTGGAAAAACTATTGGATGCGGAGCCCACATAATTCACAACGCAATAAAATCTGTTGTAGATGGCCTACCCGTAGATTACGAATGCATTATTGTGAAGATATATTGATTTTTTTATATTTACACGGCTCGAGTTGAAGCTCTAAAGGAATTTTGTGCCGAAACTGAAACAGAATATCACAAAATGCTGGAATATAGCAAAACCAGGTGGCTTGCACTTAGGCCTGCCTTGTGGAAAGAGTTTTAAAAATGTAATACTACATTTTGAGCACTGAAAAATGTCCTCAAATATTAAAAAAAACTTTTTTGAAGACAACACGTCAGAACTGTGGATTCATTTTTTACACGATCAGTCAACAAGTTTTTACATTATGCTGTATTGAAAGTTGAAGGTCAGAGTTTGTCGGCAATTGAAGCTGTAAAAGAAATTAACCAACTGAAAGGATTCTTTTCGTTATTCCTTACCAGATCATTTTTCCACCAGTAACTTCCAAATCCCATTCCCATCCTTTCCTGGCGATCCATTGGTCAAGGCTTTAACTTTTCTTTCTAAGGTAGGCATAAATTGGAGCGATCACCATGTTAATCCGACCGCTTTAGCGCCCTGGATTCATGTCTCAACATATCTTTAGCAGATCCCTTAGGAGCATCTAACCTTTCTATACCCACATCTCAAGTAGTATCAAATAAACTCGCCTCCTTCCCTAACTACATTCACATGTACACAGACGCAGCTAAAGCGAGTCCTACTAATTCTCCTTCACCAACCGCATGCGCTTATGAAATTGGAGGTGTAATGTTACACCGAGCGCCTAAACGACTACTGCTCTACTTTAGAGGCAGAAATGTTTGGGATCCTTCTTTGCCTTGAGACATACTCTTCCAACCCAGCGTCTCAAAATGCCCTTCTGATTACAGACTCACTTCAATCTATAAAAGCCATCCAGAGTCCAGACAGTTGCAACTCTCTAATAATTAAAATAAAAAACCTCCTATTCCAACTTTCACGATCTGAGGTATATGTCACATTCTTATGGGTCCCTGGTCATGTTGGGGTTCCCGGCAATGAGCGGGTTGACTTGGCTGCTAAGGCAACTCTATCTAGCCCGATGCCGTTTAACGTTTTATTGCCTCGTTTTGGCACATCAGTCTTTTTGATGCACTTTGCTGAGGAGTGGAGCAAACTATGGTCAGAACAAACAATCTGGCTCAGGTCCATAAAGTCGGACACCGACCCATGGTGGCCGCCGTTCCCCGTCACACGTAGGGA
Source organism: Icerya purchasi (assembly GCA_039619475.1). Classification (NCBI taxonomy): domain Eukaryota; kingdom Metazoa; phylum Arthropoda; class Insecta; order Hemiptera; family Monophlebidae; genus Icerya; species Icerya purchasi. Next base: position 77,275,035 of record CM077116.1, read on the forward strand.
GTTCTCGATCCTATCGAGACTGCGTCTGGGGCACACTGCACTATCACACAATCACGTCTTTGAAGGAGCTCCCCCTCCGGTCACTTGCCCTCTGTGCGGGTTCATGGCCTCACCAACTGTAGAGCATCTGCTGAAATGGTGCCGATCCCGTACTTCTAGTCATACCTCACCCCAGCGTCTGTTGTCGAACTACCCGGATTGTGTTCGGGCAGTGTTGAATTTTGCAACATCGAACAGACTGCACCGCCTTTTGTAATTTCAAGTGAGTCTAGGTGCCGTAATAGCCCAGGTAGTTATACACGGCGCCTAGATTTATATTTGTAAATTTAAAAAAAAAAAAACCAACTGAAAGACAATTTGGCTCAGAAACAGACTAATCAGTTTCTTCCATTTACAGTCCGGTAGTTTAATGGTGAAGTTGAAAGATAGTGCCACACTGATGTTCACGAAGAATTTGTGAAAAGTACGGCGACAGAATTTTATAAAACAAGTGTGTCTTGAATACTTGGAACAGTGGATTCTTGGTTTTTTACTAAAGAATTGGAGGGATTTTATTGGGCAGATCTGAAAAAAGTATCTGCATGGAAAGACGTTCAACAAAAATCATTAGATGTATTGATTGAAAAGGGATCCATATTGATTGTAATAAAGATACAGAAGATTTTGACGAATTTTTATTAATTTCCAACTACATCACGACGCAAAAAGTAACAACAATCTAAACGTTTCGATGGAAATTCAAGTATTCAAACACTTCCACACCAACAATCTTAAACATGAAAAAACTTCTGTATTTTAATTGAATATATTTTATGCCTGCCTGGCGGCACAAATGCACCGGTAGAAAGAGTCTTTTTTCTTTAATAAACAAATTGTGGACGTCTGAAAAAACCCACTTACAGGTTCCGGTCCTTATGGCGATGTTGATAGGCTAAGGTAAACATTAAAAAAACGCGCCAAGAATTCTATTCTTACTTAAAATCATCACATCAGCTGTATTAAAACAAGTTTGTTCTTCTGACAAATATAAAAATAACACTGAATATTTATGTTTTATAACTTTTTAAATTTGTAATAAATACTATTTTCATAAATACAATAAAACTTATTATAAAAATATGTTTTTTCCATTGAGAACTTACTAATTGACCTCAAAAAAAAAAAAAAAAACGGTATCCCGTTTTGAGTCGAAAAATAAATGGTCACGTTACATATACAATGCATTTAAACTGAATTACCGCTCTGGTATTTTGTAAATAAGAGGGGGTAAACGCAACAGTGACGAAAAAGTCAAGCGGAATATAGCGGTGTGTTCGTTCGAATTATACCTCAGCACTTTCTATGTTTAGCACGGGAAGGATCGTGTGTCACACTGCGACGAGTTCTGGTTTCTTTTACTACGTAACCAGGGCCGGATCATAGTCAACTGCCGCTGTGGGCTCAATAATTTCTGCCGCCCTTAGAATAATTTATAAATTAAGTAATAGGAAGTACAATCGAGTAACTTAAGTTAAAAAGGACGTAAAAGTTAAAAATTAATTTTCAATTAAAAAATTTCATACATTTTTAAAACATACCTAAATTTTATTATAATTCTATACATACATTATTTTTACATGTGTATCATTTAAAGTTTACATTTTTTTACGACGCACTTTTAAAGATGCGAATTCATTTATTACATCATCAGAGTGTTTAAATCCTTTCCTGTTCTTCAATAAATAAAATAGATAAATCATTTAATTTTTGGCGAGACATTGTTGATGTGAAAAAATTTTGAATTTTTTTCATTGCAGGGGAAAGGAGTGTTCCGTTGAGCAGTTTGTTGAAAATAATGAAAGATAAATTCTAAACGACGCAATGTCCAAATTAGGAAATACATTTTGCAAATGTTTACTTCGTATTAAATTTGCCATCTGAATACTAATATTTTCTTCATTGTGATTATTTCCAGTTTTAGGGTTATTTGAACATAGACACAATAATTTTTTTGCTTTCTTCGTTTAAGTTCTTCGAATTAAATTTAACTAAATGAAGTTTATCACGTATGTACGAATGAAAATGAATACACATTAAATATTTAAAGCTTTCTGAAGTTAATGAATTTTCGAGATCTGTAGGGTAATCATTTATGAGGTTTATTGTATATTCAAGTAGATTTACTTCAGAAGTCTCTCTTGATTTGAAATATACTCTAATATTTAAAATTGTTCAAATGTTCTTTCGTAATTACACGCACGATCATTTAATTTGATAATTATACTATCTATAATTAAGAAAAATGTTTTTCCATTTTGAATCTTTCCCGTCCATTAAGTTCAACAGTATTTTCCTGTGATTTTCCGACCAGCAATTTTCTAACCTTTTTTCATTTTTTGTCCGTATCACATTTTTTATTAGTAAAATTTTCCGATATTTTACTTGCTTCATCTTCATAATGGTCAAACATATTCCGAATGGAAGCTACAAATTTTGATAGAGATTCATAAAGATCAACTATTTCACTTATATATTTCTGGTGTTTGTAATCTTGTGCATGAATTGCATAAAATCTATCCATCAATGTTGACCATATCACGCTTAAAAGAGCAGTTTTAAATATTTCAAGGTGATGTATAATACTTTCAGCCTCAGATTGAGCCACAGGTTTTTCATTATAATCACCAGCTATTTTTTTTTTTTTTAATATTTACTATGGGTTCGTCAGCGAGGACATTAGCCCAAGAAATGGGAATAGAGAAAAAATCAGATTTTTATGAGGCGTGAAACATTCAACAAGAATGTATCAAGCGCCTGGATGACAGAAGGAGAAGGAAGGGAAAGAATAAATGCAGCACAATAGGGAGTAGGAACATTGTTTGATAAGAGAGAGGAGTAAAAGGAAGATTGTTCAGATGAAAGTGATGAACATTCGAACATTATGTGATCAGGATCACATACATGTTGACTGTTAAGAGGATGTAAAGGACAATACGGAGATGCCGCGAGAGAGAATCGGAAAAGCGACGAGGGAAGCCAGCTGTGCCCAAAGCGGAGGCGGCATATTGCCGAGATGCTGGAGCGACGCATAAAAGGGAAGTCAAGAAACCAGGAACAGAAAGGAAGAGAAGGCTGGATGGACAAGTAAAAGGAATCCGGGTTTGAGAATGAGGAGCAGTAGGAGTTAAACCATAATTGGTTGTGCGCTGCAGAGGACAGAAGATTAATATTGACGGATGGAAAAGTAGTAAGGAACCTGCCGGAAGAAGAAGCTCGCCGAGCTAATAAGTCAACTGACTCATTTCCTTCTATTCCAGAATGGCTAGGGATCCAAAGGAAATTAACCTGGATTGCACAAAAAAGAAAGAGGTCATGGATCAAGGAACGTATAGAAGGGATTACATAATCAGTAGAGTGGGGAGGCAGAGGAGATGCAACAGCCTGTAGCACGCTTTGAGAGTCTGATAGAATAAGGAAATTACGAGAGACCTTCGAAGATCTGATGAAGAAAAGTGCATGGAGGATAGCAATAGACTCGGCACAGAAAGTCGAACAGAAGGAAGGAAGTTTAAAGGACTCAGAGTGATTTAATGAAGGACAAAGAAAGGCTGCACCAACTCCACTTGAGCTCTTGGAAGCGTCCGTGTAGATTGTAACGTGGTTAGAATAGTGGGAGTTTAAGGTATGTAAAAATTCCGATCTAACGGCGTGATGCAGAACGGCTGTAGGGGGAGCAGAAGAGTAAAAGCAATTAATTGGATGAAGAAAGGAGGAAAAGTTAAAAGAAAAATATGGGAGCTTATCGCAAGTGTGAATGTATGGTAAAAATTGAAGGAGTCGAGTAGAAATAAGAGACAGAATTGGTGTTTTATTGGCACTAAATCGCCAATCCTGTAGAATGAGGGAATAAGAAGGAATAAGTGAGGAAGAGGAGATAGGAAGACGTTTAATAAGGAAGCGGTAGCCCAAATAGGAATGCCGAATAAAGAGTGGAGGAATGTGGGTTTCCGCTTGAATAGCAGGGATAGGAGAAGATTTCTGAGCTCCAAGACAGAGGCGGAGGCAAGTATTTTGGACGCGATCGAGCTTGGAGAGCAAAGACCTGGAAGAGTTACCATAAATAAAACAGCAATAATCTAGAATAGAACGGATACAGAATTTGTAGAACATGAGCAAAATGCACGGATCACCTCCCCAGTTCGTATGTGAAAGGGACTTAATAAGGTTGAGCCTTTTTAGTGATGACACGTATATATAGTTAATATGCTTGTGGAACGAAAGACGGCTATCCAAAAATACTCCTAAGTAACGGAAATGGTTAGCCAGGGGGATCGGATTACTATTTAAGGAAAGACTAACTAAGTAGGGGTCAAAAGGACGAAGAGTAAAGACAACAGCAGAGGATTTCGTTGGAGAGATAGACAGATGAATATTAGATAAAGCGCTTTCCAAAATCGTTAAGTAATGTTGCAGCTGGGAATTAGCGGTGGAGATACTACGATGGGTGGAGTAAATGAGGATGTCGTCAGCAAAAAAAAGGGAAGAGGAGATTGTTGACAGAGAAGCAGTTTTTATAAGGTAAATGTTAAAAAGGGTTGGACTTAGACAAGAGCCCTGCGGTAGTCCACGAAAGACCAGTCTAGAAATAGGTTCGAGCGGAGAAGAGAGAAAGATAGTCCTAGATTGGAAAAGGCTAATGACAAGAGCAGAGAAGAAGGGTGGAATATTCAAGGAGAGCATGGAATCGAATAGGGTGGGAAGGTGGACATTATCGAAGGCAGCAGAGACATCGACGAAGGAAGCAATGAGGAATTTTTTGTTGATAAAAGATAAATACACATCTGACAAGAAAGTACTGATACAATCGGGAGGGTCGCGTCCAGGGCGAAATCCAAACATATTATTTGGCAATACTTTATTGTGCTCAAGCCACCAAATTAGCCGTCTATTAATTATACTTTCAAACAGCTTTCTGGCACAGGGAGCAAGTGAGATTGGTCGAAGAGAGGAGGAGTTAGGTTTTGGGATCGGGACAACAATGAAAATATTCCAAACAGATGGAGTAGAACCAGACGAGAGAAATGAATTGAATAAATTTAAGAGGAAACGAAGAGCGGAATCAGAGAGACTTTTTAGTACGAGAAAGGGAATTCCGTCTTTACCAGGAGAAGAATTAGAAGAATTACGTAAGGCAGCTTCCAATTCAGTGTAGGTAAAAGGAGTGAGTAGGAAATGAGAGGAGGTGAGGGGAACCGGGATGCGACAGGATTCTTGGAAGCTAGGAACGTAACAAGGAGCTAAGGAATTCATAAATGGAATTAATTTGTCTGGAGACAGGATATGATTTGAAAGATGTTGAGCTGAAGAAGATTTGAAAGTCTTCGCCATTTTCTAAATGTGAGTGAGAGGAGTGGAACGGGAGAAAGCGGAGCAGAAATTTCTCCACGAGTTCTTTTTTGCCGTTTTAAGAGTATACCTAGCTTTGGCATTGGCACTTTTGTGAGCGAGAAAATTGGAGAGATTAGGACAGGAACGGAATGTTCTAAAGGTGGATAAACTTCGATCAAAGGCAACTTTGCACTCTTGGTTCCACCACACAGAGGAAACAAATTTGGACCTTTTGTGTGTAGGAAGCTGAGCAGGAGGAGAAGAAAGAGTTAAGGCGTTGGAAATAGATTCCATAAAAAGGTCGTATTGAGAAGATGGATTTAAATGCGAAGGAATTAGAGACAGTGAAGAGTCAACGTAGGAACGAAAGATGGGCCAGTCTATCTTAGAGAGAACCCATCTATGAGATTGAGTAGGATTATTCAGAGTAGAATGAGAAAACTGATTTATTTCATTTAATGCGCTTCGTAGATAACATTGTAATTTTTATGTAAGCTGGAATCAGCTCTAGCCTAGCCATCGTGTGATGGAAAGACTTTTAACGACCGGTTTAACTTTTAATTTAAAAATCAAAATAGCCCACCTATGACGAGTAGAAGCAGAAAAAAAATTGTAAATTTTTTGATTTATATCAAAAAATTGACGAGCTTCAGAGCAGAATTCTGCAGCGTGCACGTGTTAAAGCATCAAATAAATTTTCAGCTTTTGCTCAACGTTATCTTTAAAACAGAGAAAGCGTTCAACTGGTTTTCTTTCGTGAGTAACAGTTCGAATATGACAAATGATCAACGTTTGAAACATCGGGAATTGAATTTATGCTGATAGGATAATATTTGTCTATCTCTAATAAAATGCTATTTTTTTTTGCTAAAATTTTAATGAATTTGTCGTCACATTAGGTAAGACGCATGATCCTGGCTTGGATTAGCATATCGGGTTATGTGTTCAGCTAAAAAAAAAAAAAAGGACCAAACCAGGCAATCAATTCCAACGGCACCAATTTTTCACAGTTTCTAACTACATAGACAATATATTATCTTTAATTTTAATCAGGCATAAACTAAAAGTTTTTAAAAACTACTTTTCCCGTACTTTTATACCTTTATTTGTCCAACTTTTCATGGATGTTTAAATATTTATATTTACGTATGTATATATTGCGTATCATTAAGAAGGGTTGCCGTTACTCCGGATTGAAAATATGAATTACCTGATGTAAAACAAAGGCCTGAATATCTCAAAATTAAAAGGTTTTGTAAACAAAAAAAAAAAAAGAATAGCATTATCATATGTCAACAATGCATGAGTTATGGGATAAGTAAAAGTAATACGAATTATCGAGAAATGCTGTGAGTTATAAGTTACATCTCTCATACAAAACATTATATTTTTTTATTATTCTAAGAACTGATGCCATAATATTTTGGAAATTTTAAATATTTTTTAAAAGAATAAAATTTTCAATCTCATGCAAATTTGCCGCCTTCGAATTTTGCCGCTGTGGACTATAGCCCATTTAAATCCGTGATATAAATTCAAGACTGTACGTAACTGTTTATATTTCAGTAATTTTACTACGTTATTTAGCCAACGACTTTTGTAAGTTTTTAGATATTTCAGTTGTCATTTTGCTCGGAATTCCGACTGTCGATGCGAATTACTTTTCGCCTATTTCTAGTTTTTCCGTTTTCTTACCGTAAGATTATCGTCTGTTTTTTGTTATTTTTGTATAAATAATGTAAAATGGTACAATTGAGCAAGTTGCTAAAAGATGACTAAAGTCGTTAACGGGGATTAATCTAGATGGTACAGCAGTTGTGACACGATAAAACCTGACGAATTTAATGTTCTAGAGGAGAGTACAAATTTGGACACGCGTAGATGCTCGAGTATGAATGATAAGAGTAACAATGAAAATTGATGTTTCAATTGGAACAATTCTGTTCGGTGAAAAGGCGGCAATTTCATATGTAACAATCGTAATGTATAAAAATGAATAAATGCTTCGATAAAAAATGAATTAATTAATATTAATTATTGTTATTTTTTTCTTTTTTCGATAGTTACTTAATTTAAAAATTATACACTTTTTGTAGAGTCGGTACGGATTTTATCTATGCTATTTCTTCGCTATTAAAAATACGGATTGAAGATTAATTGTATTGTTTTTTCCCGGAAAAATTTGTGCGACATTGTTGGCTACTATTAATCGTAAAATTTCATTAAAAAACGAAATTTTTTTTTTTGCGCCGTGTAAAAAAATGTTTTTCCTCTTTGGGTGTATATGACCACTGGGCGCCTCTTTTTCTTTTTGCTCAACTATTAAACGCGGAAAACCGATGCGGGGGATAATATATTTATCTTCTACTTTACTTCCGGGGTTGCATTAGTGAGTAATAATCTTGGCTGCGTAGAGTTACTCGAAAAATATACCACAGCTAGAAAAGTTTCATATCTGGTTCATCATCGAATCAAAAAATCCGCCTTTTAACAGAATTCGTCAGAAACAAAGATGAACTGAAGAAAATTTGTCTTGAGAAAATTTTGTCATCGACTTTCAATTAAGGTTTTTCTCTGTACCCGCTCCGCCGCTACAAAAACAAAGAAAGAAAAGAATAAAAAATAAAAAAGTTAACTTATTTCACCGAGAAAAGAAGGATAAATTTAAATAATAACTTTATGTGGAGCAGCGGGCAATTTATTTATCCGTTTGCTTTTATTTTTCGCTCTTTTTTCCTTCAAATTTTGTTCCGTTCGAATTGGCCGGAGAGAGAGCTTTATTTTCCATTTATCGCGGAGTTCTTTAATTGGCCAAAGTGGAATAAAGTTTACAGAAGCCGAGAACAATGGGAGGGTGTTTCGGAGAATTTCCAATTGTGCTCTGTCGACTCGGTTAATAATGAAACAAAAGCGGCCAAAGTTTAGACTTTCAAAAAAGGATTGAAAGGACGACCTCGAACTGGTAAAAGTGGATAAGTAGCCGGCGCGATAAGCAACGAGCTGGGGCGCGGACGAGCGCTAGTGTGTAGGATGGCAAAGAAAAAGGAAGGCTATTATTTTATTGTGTCGAGTAAAGTTTCGCAAGGCAAGCGACGGCAGCGGAAACTTATTAATCTTTTCCCTGGAACCCCTGCCGATCGACCACGGCCAGAACACAAAGCAGTCCGCAGGTCGGCGGAGCAGAGACTCTTCGCGGTAATTTCGTTACATTTTTTAAATTACATCAGGAAATGGCCGGGCTAGTTCTGTAATCAACCGACTATATTTAAATTAATACAAATTACTTTTTCGATTTTACATTTTTTATCAATTTTTTAGCTTTTTCTTTTCCGGTCTATATTTACTTTTCAGCGTTAATTTCCAAACAACGCTTCATCTATGTCACTTATTGCCTTCTCGCTATTATCTTCGTCGGCGACGCTACCGCTTATGCACTTTTCCGTTTCCACCGGTTCTGCTTCTGCTCATTAGTAAAATTACTTTTAAACTTTTCTCTTTACCGACCTTTATCGGAATGTTTAATCGAACATTACTTCCATCGACGCGCTATTATTATATTTACCGGAATAATCACGTTTCATCTCGTTAAATTCGTTTAATTTATTTCTCCTTTTTCGGAATGACGAACCCGCTGCGGAGTCCAGAACGAAAAACGATCGATGTGACGATGCGAGAAACAGATATGAGTACGTATATAGTCCGTTAAACGAAAGAAGTCTAAACAACCGAAATGTGCTAACGTCACGAATTCAGGCGACTTCAGATTAACGTTCGGTCCATCGCCTATCAGATATAACGGTCATTCTATTAGCATCGCGTGGTGGTCCGTCTAGATCAGAACAGGTCGGAAAAAAAGAATGGATGAACGTACTGAGATGGAACAAAAACGAGGTTACTGTTTCCGCGAAGGGGACGAACAACAGGAATATGGCAATATGATTTTTTTCAGTAATATTGAAATAATACGTGAACTGTTGCTAGTACATCACTTTGAGCATCATACTCGGTAACGAAACTCGAATTAACTTCTCTTTCGTTTAATAGACTGTCATATATATGTATTTATTTTGGCGGAAAAGAACTGAAAAAGGCAACAAGCGTATAAGACGACATTGTGTCAAGCTGGTTTAAATTGTTTTTCTGTTTTGCAACAGTAGCGTCCTCGTAGAATTTCAACCTCTTCCTATTTATTTGTTACTATTAAACAGTTCCTGTTTACTACATCTAATCTATTAGGATTGTGTTACTTCAACAGACATTTTTTGCTTACAATTCCACTAACTATTATAATTTCTACCGCACTTGGTTCATTTCACTTTACTTCTTATCTTTTATCATTTTACTTCTTTCTTAACATCTATGTTGTCCTCTCCAGTACGCACTTGAGAGAGGATTATATATGTATCTATGCATTGGTATATTTGTGCTGGGTTGAGTTGGTGTGCATTTGTTTTTGTTTCTTTTCCCCGTATGCGCATTCGTGTGTACGAATGTGTTTGTAGAGATGTGCGTTCCATTACGGGTGCATTACGGGTGTATACTATGTGAAGATTCTAGTTTGGCTGTTAGTATGATAATCTAAGTGTTTAAAATTGAAAGCATAAGTGGTGATTCAATCGGATTTGGTTTTGTTTTGATTTGATTTGATTTGATTTATATATGATTGTTTGTTTGTTGTTAAATATATATCGTGATCTTTGGAGATGGCTAATTTGTGAACATTTGTGTGTACGTAAGAATATGTGTTTTAGTCCATGATTAGTTTTATGTAGTTAGTTATAGTGCGTAAACTTGTATTAGCATATACATATTTATTTCATCTTGTAAAATGTTAATACTAGTTTATCACATTTCATTATAATCGTATTTTAAATTTAGAAGTGATAAACTTTTTTTGTTTTTGTTTTTGTTTTTTCAGTTTGTATTTTGTACATTTTTTTGTTTTAACATTTACTCTCCTTTGTATTTCGCTACCATTATTAATTGTAGTTTTAATATTTACTTCCGAAATCATTTTCATATAATAAATAATTTTCGGAAACAACTGTGTTTTTAAAAAGATATTTATTCGCTTAAAGTGTAAGCTGGTCGAAACGTTAAGCGAATAAATATCCTTTTAAAAACACATTTGTTTCCGAAAATTATTTATTATGAGTAATCACTGTGAAAGCTTTAAATATTTAATCATTTTCATATATTTAATAAGTACTCGTAATTTCTCAGTTTTTTTCAATTTTTAATGTTTAAATTTGTATCAGACCACTGCTCGCGCAATATTGCGCATATGTGGTTTCACCTGTAGAAATTCCAAATATATTTGATTTGATTTGATTTGAAATAAAAATAAAATAAATTGTTACACCTGATTTTGTATTACGATTGATGAAATTATTATTATATTTACATCAACACTATTTTATATCGTATTTTCACTATAGTGTTTATAATGTTTGATAATTCGTGTAAAAGAAGCGGGCTTTCTTAAATTGCTTCTTTTTTTTTTTTTTTTTTTTTTTTTTGAAAATATGACGAGATATAATTTTTCACTTTTTTCCGCAAACTGTTTCAAACTAAAAAAATTACTCGAATTCCAGACACGCATGTGTGTGCTTTTTAATTATGTGCGCGTTACTCGCTAGTACGACACAAACGGGAAAAAAACTTATGCATTATATATAATGCGATTTCCTCTCTGTAATACGTGTGACGGTGAATTGAGTCCTGAATTGTGCCGCAAACAATTCGGAATTTTATATAATTTTAAAATGTTTTACGTACAGTGTAAAAAACCAACAAACTGTATGACTTCCCGGCCGTCTGTGTGCTATCGCCATCCTGTTTCCTTTTTGCTGCTAGCTACTGTATGATGTAGTAAAAGTTAAAACTTCCACCAGCCAGTATAGTCTGTCCAGCGAAAGAGATCCCCGTTCGTAAAACAGCCGAAACGCACTGACGCCACAAAATCAGGGGTCCTTGCATTAACCTTTAGTTCGTCGCGTATCAGATATAATGTTCGCTGTGTTAACAGAGGACGTGGCTCGTCTAGATGTAAACCGAATGAAAAAAAAAAGGAACTCCTGAACGTACGGAGATGAAACAAAAACAAGGTTACTGCTTTTGACGAAAGAAATAACAGCAATATGACCGTGTTATTATTATTATTATTTTTTTTTTTTTGATAATATTCGCGTCAAAATCCGCGCCCTGTTGCTAATACACTACTTTGAGCAACACTGACGACGCTCGGCAATGAAACTCGAATGAACTTCTTCCGTTGGGCCGATTATATTCTTTGCCGCTACTATCTGATGGCCGTGTAATGCGATCGAGTGTGTTTGTGCGCAGTTCGTTGTTAGACGTATGGCAGAGTCTAGTAGCGCATTCTAATACACATACTGCACTAATGCACTAAGCTTCACGAAAGTGGAAGTACAAGTTTAAAAACAACCTTGTCTTGTTTTATTTAAAAAAAAAAAAAATAGACGCCGTTGTATACTATTGGTGCAGTTTTCCTTCCGTGAGACTAATAAGATTCCGTTGCTAATTTTCCGCGTGTTACAATTATTATACGAACCTATGCCAAGCAAAACGGCAGATAACAATGTTGGTGAAATTTGAAGGAGTCCATTATGCGAGCCATTGGTGTATTAACATATAAAATTTAGATATTCAAAATCAGTAATTAACAGAGCATTTGAAGAAAAGAAATACTGCTCAGCAGTATTTTTAGATGTTGCCCAAGTATTTGACAGAGTATGGTAGGAAAGGTTAATCGCAAAAATTAGCCAACAATTGCCAGGCAACTATTGTCGTCTGCTGCAGTCATATCTTTCTGACAGAAAATTCAAAGTTGCATACGAAGGAGCGAAGTCAACAATTCATTCTATACAAGCTGGAGTACCACAAGGTAGCGTCCTTGGACCTATTTTGTACCTCTCGTATACGGCTGATATTCCAATAACAGGTGTCGCCAGCACAACTATGTTTTCTAATGATACTGCAATATTGCCTGTGAATGATTCACAAGTCGACGAGTAACCTGTAAAACGCATCAGATCGAGTTTCGAGATGGATGAAGAAATGGAGAATAAAACTCAACCAGCATAAATCCATTCACGTTACATACGCCCTAAAAAAAGTTAATGCTCAATATAGTGTTTATATTCAGCAGATTCCGCAGATGAATTCAGCTAAATATCTAGGACTACATCTCGATGCCCGTCTAACATGGAAGCATCAAGTGAAGCGGTCAAATGTGGTGGCTGTTAAGAAGAAATTCATAATTGGGGACCTCTACAGTAAACGACTACTTTACCAGTCAATTAACAAACCTATCTGGACCTAATGCAACTTTGGCGATGTGCAAAACCTGCTAACTTAATGGTCATTCAGCGTAGTCAGAACAAAATCACTCGTTAAATTACCAATGCAGAATGGTATCAAAAAAAAAAAAACGAGGATCTGCATGCAGATTTGAATTTAAAGTGGATAGAGGAGGTCATTCATGACTTTACTATCAAGCACGAAAAGCGGCTCCATCAACATGTGAATATTGAAGCGATCCAGTTGCTTGACACATCATCAGATGTTAGACGTCTTAAGCGATTAACGCCGAACGATCTAGTTATGTGAATAATATTTATGTATATAAGTAATAGAAATGAATTATTGAACAATATAAAATCTTTATTAAACAGAAATTATTTTTAAATTAAAAATTAAAACGTGCCGACATATTAATCAACTAATATTCTATAGCCCTGCAGGGCACAGGTTGCTGTAACTAGAGTTACCTTCTCTAGTAAGTAGTCACTCGACTGTCATATGGTGCTAGCCCCACTGACGGAGAAACGAAACAGCAACCAGGTGAATTCCGTATGTCCATGTCGTGCAGGGTGGTAATTTTCTTTTCGGCGGGCTCAGCGCTGATTAGAAAAGCTAAACCGGAATTCACACGTGAACTGATAGGAAAACGGAGGCGGATGCACTTGCCGAAGATGCTCTGACCAATAAATACCGTTAAGCTCTCTTACTGCAGTACGAACAGCAGACTATCAGTAACTCGCTCGCGACATCAGTGCCCAGTCGGGTTGATTAGCAACTCAGAGCGAGCAGGCGAGTCTCAGCGCCTTAAAACTGGGGTTTTTCGGCTAAGGGAGTAAACCCTGACAGAAAATCCAGCGGAAGGCAAAAGGGAAATCACCGCTGTATCTTCATCCCCAGGTTATCACAATGGCGGTAAATAAAACGAATATGGCCCTGAGTCCGGTGCAGCCCTTCAATGGGCACAGGGTGCGAAGAATCTCACCGTCTGTTCATGTGAATTACCAAAACTGTAAGCTAGGAACATGGAATGTTAGAACATTATACCAAACAGGAAAACTTCAAAATGTACTATTGGAGATGAAACGTTTACAACTAGATATTATGGGCATATGCGAGCATAAATGGCCAGATATAGGAACTTGTCAACAAGAAGAAGGAACTTTCTACTACTCCGGATATGACAAGGAACAAAGCAATCGCCCAAGAAATGGTGTCGGGCTAATTGTATCACCGAAGATGGCTCAGCAGGTAATAAATTTTACACCCATATTTTTGGTTTTCGTGCAGGTTTTGGAACAAGAGAAGCTCTGCTGGCAGTTAATGTATTACTCCAAAAATGTAGGGAAATTAATAGAGACACATTTATTTGCTTTCTTGACTATGAGAAAGCATTTGATAACGTCCAACATCATAAACTAATGGATATTCTTAAAACTACGGGAATTGATGAATACGATCTAAGGATAATCAAGAATCTATATTGGAACTAGACAGCTGAGCTCATTCTAGGGAACGGAGAAAAGATTGACTTTAAAGTCCAACGTGGAGTGCGACAAGGATGTATCCTTTCACCCCTACTGTTCAATTTATATGTTGAACAGATTTTTAGATTAGCTATCTCGAACCTTTTTTTGGGCGTTCGGATTAATGGAAGGATTATTAATAACATTCGCTACGCAGACGATACTGCTATTATTGCAGAGAATGGAAGAGATCTTCAACATCTCCTCAATGAACTCAATGCAGTTGAAAAATCATATAATTTGAATATAAACGTGAAGAAAACGAAATGGATGGTGGTCAGCAAGGAAAACAGCTTTAATCAAATCTTTGTTATGCTAAACAATGAGAAGATTGAACGAGTTGAAAAATTCAAATACTTGGGCTGTTATATTACTGAGAACTTGGACCCAGATACAGAAATAAAAATGAGATGTAGTTATGCTCGGAGTGCCTTCACCAGCATGAGAAATCTGCTTTGTGATGGACGATATACGGCAAAACATTGTGCAATGTTATATTTATTCTATCTTATTGTATGGAATTGAGGCAACAACACTCAATAAAAGACAGGTAAATCGATTAGAAGCTGTAGAAATGTGGATCCACAGAAGGATGTTAAAAATATCATGGATAAGTAGAACGTCGAATCAAAAAGTTCCAGAGATGGCCAAAACAGAAAGGATATTAATAAAATCCATCGTACATAGGAAAATAAAATATTTCGGTCATATAATCAGAGGAGAGAAATATCAACTCCTACAACTAATCCTTCAGGGAAAAATAGACGGAAAGAGAGGCCGAGGAAGACGGAAAACGACTTGGCTAGATAACATCAAGGAATGGACGAAAACTTGGTCGATAGGAAGACTCATGCAAAATGCCAGAAATAGAAGTTTTTGATGCTGACATTTGTGATCGTCAACGTTCTGCGAAGAGTATGACACCAAAAGAAGAAGAATATTCTATACATGTTTAAGCCAATTAGTCAGATATAATATATTGATTATTTAAACAGTAGTTTAAGATGGCAATACACATTTATTAATGAAAAAAAAAAAAAATTTACCGATTTCTAGTACACTGTTAGTTGATATGTTCCTGCCAATCATGATTCATCATTTGTAGTTTCAAAATATGCTTCTAAAGTGACACTTTTTTCGTGGGACAATACCAGTTTTGAGATACGGGTAAACTCGTCCAGCTAACAAAATCTGTTAAACTACTTATTAAACTACTTGTCCTTTTTTAATGCCCGTTCACTGCACCAGGGAAAAAGTAAACAAAAAATTAAATCTTTCTATTCAACCGTATCTTCCAGTTAATCCTTGGTTTCATGAATTTCTGTCTTTGTAGTGTTATTTTATGTATTTCCTCTTTATGTCGGTTGCGTTTCGATCATAGTTTGCTTCCTTCATTTCGCTATCGATTTTCAGACTCTCCTTACTGTCCGCTACATCCTCCAAATGATATCCACGAATGTAATTCTAACCACATTCTTTTCGAATGCTCCACACTGCCGTCTGAACGCTTACTTCTCTACTCTCAACTTCTGAGACTTAATATTCCTGCTCCCTATAGTGCTGCATCTGTTCTCTCCTTTCCTTCGTTAACTGTTGTCGCTTCCCTTGTATCCTTTATTGATGCGATATCTGACCGCATACGAATCTAAATAATTAATTCCGCAATACTTTTCTTTCTTGTCGCACATGGGTTAATATGCTCTTTGTGAGCAAGTATGTATAAAAAAAGAATAATAATAATATTGGTTTTATAATAGATAAGAAAATTTGAATAAGACATTTACACTATATGGTAAATATAAATTCTAGATTAAAACAACGCAATTTGAAACTCCCTTGGGTGCTGTTTTTTCAATATACACCTACATTCATTAAGTTCGAAGTATTTTTGTGTCCTATTATAGTCATCATAAGCCAATTGTTTCTATTTTCAAAGGAAGATAAAGATGATGAATTGTGGTTTTTATTTCTAGTTACTGTCAATGAGTTCGAAAAAAAGAGCAAACAAAAAGTGCGTCAGACGAATACTAACGGCGTTAGAAGTGAAACTTTTTATGGAATATAAAAATTGTCAGTAAGGAAACAAAAAAAAAATATATTGAAGTAAAGAAAAATTTACTTAAAAACAGAAATCATTTGTTAGATAAATCAATAACAATGTACAGATAATCTCGAATTAAATACTATAGAAGCTTCCTTTGCATGCACTAATTATATACGTATATACAGAGGCGGCATAAGGCGTGGGCAACATGAACCACTGCCTACGGCCTCCCGGTCTGAGAGGCCTCGCGCCTCAAACATTTACGCATTAAGTACTCTTAAAAGCCATGACCGCGACGAAAAAAGTTTTACTCGTCATAAAACGATAAATATAATTAGTAACTCTCCGAACTGTTAAACTTTTTTTTTTTAATTTAATTTTAATGAAGTACAATAGAGATAGATGTCGCCGCGACATGGCCAAATTTGGATGTTGCTCTGTCAGTCATCGATTTACGCTCGTTTTGGGTTACCAGTAAACTAATCAAACATATAGTGACAAAAGCAACAATAAATTTGTATTTGAAAACGATCAGTTGATTCTTTTTTCTTTCGCTATTTAATTATTACACTTCGGAAACAATACTACGATTGACATACCCTGCCATCTAGTGGTATTTTTAACAAATTCTTTTGACGTTAATTTCAGATAATCGCCCATCTTATTTAGTCTAGCAACATTTGCTAGCGTTGCATTGCTATCGGGGGGATCCCATTTTTATTTATTTTTGTTATTTCACTATAATATGGTTATTTGTTTTTATTTTAGGCATAAACTTGTTGTTATGTTTACCTAATGTTTGTATATTCTTTCTGTCTGCGACGGATTGTGCTACGAAACATGTTTACGTTTTAAAATTATTTTGGTAATTCTCTCTTATCGTTTCTTTCTTTATTTTTGCGATGTTTACTCTTCTTAGATTCCATTTAGGTTATCGATTTTTTTGTTGTGTCTTAAAACTTTTTTTTTGTTTCTCACTTTTCGCGTCTGCTATTTTGACTTTACAGAATATTTCCAACAAAAACATTAGCTCCATATTTTTGTAGATAACGCGTATTTTTTCAATTAAATCGCTTAAAAATTGAATCGTTTCTTACAAATATTAAGCAATGACTTTCCAATTTTACTTCTCATTTTTATTTTCAGGATCCTGGGGGTTTTTTTATGATTTCTAACGTTAAACATGGGCTTGCGAAAATTTCGTTCTTAGTGAGCACTTAATAACTAAAAGCACCTATCTACCAAATTATAGTTTTGTACGCATTATGGTTTTCTCGAAGTTTTGATGACTTTGTTTGCTTTATATATATATATATATAAAAAAAAATATAGATTTACATGTTGTTTTTTTTTTGTTTTTTTTTTGATTCTTTTTCGCATCATTTTTAAATTAAAATACGTATTTTTATAATGTATCCTAAAAATTCTGAAGACTTGGTGGATGGACTCCACCGGGGGGCAGCTTCGTTGTATGGTAAGACGAGTTGAACAAAAGTTTTATTCGAATTTAACAGTCGACAATAGTTTTCGAATGAAATTTTTTCAAAATACTGATAGTTAACTGTGTGTAAACTGAAAGTGTGTGAAAATAAAATAGCCTAGTCGGAAGGCTAAAAAAAGAAAAGTTTATAGGAGACAAATTTCTTGACTGAGCGTTCATTAAAGAAATATCTTCTTCTGTTTGGCAGTTATTTTGGACTTAAAACTGAGCCAAAATATTCAAAATAGTATAATTCGCGAGCTTCACAGAGTGCTGGTTAGTGGTGTAATTAAAACTCATTTCGGAATTTCGGACTGAGTTAGCAGCTCTTCAGTTTTTGCTACGGATTAGCAAGAATAAAGTGTAAGTGACGAGAACGGTTCTTTGTTCGGTGCTTTCCTCCGCTTGGCGATTTTCAGGACGTGTTGAGAAAACTTTGCAAATAATAAACGGCGAAGAATTTTCTTGCTGGCTTTATTATCGCATCGTTTCAGTTTATTCAGACGCCTACATCCTTTGCTGTGAAATAAAACTTCAATAATTGCTTTTCGTACAGAATTTCGTCAACTATACCTTTCTTTAACCAACCTAATGCTAATTTTAAACTCGTTTTCACCTGACTTTATCTAGATTATATACTATATCCTCTGTTTCAAGTTAAAATAATCAATCAGATTTGTTTTCTGACTTTTGTTTTACCGCTCATCTATTATATTTCGGGTCTTTCTAATTGTATTTTACTTTCGTTTACGGCAAATCTATACCTTTTTTTTTAGTTTATGAAAAAAAGTAAGTATTAAATTATCTATCACACTTTGCTGTAATACGTTTAGTCGTTGCACTGAATAATTGGATGGTATTAAAAACGAGCTTATTAATCTTTTTGACTAATTTTTCGGATTAACAAAAATGCAAGGTAATGTAAAGCATTAGAGGAAAAATGAAAATTTTAATTACAAATATCATGTTTCATTAACGAATTACTGAATCTGAAGTATATTCAATAGTAATTAAAGTAAAATATACCATCAAATTTAAACAACTTATTAAGTAGAAGACGAAATTAAATTGACACTGAAAAAGTATATACCGGTTTTTGTTGTGTTTTTTTTTATTTAACGACGCTTGACAACTCGGTCATTTGTGTCATCACTGTAGGCTGTAGGTTGTTATAAGTATTATATGATTTCAGGAAGTTTAGTAAGATGTTAATATTATTCGCTTTATCGGCTAATGTGTATAATTAACGTTTAAATCATTGCAGTTATAATGTATTCGATTTTCTTTTTGGTATTTTTGACAATCAGTTAATATGTGGTGTACTGACAGTTAACACTTAGCTCGCTGTCTTCGATTTTAGCACTCCGTAACTTACTGTAATAATATAACATTTTTGGTGACATTTCGTTATTTTTGTTCCACCAAGTGATATTAGGTAATGCATTTGTTTTGCTCTCGATGATCGGCTACTCACCTTTCGAAGCAGTTTGGTAGTAATATTGGAAATAAGCATCGCACTGAAAATTTATATTCAATTCGTGCTCCGTATAGACCCATCTTTTAGTTTAAATAAGTAAACCCCAAGATTGTTTCATCCGACGTGAGTTTCTTGCTTGATATCACTGTTTTCATTTGACCTAATACCGACGGTATTTAACATTTTAAATTTGCTCTATCGTTTTTCTTGCAATCGTGATTACTGTTGGTTTCCTATCATTAATGTTGTTTTCGCAGTATTTAACGTTAACCTACATCTGCTACTATGACGTACCCATACATTGTTCATGATTCAATGTATTTCCAGCTGGCCGGAGATTATTAAGAATTTGCCCGTTTATTTAAATACTGCCTTTTTTTGTCGTATAATAGCAGTTTCTGTATATAAACTAAAGGCTAGTGGTAAAAGAGTGCTCCCTTGTCAAACGTCATGCTTCTGCCGCATCTGATAGCGTTGTTATCTATTCCAATATCAGAATTTTAGCTCTTCGGAGTACAGCTTGGTAAAAATGTTTACCATTGATCACCGGTATATCATGTTTATTTATACTTGCCGAATCTACGTAGCGGCATCATTAAATAAATATACTTATGCCTGATATCACGGGCGTTCGCAGCACTATTCCCCATGTGGGCAAGATTATTTTGGCCACAGAAAACATTTGACTGAAAAGTAGGAAATTAGTTTTCTAATTAATCCAGAATTAATTTTTAAAAAGTTTTTAGCGTAACATTTATAATTGAAATATTAAAAATCACAATAATAGTGTTATATTAGAAGCGATATTAGTTGCGAATAGTTTTATTTCCATTGAAAACCATCTTCATGTTTTCCTTATTTTACAAAGAAATTACAAAAAGAGAAGATAAATCTTCGTCAAATTTTTACGTTGTACAGAGATTTAATTACTAAACGGGATCGGCCTTATTTTTTAGTCTTATTTTTTACCACTTTTCTACATTGGTTTTTTTTTCTTTTTCAAATTCTCAGGACATATATGCGTACATGTGCATTCGTTATAATAAATAAATAAATTACGCATTTTTGCCTTCTCTCAACTTGCCCTACCAAACCTATCCTTCAAAATGTTATTAAATCAGAGTTTTCAAGTACCTAGGGCTCTTTTTACCCCAACCACTTTACGATCTTTACCAACGGCTCGACCAATAGAGTTTCAGAAACTTTTAAACTTTCCTCCTTCTGCTCAATTTTCTATGCCGAGCCTACTGCTATCCCGAGGACCGTCCTTTTTATTACTTCTTCCCTAGTTTTTGATAAAGTCCTCATTATATCAGATGCCCACAGTGTCCTGCAAGTCATTTCATATTCTCTCTACTGATTATGTAATCCTCATCATCAACATTTTTCTCACTCTGTTCAGGTTGACTTACTGTGTATTCCTGGACACTCGGGAATCGAAGTTAATGACTCAGCCGATATATTAGCTCGTTCATCTTCTTCTACCGGTAGATTTCTCTCGGTATTTTTTCATGCCATAATATTAATCTTCACCCCAAAGCTGCTCATTCAAAACTATAGTTGGTATTCCTTCTCATTCTCAAATCCGGATTCCCTTTATCTCTTCATCCAACCTAATCTATCGTATTATCACTGGTTCTTTAATTCTCTTTCTATGCGGAATTCAACTCTCTCTACAATCTGTCATTTACGCTTTAGTCACAGTTTGTCTCATCTCTTTTCCGCTTCACTCTAGCCCCTTCTCCTCTCTGTCCCCTTCGCCCTTCGTCACACAAACTTTATAGGTGACGCTAATCATATTTTATTTGAGGGCACCTATATCGCTTCCGAACGTTCCTCTTTCTGATCTTCATTGCTATTAATCGACCTTTCAACTTCTTATTGTGCACCTGTTGTTCTCCTCCTGCCGTCTTCTTCGGTTATTGCGGCACTTGAGTTCTTTCTATCATCTGATCAGGTAAACATTCCACCTCTCTTCACTGCCTCTTTTTGTGGGGCAATGTCTACACCCAATAAAAAAAAAAAAGAAACAAAACATGTGATTGTTAAAATTACGTAGTAATCATAAAAATTGGCCTTGAGGTGTTTTAATTTTTTTGTTCGGACGATATTGGTTAAATTTATACGCTAATTGCCTCTTAATTTTCTTGCCATATTTCAACTTCCTTAATTTTGTATTTTTTCCCCCAAACTGTTTTTATTTATTTTTTCCAAGTACCCGTCGAATTTTAAATTAAATTATTCCGGTAATTAAGTTTCATCTGCTAGATAACTCTGCTGTACGATAATTCTAAAAAGGCAAAACGGATAACTGAAATTTATTACTTTATATAATAATTCACGATGGTTTGCGGTATCGGGGCTCTTTTAAGTGTACGAAAGTAGCAAATCGATGCGTTCGCTAATGGAAACGAGAATTGGCACACAATCAAGTGTTATTGCAGAGCTACAAAAATCTCGTTGTCCAGGAAGTATTAGGCCTGCTGCGACCGCGCTCAAGCTTCTTTAAGATTGTATGAGAATAATTATAGGGTTTTTTTCACATTTTGAAATGGTGTGATACGGAATTGATAGTAACGGTAAAATAAGTTCTAAGAACACCGCTGTACTTTGGATATATTAATAGGGGTATTAAGTAAAGTTGAAGAGTACATCGCGACAATTTTATTAATTTCATTTACAAAATATGCGATAGAGATTATTGATGGTTTTGTATAATTTTTTGTTCCATTTGTTATCTTTTAATATTCTGGTAGCCTAATTTGTAACAATAAATCGGTAAATATCACGAAACTTAATAACAGGTATTTAATGAATACTTTTGAAACAGAAACGTTTTCGGGAATATCATCAAGCAAAGATCAATGAAGGACTGAAATGTTCGCTGTCGTCACGTACGTTCTTTGACTGATAATTTTCAGCTATTTATGCTGTATTAATTCATCTTCGATCATGGAATCGGATATTTACGCTTCTTATTTTTCTAATAATTGTTAATTTCATTTCTCTATTAAACCTAGTCTTCCTGTTAACCTATGATTCTTTTTGTTTCCTTCACTTCGTCGTTCTGTTCTTGTCTCCATTATTCAGCTATGTTCTTAACTTCCGTTTCGGTTTTCCGTTGATTTCCTCTCTATATTGTCCTCTCCGCTCAAATCACCAAATAATTTAAGGGATGATATACAGAATATTCCTTTTGTGAACCTGTTCGAATTCCTGAATGAATTTAAATCCATGTTCCGTCAATTAGCCGAGCAAAACAGCATGGTTCTATCCATGCTTACCATGTTAATTCAGAAATTAACCAAATAATGCCCGCCTACCTGAGGATAGCTCAATGGAACGCGAATGGCTTAAAAAATCATAAAGCCGAAATTGAATTGTTCTTAACTTCCAATTCTGTGGATGTAATTTTAGTTTCCGAAACCCACCTAACTGATAAAGACTGTTTCAAAATAAATAATTACAACACGTATTCTTGCACACACCCCTCAGGAAAATCTCACGGCGGTTCAGCAATATTAATAAAAAATAACATTGTACAGCACGAACTAAATCATTTTGGGGAGGAGTATCTGCAGGGAACTAACATTAGCATACAGACGATGGGTGGCCAACTTGTATTATCAGCTGCTTATTGTCCGCCACGACATAAAATAACATTGATGGAATTCTGTAAATATATAAAAAATTTAGGGAGCAGATTGGAACGCTAAGCATACAGCGTGGGGATCCAGGATAACTACGAGAAGAGGACGTGTGTTCAAACAAGCACTTGAAAGTCACAATGTCAACTATATATCAACAGGGGAACCAACTTATTGGCCAACCGATAATCGTAAGATACCGGATCTTTTAGATTTCTTCATTACAAAAGGAACCGCTAGTTATTATACAAATATAAATTCTTCCTTCGATCTCTTTTCAGATCACTCTTCTATTATTTTAACTTTCGGTGATTCGGTTATATGCAGAGAGGAGCAAATACATTTATATAACCACAAAACAGACTGGGAATCATTTAGAGATCATTTGGATACAAAGTTAAACTTAAAAATTCCTTTAAAAAGCCCAACTGACGTCGAGAATGCCGTACGGTACCTAACAAACGAAATACAAATAGCAGCTAGCTTAAGCACTCCTGTTCTTAAATGTAAAAAAAGTAATAAAAATTATCCAATATCAGTCCGGAAACTTGTCTTAGAAAAGAGAAAGCTTAGAAGAAGGTGGTTCCAATCGGGAAACCCTTCGGATAAAAAGTTGTTTAATAACAAAATAAAAGAATTAAAAAAACTTTTAGAAGAAATCAAAAATAAAACGCTCAATAATTATTTAACTAAACTATCACCCTTAGCAATTGATGATTATTCCTTGTGGAAGTGTACCAAAAATATTAGGCAACCGAATAAACATGTTCCTCCGATGAAACATGGTGACGGGTCATGGGCGAAAGATCATAAACAGAAGTCGAATTTATTTGCCGAGTACTTGGCAACCGTGTTTAAGCTAAACATACAGACAAACACGGACAGGGAAATACATGAATTTATAACCAGTCCATGTGGACCATCTTTAGCAATAAAATCAGCTTCTCCTCACGAGGTTGGGTGTCTGCTTAAAACGCTGAAAAAGAAGAAAAGCCCAGCTTTCGACTTAATAAGCGCTGAATTATTAAATAAACTTCCGCGGAAAGCTATAGTACTGCTCACTTCTATATGTAACGCAGTATTTCGCATACAATATTTTCCGGTACAATGGAAGTTTGCGCAAATCGTAATGATTCCGAAACCTGGTAAAGATCCCTACTCTGTAACGTCTTATCGTCCGATTTCCTTGTTGCCTGTTTTATCGAAGGTAATGGAAAAATTAATATTAAAAAGGTTACAGCCTTATATACAGTCAACTGATGTAATTCCGCAACATCAGTTTGGCTTTTTAAAACATCATTCCACGATTGATCAATTGCATAGGGTGGTTAGTGTAATTGAAAATAGTTTAGAAACTAAAAAAGTATGTACTGCGGTATTTCTCGACGTTCAACAGGCTTTTGATAAAGTCTGGCACGATGGTTTATTATACAAATTAAAATGTTTGTTCCCGAGTAACCTTTACCTGTTGCTAAAATCATACCTCGAAGATCGTCATTTTCAAGTACGTTACGAACATACCTACTCAGAAATACATCCAGTTTTAGCAGGCGTTCCTCAGGGTTCAGTGTTGGGCCCCACGCTGTACTTGTTATACACAGCAGATTTTTCTGCGACAGAGAATGTGCAGATGGCTACATTTGCGAACGACACGGCACTACTGTCATCACTTGAAGATCCGAAGAAAGCTAGCAACAATCTACAAAATGCTCTTACGAAGGCTGAAACATGGTTTAAAAAATGGAAAATCGGGATAAACGAAAGCAAATCGGTGAATATCCATTTTACTAACCGAAAAGTTGAAGTCCCACCCGTTAAGATCAATAACATAGATCTTCCTGTACGAGCAACGGTCAGGTATTTAGGTTTGCACTTAGACAGCCGATTGACATGGAAACACCATATACAGGTTAAAAAGAAAGAATTAGATATCCGGGTTAAAAAAATGTACTGGCTGATAGGGAGAAACAGTGTACTGACAACGGACAACAAACGTCTAATATACACAACTATTTTGAAACCCATCTGGACATACGGGGTTCAACTTTGGGGTTGCGCTAAACCGTCAAACCTGAAGGTAATACAGACTTCCCAGAATAAGATCCTTCGGTTGTTAACCAAGGCACCCTGGTATGTTACTAATCTAACCTTACATCGAGATTTGTGTGTAGATTATGTGGCTGATGTCATCAAAGTTCATGCTAAAAGACACGCAGGCAGACTCGATTCTCATCCGAACACTCTTGCTAGAGGATTGCTCGATGTTACCGATAATGTAAGAAGACTGAAACGCCAGAAACCGCAGGACCTTGTTTAAGGTAGGGGTAATCGGGTAGGTGCCATTGGGTACTCCTCCCTTCATGTTTAAGTTCATTCACACGTATTACTAAATGTCCTTGATGGACAGCTCGTAAGTGTATAAATAAAAAAAAAAAAAAAAAAAAATTTCTCTATTAAACCTAGTCTTCCTGTTAACCTATGATTCTTTTTGTTTCCTTCACTTCGTCGTTCTGTTCTTGTCTCCATTATTCAGCTATGTTCTTAACTTCCGTTTCGGTTTTCCGTTGATTTCCTCTCTATATTGTCCTCTCCGCTCAAACAAAGCGCCTATTAGCGATGCTAGTCATGTGTTTATTAAGTGTTCATCTCTTTTTGTTGGAAGTTCTGCTTTATATTCTAGTTTGCCGCGACTTGATCTTCTTACTCTGTATTGCACTGTTTATGTACTCACTTTTCCTTTTCCACACATTGTTCCCGCCATATTGATTACTTCCTATTAACAACATTTAAATCAATTGATTCCTTCCTCTTTTCTAATTGTTTCCGAATATCCCAAAAAAGAAAAAAGAAAAAGAAAAAGAAAAATTATGAACCTAAATAAATAGCTACAGTGCGACCGCACGAGCATCGATGATTTCCGGTCATTTTCTATAATATCCAGAGATATTGGAGTCGTGAATTCTTCTATTATCTAAATGATGTTGGAGCTGAGCTCGAAGCGTAAACGTCGCGATCTTTTAAATAAAACTCGCTGTGTAGCTTGTCGATGTCGGTATTGTGCAGCTGTTGCCAAGAAATACTAGAAAGTTCAAACGGGAATTTTCTTCTGCAACGAGGAAAAGCATATAAACGATAATGCGTATTTGTTCCTTTGGAAAATAACGCAAAAATCGAACCGGCTTCGCAAGATGTCAAAAACCCGGCACAAAGCATCTAATTATTTTCTATAAGCGGTAGCTTTTTTTTTTTCCGATAATTGTGTAAATAAAGAAATTTCATTTATCTAAACCTTTTCGCTGACAGTTTTGTCGATTGTCGTAATCGACTTTTGAGTATATAACACGCATTTTTGTAAATTTTATTTTTATCGTTACAATGTTAAAAACAATGTGCTTTATCGATTGGAAAAAAAAAAAGTATTTTTTAAAAATCAAAAAAAATCATTATTTATTTGTACAGGCGGTAGAAAAACAAACGTGTTTTTCTTGATAAATTTACATACGAATCATTCGTATTTCGGAGAAAGATTTAACATTTTACAAATAAGAGAGACACGCGTACTTTTATAGTATACGATTAGTTACAGTGTGATCACGAATTGCTATTAGCGGTGGAAACGGATCAGTGTTTAAGTTTAAATATATCAATATTTTATAAAGGCGTGTATAATTAATTTAATAAGTTACTGGAATTCATCAGATTTTAATAGAGATATATAAACATTGTGACCGCGGAGCACGCAACAACGATTAGTGAAAATGTAGTATAATTAGAATTTCTCTAGTAGGTTTTTTTTTTTTTTAATCAGGTTTTATATAATCGCTTCTTTTTTATATCGTTTATAGATAATAGTAGTTTCAGATGAGGCGTTTTTAAAATATAACAGTACGTATAATTATTTATTTTCCGTGGAAAATATTTATTAATTGCGCCGTATTGTGATTTCATTTAGTTCTGTTCAGATTTTTAAATGAACAATATTATATAACTTTGTACACTAGTAGTTATTACGCTTAAATTACGTGTGTTCTTTCGGTTGCCGAAGTATATATATTTACTTTAATGAATAAAGAGCTGCAGCTAGTCACTTTATGCTCCTAGTAATCAGTGTAAATGCGAAATGTTTATTTTAACGCAATAAAAAAAAAAAGCAAAACACGAACAAACGGATTAACATGAACAACATGTCGGCTATATTTTATATTTTTATAACCATTAAACTCCAAACTTATCCCTCGTAGGGATTTCTCTTGCTATCTCGGTGTATTACTTAACGGTCGTCTGTTCTTTTATGAACATATTAATTTCCTTTCTTCTTCTGTCCTTAAAAGACTGAACCTACTGAAAGCTCTTTCCCCAACCAAATGGGGAGGCGATCCTTTTCTCCTCATTTCCTTGTACAAGTCGATTATCCGTTCCAAATTCGATTACTGTTTTTTTATCTATTCGAAATCACTTCTTTCCAAGTTGGATATAATCCATAACATTATTGTATTCGTCTTTGCCTTGGTGTTCTTAGATTTTCTCGAATACCAGCAGTTCTCGCTGAGTCAAACTCGCCTCCCCTTTTCATCCGCAGATCTTATTTAGAATATCGCTTCTTGTGTAAACGCTTACCGTTATCATCCTCTAGACTTATTCCTTCATATCTCTCTATTCTGTAAAACTGGCGTTTTACTCCCAAGAAAATTAGTATCCTAGCCCACATTGCTTTGCGGTTGAAGTTTTTTTTATCCTGCACAATTTCTTATAAAAATCTCCCTTCTTTCAATTTTGCAGATCTCTCCAATCCTCCCAACGTATTCTACTTTCCTTAGTCCTCCAAATCCCTTTCCCATGCAACAGTTATACAGGAATTCCATAGTTATATCGAATCTTGTTTTTCTTCCTATATGGCTATTTTTACGGATGGTTCGAAGGGGCCTAATGGAGTTGGAGCTTCTTTCATCTCTCCGAGCATTAATTTCTCCGAATCTTTTCGTCTCCCTTCCTTTTGCACTATCTTTACGGCCGAGTTAATGGCCATTCTACGCTCCATAATTTATATTTCCTTCCATCGTTCTTCTTCTGAATATGTGTGCTCTTAAAGCTATTTCCTCGCATTTTCCTTCGCACTCCTCTGACCTTTTTATCCTCCGTATTCGCTCCCTCATTTACACCCTCTTCTCTCTTCATGCTATTCGTATTGATATGCTCTGGGTTCCCAGTCATATGGGGGGATAGAGGGTAATGAAATGGCAGATTCCTTGGCTCAAATTGCAGTACCCTCCCGCCTTTTTTTCTCTAAAATTCCCGTTTATAATTTACTCCCATTGTGTAGTTTTATGTTAGATTTTGGTCAGATTTTTACGTTTCTTCCTTTTCTAATCAATCTTCCTTTTATTTTTCCAAATCTTCCACGCGGACTTGGTTTTACGATTTTCCTTCGCTTCGCCGTTCCGTTATTGTCCCTATTATCCGTTTACGTCTGAATTGTACTCTTCTTCCTTCTTCACGTTATCATTTTCACCTCGCTTTACAAGGGGTTGCCCTCTTCATTTTGACGACGAAGCCGTCTGTGATTCTGACCATATCTTCCTTGAATGTCCGTCCCTTGTGAACGAACGTACTTCTTTGTACTCCAATCTGTCACCATCAAACTCCCTACTCCTTATTGTGCCTCGTATATCTTATTGTTTCCGTTAATCTCCGTTGTTCCTATCCTCAGTTCTTTTATCTTATCAATAGCTGACCGAATCTGCATTTAACTGGTCTTCCTTCCTCGTGTCGTTTCTGGGCAAAGATCCTTTGTTGACATGCCCAAAGGGGGGTTAAAAAAAAAACTATAATTTTCGGCAATACGTGTTTTTATATATATATATATACATTTAATAAAATAGACGGGAGACTTTATTAATGAAATTTCGTTTATATTAATGGTACTACGAAGCTCGGGTAATAAGTTAATAGACGAAAAGTGTATTCTGAAATGTATGCGACGATACAGAGCGTACAACTGGTGCAAATAAGGCGCACTTAAATTTGTGGCCGTTACAGGCTTAAACGATTATAAAGCGTGCATTAAAATGAATATACGGAGAAAGTTGATAAAGTATCTTCGAATTAGTATTTCCTTCTAGTAATGTCTTGAGACGGGCGGATGTTTTGAGAATTTTACAAAATTACATCGGCCTCTGTATAAATTGTCGCCTTGTTTAATGTTGCGAACGTGATTTTTGCGGCACATATACGACAAACAGTTTTTGGTGGGCAGGTGTTTGGAAATTCGAAAATTTCCGAAAAATACTTGGCTCGGGTGACGGCGTTGGAATTTCGGTGAAGTTGTGTCGGGGAAAGTTTTAAAGCGTCGTTATTATTAAGGCGCGTTATTTATTTGAAGTATAGCCGTCACGTTTTCGCCGGTTAGCGGTAGATTCGGGCGCGCGAGAAAGAATGGAGATAGCCGGGCTTTGTTGAAGTTATTTCGGTTCTGATTCTGAAGATTTCCTACTTCGAAAGACTTTGGCAGTTTTTCATTTCGATGGCAGTAGTCCGCTCCGCGGTAGACTTTACTTTCTTCTCGGCTGCTGAGTATTTGTATGCGAACGGCGCGTTTTCTTCGGGTTATTTAAAAGCCGATCACGTCCTCGTTGTACTTTGTTGTCGGACAAACAACTAACTCGAAACCGAACAGCCCTAATTAATACTTCCCCCCGGATATGTGCGCATTTGTTGCCCGCATCGCTAATGCACGTACGCAGGTAGGCCGAAATTTAACAGTATCTTCCACTATTAGCAATAATAACAGCAAAGATTTCGATTTAACAACAGATACTGACGAATATAGAAGCTGTGAAACGCGCTTCGCTTATCTCGCCGCATTGCAGCGTATAAATTATCTCCGACATCAGACGGAAAGTACAGACTATCCGACAAATTTCAAAAGATGCTATCTATTATTCAAAATAATTTCTTGGCACGTTGTTACACTTTAAAACATTGCCAGCAAATCCGTTCTTATCATATGGACATACTTCGAATTTTAGACTAAACGCCTTTCTTAGTTTATCTCTTAATCGTCTCCTTCTTAATTTACACTCGCTTCTAAATTCTCCGCACTAATCCCCTATAGAAAAAGAGAAAATGTACCGCACCGCTGCCGCGTTCGTTATTTTTGTAGTTTCGAAAGTTTCCCCCGTTTTTCATTTAAATGTTAGTGTTTAATGTTATTATTTGCAACGGCTTCCTTCGGTGTGTGTTCCTTTTCTAAGCCGCTGACAAGTTTATCGAGTCGCACTGTTCCAAGGCAGTGTCGTGGAGAAGACGCCCTTTCAAAAAATATATACTACTTCAGTATACGTAACAGTTATTTAATGAAAATTCGTGAAAGTTCAGCGAACAGTTAAATAAATGCGAATAGAATTTAAATAATTAAGATTCGTTTCTTTGTTTTTTGTTTTTTTTTTTTTTTTTTTTGGCTATGTTAAATATTACATTATTGTTATAAGGGTAAAAGGTCATTCTAATTAAACAACGGTGTTGGAGAGTGTCTAGGTGCTTTCAAAATTTTCTTAAAATCAGTATTTCTAAAGAATTCAAATTCTTTTGTTCTTTATTTTTAATCTTTTTTTTTTTTTTTCTTTTTTTGCAACGTAAAAGCAAAAAGTTTGAGAAAAAGTATTTTTTAATTTTGATTACTCGGCGGATAAGATTTTTTTTAGTGTGTGCGCGGGGGAGACACGTTGCGAATCTGTGTCTGAAAATAAAAAAAAAAGGGAAAAGAACCGTCTGTTTAATTCTAATTCAGTTAGGTATTAAAACCGTATATAAAGGAACAAATAGCCGAAATGATGGCTAGAAAAGGAAAAGTTTACGATGTACAATTCAAAGAATTTCGAAGGAAACTGGAGGAGCCAGAAACAGACGATTAGGTTAGACAAATAGTTAGAAAGAACATTATTTGAACAAAATTAAGGTGACATTTTTTTACGAAATTAGGAGGTGGGATTTAAACAAATGTGATCAGTATCACAAGGAAAGTACATACATGAAAGGACGATGAAAATATTTAAAAGAATATGGAGAGAAAAATGAGAGAGAGTTTTTTAGGAGCCGTTAATCCCGGAGAGGAATTAGAGGAATTGCTTAAAGATAAACAAAGTTTTGATAAGGTGAAGGGGTAAGAAAATGTGGAGAATTAGGATCATACACGAAACGGCAGGATTCCTGGAAGCTAGGAACATAGCGAGGAGCTGCAGAATTCACAAATGGTATTAGTTTTTCAGAAGGAAAATTATGATTGGAAGGACATTGGGAAAGAGAGAATTTAAAGGCCTTAGTCATTTTCTACACGTGAGAAATAAGAGTGGATCGAAAAAAAGAGAAGCACAAGCTTTTCTATGAGTTTTTTTCGTAGGTGTTTTAAAAACAAATCTGGCTTTAACATTTTCATTCTTATGAGCTTGAAAGTAGGAAAAAGAAAGCCAGGAGCGAAAAGTTTTTTTATAAGCAGACTTACTTAAATTATAGGCCGCCTTACAGTCCACCGCAACGAGGAGGACGTTCTGGGTTTCTCATAAGGAGTTAATCGGATAGAAGGAAGGCAGAAAAAGCTGGTTTTATTGGGAAGATATGTTTAAATTAAGAGGAATTGAAGAGCGTGTAGGGTGAACGAGAGAACGGAAGATAGTCCAGTTCACTTTAAAGAGGATCCATTTGGGAGATTGAAGAGACTCACAAGAATTAGGAGAAGGAAAATCATCGAAAGAAATAATGATAGGAATATGGCCGCCTCTCAAGGTACTACCGAGAGCGGGCTATGAATAGTGAAGTCCAAAATTAGGAGAGGTAAATGACAGGTCGATGTAGCTGAAAGACGAAGCATTTTTAACATAAGTGGGAGAGCCGTCGTTAAGAAGGATTAAACCATTTTGTAGGGCAATGTTTTCCAACACAGAACCATTGCTATTGTAACCATTGCAGCCTCAAAGAGGAGAGTGAGCGTTTCAATTACCGCTTATGATAAAAGGAGAAGGAAGGGAATTAAGAAAGGATTGAAAAGGGAAGTTACGTAAATCGTGGTTAGGAGGAATGTGAGCTGAAACAAAGTTAAATGGTTTAGAAGAGTTATTAGTAATAGAGATGGGAACAAGATTCGAATTGGACAGATTAGACGGAATAGGAGGATAAATATCGTGAGTTAGGGGGATAGTATTTCCAATTAAAATAGCTGAACCACCATATCCTACGATTGGAGTTGACTAGAGAAAATACTTGAATGTTAAGGTCTGAGGAATCTTTTAACCAAGTTTCCGAAGGTAGCGCAATATTCGTATATTATAAAAAATCCAGCAAGCTTTCAAGAGAATTTTTATTCGCCCTAAGACTGCGACAGTTCCAAGTGTAATATTCTAAATTGACAAGACATAAAAAGAAGAGAAACGAGAAGTATGGAAAATAGAAAAAGGACCAAAGGAAACCAGAAATAAGCTGGTGGGGTGATAAAGCAAAAACGGAAGCCAATCAGGATGAGTGCATGAATGACTTGAAGGCTATAACGAATCCATCACTGCAGTCCAACCTAATAATATCAAAGAGAAAAAATAGATTAAGCAGAGAGTTTACAGTGGGATGTTTAATATGTATTTTATTTCTGTGAATTATAAAAAATTTGCTTTTATTTGTGCCGCTGTTCTCAATCACTTTATGTGCTAATGAAGTGAAAATAAATCATTGCGTAGGCCCCTGGCATGCTACCAACCAACCTAATCAAAGGCAGCAAGTAACGCCAACGGGAAGCACTGTGCAAAATACAATACCAAATTACAGGAAGGAACACGTAAAAAAACGAAGAAGATATAAAGAAAGATGTAATAATAACCTTTATAAAATCGATGTTGAGACCGTAGCAACACACACCATTACCGGTCAAATATAAATAATTTTTATAACCATTTTTAAATATAATTGTAGATAAAGCGGGGAAAGGGAAAAAGAAACAAATTAACAGAAATAATGAGGGCGACCGGAAATTAAAACATAGAGATGGGAAAAGAAAGAAAACATATGAGCAATAAGCGAACAATACGCATGAACATAAAACGAAATAAAAGTGAAATTGGAGGAAGCGCTGATTGACAGAGTTACTACGACTGAAAAACTTGGCCTAGAGCTGATGTTGTGCCATTCAAATTAGGGATTTCGAATTTACTAAAGGAGATAATAACACGAGAACTAAATACAAAGAAAAGAAAAAAAAATATAGAAAAACAGAAAAAAACAAAACAAGGAAAGACGAAAGCAAATAAATAAAAAGAGAAGAATAAAAGAAAATTATAAAATCGAATGATTCGAAACGTATCTTGGCTTTTACTCTTTACACAATTCTTTCAGCCATATACTTCCTTTATCCATAGACCAAGTTTTTTTCCTTTAATATATGATTAGGGATTGTACTTATTAATTTAATTAAAACACCGCTTCGGAGATAGATGTAATATGTATTACTTTGGTTTCGTGTTAACCGAATTTTTTGCCTGGGTGGTAATTTTATCATTAAATTCTAGTAATCTATAATAGAAATAGTACATCTTGGGGGACATTTCGTTGTTTTCTTTCCACCAAGTTGATCCAGAATCGTTTTGCTTCCAGTAGGGGAGTATAAGTTTCAAACACGTTTTCTGCATTTTGCTTATTTTATTTATTTCCGTTTTCTTAGCCTTACATAATATATTTGAATTCCTTGGATCGGGGAGTCTGATATATGAAGAAGAAAAGCTACTGGAATGATTCTGACGCTTTCTTTCTGAGGTGTCGGAAGATCCTGTAATGAGTGCAAATTGGAAGGATTTGAAATACCAGCAAAGGTGAAAGCCGAGAAAACTAATTTGCCCAGTTCGGAGTAAGAAAGGTTCGCTAGGTTTATAATTTTATGTATCTTTACTTGCTCCGTAAATACTGGTCAAGAAGGGTTGAGAGAAGAATTATTTCCGTCGCAGTGAAAATAATGAAAGCTGGAAGGGTTATTTTTTTAACTGATAATACGTTCGGAAGAATGATGGCTACCGGAACATAAGGAGCCGATAGGTTTACTGTGACATGATGAACTGAAATGGCCGAATCGAAAGCAGTTGTAGCACAATTTAGGTCTACGAATTACCGGTTCCACTTTGACGCGATAAACGTCATAGAAATGAATGAATGACCGAAACAGAGAACCATTACATTTAATTTCTACAACTGGAGTTGGCACAAAAGAATTTACTGGAGATTGACACCTCAGAAATGCAGTTTGACAGTATTTCCTTGATGGAGAAGATCGGTTGGGACATCGCGAACTTTACCGAAACGGAATAATAAAGACTGCGCAATAAAGGAGAACGTAAGTAGTCTAAGCACCAGGCAGCTGGTGGGTCTGCTAATTCGAACGGCAAAAGGCACCCGAGTTCTCATAATCCGAACATCAAAACGGGCTCCACATGCTGAATCTAACCTAAGTTTTTATTTGGAGAGAAAAAGTAACCCAAGTTTCCCCAAATTTCCTCCTTACAGATCCTCAGCATTTCCGATAATCCAAACCGATTAAAAATTAATATAAGTATATTATTTTAAGCATGAAACTAACCCAAGACCTGCTCGCCGCTCTCACCCACAACGCTACCGCGATTTTTCAAATTTCAAAGTCTAAGTATGAAAATTCCAAAATTTTACCCAAGTATGATATTTAAATTTAAATCTGGAATTTAACCTAACAGTCCTGTTCATACCTCACACACGTATATTTCGTTCCCGCGCATATATCCAACATAACATTAGCCACTGCGAAAGCGCACGCACCGTTCCCACGCACACGTCGTCCGTTCACATTACAACAATTTATTATTTAAATATTTCAAGGTCTAAGTATAACTAATATAGAATTAGCTTAAGTATATTTTTCTTATTTCCCGATTCTCCAATTGTACAGACAAATGCGAAAACACACGCGCTGTTCCTGCGCACATATCCAACAGAGCGTTAGCTACTGCAAAATCGCACGCGCTGTTCCTGCACATGCGTTGTTTTGTTCACGCTCCCGCAATTGAAGCGTGTGAGGGAATAGCGTGTCCGCTTTTGCGGTGGCTAATGTTATATTGGATATATGCGCGGGAACGAAATATATATGTGTAAGGTATGAATCAGGATGTTAGATTAGATTCCAGCTTTAAATATCATACTTGGGTTAAATTTTGGAATTTTCATACTTAGACTTTGAAAAATTGCGGTAGCATTGAGGGTGGAAAGAGCGAGCGGAACTTGGGTTAGTTTCATGCGTAAAATAATATACTTACGCTAATTTTTAATCAGTTCGGATTATCGGAAATGCTGGGGACCCTTACAGGGGAAATTTAGGGGAATTTGGGTGAAATTGGG
The DNA here is from genome assembly GCA_039619475.1 of Icerya purchasi. NCBI lineage: Eukaryota > Metazoa > Arthropoda > Insecta > Hemiptera > Monophlebidae > Icerya > Icerya purchasi. The sequence goes on from CM077116.1 coordinate 77,310,289, forward strand.
TTACTTTTGCCCTCCAAATAAAAACTAAGGTTAGATTCAGCATGCGGAGCCTGTTTGGATATTTGGATTAACGGTTTGAACTGCCTTTTGCTGTTCGGATTATCGGATCCGTCAGCTGCTTGCTTTTTAGACTACTAACGTACTTTCAGTTTTTTGTGAATATTTTCTGAGAGTAGAACTGATTGGCTGCTGAGGTGGGCGGAAATTCAGGAAGAACAAGCAATTCATTAGTGGTGGATCTTCTGCTGAAACTCGTATCCGAGTGAACTGGTTGCACATTCGTATCTACTGCTGAGGGTGGGTGCGGAGATGGCTGATGATACCAATCTTGGAATAGCAAATGCGACCACAATGATGACATTCGAAAACGTTAGGTGGACTAGAGCTGTCGTTGACTGTTCTTCTTCTTTTTAATAGTCCAGTCGTTAAGGACACTGCTTCAATTACTTTTCTCCACTTTACACAATCGCAGGCGGTGGTTTCCCAAGCTTCTATGTAATTTGCATTCCTTAATAGCGCCGCAATATGGTTCTTGTCTTCCTAGGTCCACCCCGTTTTCTAGCTCCTTCTTCTAATTCGCCATACAGCATTCGCTTTGATAACCTGGAATCCTCCATTCTTATAACATGTCCCGTCCACCATAGTTGAGCACGTGCGGTCAGCGATTCTATTCGTTCTGAGTTAAACCGATGAAATACTTCTTCGTTCGTAACAAAGTCGTCCCATCTGATTTTCAGTAATGCTCGCAAGACCCGTTGTTGAAACTGCTCCAATTTTTTGATTCCATGTTTCGGCTCCGTATAACAAAGACGGGATAACTGTAGCACGATAAACTGCTGCTTTGGTGGCGATCGACAAATCCTTATTATAAAACACCTTGCGCTTTAGCCGGCCGAAGGCTGAAGCGGCGCACTTGATTCTATTTTGTATTTCGTCATCTATTGTTCCTTTGTGGTTTAGGAACGAACCGAAATGTTGAAAGGTGTCTACCTGCTCTAATATTTTTCCGCGTATCCGTATGTTATTTGTAGGTGAGGTTTCGTTGCTGAGTAATTTGGTTTTATCGATGTTTATTTCAAGGCCAAAATCTTTGTATGTTTCATTCAGTACCTCCGGCATCATTTGTAGATCGGTCTTATTACGTGTCACGATGACGCAGTCGTCAGCATATTGCAATTCGACGATTCTGAACTTTGACACCTTAGTTTTCGCTTTAAGTCTACCCAGATTAAGTAAGCCTCCATCCGTCCTGTAGTTGAGGCTGACGCCTCTGGTATGGAGATTGGTGGATACGGAAGTTAGAAAGTGAGAAGAAAAATTTTGAGTAATAATACAATTCATCAAAGTTAATGATAGTAAGCAAGAGCAGCGCGATCAATAAAAGTCAGCAGGCTGTAAATGGGAATGTTGAAATTGGAAGGACGTTCAGAGAATTGGAATTTAAAAGTTCTGGTCATTTCTGAATTATATGAAAGAACAGAGAAAGAAAAGCCAAAATTCTTCCATGTTTATTGAGGCTCTCTAGCTCTCACGTTCGCTCATTTATCAGCAAGGAAATTTTCAGTGGTAAAATTTGAATGAAAGATTCTAAAAGTGGTACTACCGAATGCAATTTTACGCTCCTCGCTCGACCGAAGCAAATAGGATCTGCCATGATGATTGGTGCGGTTGAACGATGGCGAAATGGTGGTAGATTCTATCGAATAAAATGTAGAATCCTGAAGTGAGTAAAATATCAGGATGCTACTTACTATAATTAAAGAAAAATCTGTCTAAATTATAGCAACAAGGCTACATACTGAATTAGAAATTGCCAAGTATCTTTCAGTAGCGTTAGCGAAACTAGTAGTACTCCACTTGTAGCATCAGTTTTATACGTTTCTTCAGAAAAATCGTGTCCTACTTTTCCAAAAGGTAAAAAAAGTTATCTAAGGTTCACAATAATTTTTCAAAGATTAACTCGTATAGTATTGCTTCGTACGCCTTTACATTTTGATTTAGTTTTAAAAAGGTTTGCCTTTAGAAGTATACAAAGTTTGACAAGTAATGAGACTGATTATAAAAAACACATATATTTAAAAATTAAGGTACCTCAATATGATCCTCTTCGTAATACTTACCTTTTGTAGCTACACACTGATGCTAGCGCTTTTTCCATTTTTCGTAACACTTCTAGACAAACTGAGTTCCCCCGATGGGACAGGGAAAATTCCCACGATGATACATCGGAGAAATGTGAAGATTGCTAGACTGCTATAGAATGCCCTTTGAGGTCAAAAACTGCGTCACACTGAAGGCACGATGGCATGACGCATTGCCATCTTGAAAGATCCATATTTTCACAATTTCTGGACGGACTCTGATGACCCAATTTTTGTTTCCCGTAACCGTTCGAGTACTTCGAGGTAGAAATGTTAATTCATAGTCTATCGAGGTGGCACAAATTCCATGTGCACCACTATTCTTCTGCTATCAAAGAAGTAAAATATCATTGTTTTGACTTTTGACTTGCTTATTTTTACTTTGTTTGGTCTTGCAGAGAGACAGTCAATGTTGGCTTTTTGTTTCCGGATCGTACTGAAAAAACCAAGTATCGTTGCCAGTAATTACGCAATCCAGAAGAGTTGGATTATTTTCAACCTGTAAAAGAGACAATCTTGCGTGATAGGCCTTCTGTTGCCTCGAAGGGTTTTTTTGGATCCATTTTTGCACAAAGTTTATTTTCAAGGACAAATATTCAACTAAAATGTTTATACTCAGTTCGTTTGCTAACATTCGAACAGTTAGCCGATGATCTTGACGAACTAGAGTGTGCACATCCTGCACGTTTTTGTTATTCAGTTCGAACTCAATCGACCTCTCATCTTCGACACTTCTTCGACCGTTTTTAAACTCTTCACGCCACACACCGGAATACCTGAGCACGACTTAGTGCCTCATCATCAAAAGTACTTTAACCGCTTTATCGAATGTTTTCTTTGCAGACTGGCTGAGTCTTGCGCAAAACTTTATTGCGCAGTGCTGATCTAAATTACGATGCTCCATAATCATGGCAAGTAACACATATACATTTAAACAACACAACACTACTTGGGAAAATTAATGCCCGTCCGAGATTAGCAAAACTGTCTATCGATAGAAGAGAGATAGAAGGTTAACCTTTGGAGTTTCAGGTTCGCAGTGTTAACACACGCGCGGGGAAAAATCAATCCCATTATTTAATTGCCAGGCTTTGTAGGAGAGAGAAGATATTCGACAGACATCTTTCTTTTTTGTTTTCATTATAATTAAGTTCGCGATAGCCTATTTGTTAGAGTGTTTGGTTTACGTTAGGGGATATCTCGGGTTTGATCCCGGGTGACGACAGAAATTATTATGAAAAATTCAATTAAGTACTCACTAGTTCGCATGGCGTATTGTAGTTATCGTTCAGTGCTTATGTCTGTCAAGTTGCTCTTTTCACTTTAGGGCTATGAGGAGGGCTAAGTTTTTCAAAATCCGCTTGGAATAAATTCCCCGTTTCTTATAAGATTTCCCGAGTCCGAAATAATTGGCCATCAGAGTAAGCGTATAGATCTTGCGCAGTCTTCATACTTCCGTACTTCCCTCTTTACTTTCGCAGTGATTTATATTCTTATCATGCAAACTGTTCTCCAAATCGTTAGAAAATTGCTATAAATTTTATATCGGTATTCTCTGTCGTTACTGGCGTGCAAAAACTTGTATTACGACTCATACCATCAACATCCCCTCTGACATCGGTATATTGTTCCGTCCACTGCGTTTTCAAAATACTTTCTCAGCATATTTGACCAAAATCCTTCCATCCGTCATTCACTTGGTCTGGTTTATTCTCAATTTAGCCTGTAGAGCTGCATTTGCAAGTTTTTCTGTCTGAAACGATATTCTTAATTTCATTTTCCCTCCGTCTTTTTCTCGAAGTGTTTTTTACATCTTATTTCACTGAATTGGCGGAATATATGAAGCCTTTCGGAGATTCGGGATGACTGTTATTATTGTCGATGTAATTTTAGGTATGAATTATTAGCGTCAGTTTCTCGTTACTTCTGGTCATGGTTTCTTGCTGGTGTCGCTTTTTAGTTCCTAGGTAGTGACTGTACCGTGACTTGTTCGCTACCGGGGAAATAGTTGGATGAACGCGGGCTGGGAGTGAGTTGAAAACGACCATGTGTCTACTAGAACCGCCTAATGTGTTCCTTGCATCACCAGTTTTAATCAGACCGTCAATTCGTTGACTGCGCATGATCAGAACTTTCATTTATACGGAGAAGCGTGTGTAGTACGTTAGTTCTAACTTCAGCTGAGTTGTCAGATCGTCAGAACGTCAGATTGAAACTGTCATTTACAGCGCGAGTAGTGTAGTGTGCGGAATGCGTTAATAACTTCAGTCAAAGCTGACAGCTTCTGCCTCCAGATGTTTCGTAAACGAGGATATTGTAATGTAATAGTCACCAATAACGAGCGAGTTAGTAACAAACCGAAAGGAATTACACAAGTGATTAAATGCAACAACTATAAAGTAACATTAAGCGACCTTCCGACCGCGTGAGAACACGTATCTTGATCCCGTGATGACGTCGTTCGTTGCAGGTCATACCGTCACATTATTCAGTTCAGTCGGTTCTTTACTTTCGGTTCGTTCCCCGATGTCAATTTATGTAACTTCATCTACCGTTTAGGTCGTTTGTTTAGATCGTTTATGATCGTGTTTGAAAAATGATTTGAAAATTGAAATAATGTTTTTATTTTTGTGTTTTATTCAATCGTCCCGAAGTGGTTTGGCGGTTTGACGGGTTCTCGTTTCTGACTTAGTTGTTATAATTTGCATACATTTAGAATAAAGTTCTGTACGCTAATAAGTCTTCAACTAATTTGTCAGCTAGGCCGGAAAAGAATGTTTCTTAGCAGAATGTAGTTTTTTTTAAAGCATAATCTAACCCTTTCGTTCACACATTTTTGCCTTTGTTTCAAAAATTTTTTTTTCAAAATAATTTTAATGCTTGGACATGTAAATAATGTTTTATGTACATATATTTCAGCCCTTTCCAACCTTTAATTTTTGAGATAGGGATTGTTACCAATTGGTAACAGTATGACGGAAAAGAACTTATTCCGGTACAAAATGCATTGAAATGTTAAGTAAATATAACATATAAATGCGTTACAATTACATACATTATAATATAATGCTTAATGAAAAAAAAAATATAATCTGAATAATCAAATAAATTTATATTAAATATCAGATAAATGCATCATTACTATGGTATGGGACTTACTTTACTATAAAAATCACCTTTATTTACATAATTACTGTACAAAATCACTGCGCATAAACGTACAACTAAATAAGTATTTAATTGTAAAAATGTATTTAGTGCTACCTTACACACACACATGTATATTATGGCGTTATAGCCATAACTAGGCTGAAAGAAATTCAATAATAAATTATTTTGTAAAGCCGTAAGGTGGGAATATTTAGAACGTTAAAACGGAAAGTATCTATATTCATTAAATAAATTCTAAATACGAGTCGACAGGTAATGCATAAGCCGGGGAATTGCGGGATGGATTAAAATTAAGAAAGAAACCAGAAACGTGTATTATTAATAGTATTAAAGTCAGAATTAGCGGTAAAAAGGGAATTTCAATGTGTTGCGGACAATGACTTGTCAGAATGATAAGAGATCGAGGGAAGCCTGTGCTTCGGACGAGGGCAGTATCGAAACAGATAACGTTCACGCTTGTTCAAAATCGCGTCATCTCGTAAGAGTCGTTATATTATCGTTAATTTTGTTACTTTACGTATGTGCCACGGCTCGTGTTGAAAGTAAGCTAGTCAGAGAAAAATAAACTAATAAAAAAAAAATATATATAATCATTTTAATAACACCGCGAAGAATCTAGTCCAGTCAAAAAAACCTAATCTTCACGCGACCTACCATAAAATTAAAAACAACGGCTGAAAACCTGCCGGAATTAGGACGTTGATCAAGATCTACCGGAGGCAAATCATCGAAGGAGTACGGGTAGCGGAAACGATCGAAGGACAACATCGTCCGAGGCGGTGAAGATCTTGGAAGCCACAAGGATTAAACAGGCCAGATTTTTATATGTTACTTAATGTTGTGATTATTTCGGTGTAGATGTGTATGTGTATGTTTTAATTTATGTGCGAGTAATAATTTGTGTTATTTGTTTCGTACATTTGTATTTGCGGTTTATTTGTCTTTTTGGTGCAGCTGCATTTCCTCCTCGATATTGTTTGCGGAAATTTAAAATAAAAATAAATAATAATAATTCCAAAATAACCTTATTGAATAAGTGTGGATGTGAGAGGTTCTCGGCCGACTAGGCAATTCTTCTAAATTTACGTGTATAAAAAATAAATAAATAAATAAAAGAAACGAGATACTAAAAGAAAAAATATTTATCGCAGTTTTATTGGAACAGTTCCGACGGAGCTGCGATAATATACAGGTATATATGTATAACACAAAAGAAATTTTATTATACAAAAATTACCTTCGAGTCATAGTGTAACCAATTGGTAACAATGAATTTAAAAAAAATTTATACTAACAACATATAGTAAATTAAGTAAATATAAATATATAACAAAAATCTGCATGCCTTTTTAAGTTAAAAGTTGTATAATCTTCGTCTTTTAAAAATAAATAAACATTTACGAACAACGTAAAATAGAGGGAAATCGTATCGCTGCAATCGGAGGACGAATTAATTTTGTTTCTTTTTAAAAATTGCTCCATACAGGGAAAAACGGCAATCCAGCGAAATTTCTTTAATTCGCCGAATTTTCTTCACGCGGTGGAATGGCCGCATTGGACATTTTAAAGCGTCTCACATTACCGGTCCTGCCTGTTCAGGCTGCATTTACACGAGTAATATAGACTAGCTGTACACGATGATGATAGTAGTTGCGTTTTGGCGAAGAGAAAAACGGTTCGAAGAATTCATTATTAATCAGCGTAAGTGCGAAAGAAACGGTAATAAAATTTCCGAAAATTTATACTTTCACGGCTTGCGTTCTTCACGCTACATTAGGTTTACAAAATTTTAATAAAATCCGCCGAACGAACAGTCTCTGATTATGTTTAAGAACATTTCGGAAAAGAAAATGTGTTTGTTTTCAATTTTAAATTTTAAATTAAATGTATCGTAAAAGAGTTGACTAGCAGAGTATTCAGCCGACAGTGTCAAAATACAGTCATTTTACGTGTACCGGTTGAGGGGTATTACGAAAAGTTATAGCGCGCGCTGTTAGTGTTTAAATAAATTTGTTGCTCTATCGGCAGATTTGTTCTACCGGAAACCGTTTTTTTGCCGAATTCCAGTTTTACGTTTCCAGCCAAGTTTTCTGCAAAGTAAATATTCGAAAGGCAGCAAATCACTTCCGTTTAATGAACTCTGGTCCACTTTAGTAGATTATAATTTTTCAAGATTTCCTCCGAAATAAGCGCGCACCACAGCCTTCTTTCCGCCAATTTTACTTTCGCATCGATTCGTGTTTCTTTTCCTTCTTTTTCGAAAAAAACGATTTCGAAAACTAGTAAAACTAACTCTCTCCGGATGCCGTGTTTAACCCGTGAACGAAGTAACTGTTCATCACCAGAACGCGTTAGAATGATTTTAAAACTTTTAGCGAAATATCGGTACTCATTAAAACTGTACAACCCCACTGATTAACTATAACTTTTTCAAAACTGTAATCTGGACAATCTCGAATTCTCGATATGGCAGTACGAAACTATTCAGGGTTGGCATTAGTGACAATCCCGCCATAATCAGCACCGTTAGTGGGCACGCGATACGAGTCAATCCCCAGGTAGCCGTTGAGCAAACAAAACAGTTTTTCATTTAATATCAACCATTCCCGAATTAACTTAGGTCCGTTTCACGCCGCAGCGAAGAAGGTGAAATGTGAAATTTGTTATTTTCGACCGTCCCTACTGCATCGATTTCGTTGAGCGAGGAAATTCTAGTTTTCGATTAAGCGTCTTCGTTAGCCCCCACTAGACGAGCTCATCAATCAAGAAAATCGAAGTGGAATGTAAGCGAAATGAGAGGGGAAAAAAACAAAATTAAATAAAATATTCATATGCAGGAATCCACTTGAACTTGACCATATCGTTTTGTTTGTGTAATCTCTAGTTACTAATTTTCTAATTTTTGAGGATATTCCGTACACACATAATGTACGGAATATGCTAATAAGATGGTTCAAATACAAAAAACAAAAATACCAATTTTGACTTAAACTTCAATATTGGATCGTAAATTACAATTAAAATTCACTTTAAGACAATCTATAACTTTCAACAATTCCCGATTACCCTTTGCGGCAAAAAACTGTCGAGAATATATAATACGGAATTTAAAACGACCTTAAAAATCACCCTTAAAAAAATCATAACTCATTACCAGATAACCTTTTAAAAGTAAAATTTATAAAAAAAAAAACGCAGAAGCTCTTACATAAAATCAAAAAATTACAGTTAAAAAATTATATATACCCCTCGATTGGAGCCAAAAACAGTAAACAAAAAAGGACGTTCACGTAAACAAAGGCACGAGTAAAATAATTAAGGAAATCAAAACGTACTCCAAAAATATATGCGTAAAGAACAACTTTATAGGAAAACCATTTCCGAGCTTTCAACTTTATATTTAGGCCAGGCCCGTGCCCAGAATTTTGGAAAGGGAGGGGTTTTGAAAATTTTCTGCGCATATTTTATAAATAACAATACATTTTTCACTAACATTCATACTATTAATAATTTCCATCATTTAGATTTATATCTATTAATTTACATAAATGAATTACCCCCCGTATATGAATATTAATAAAAATTACACATATGTTATTGGATTATACTCGTAATAAAAAGTTTTTCCTTAAGATATTAATGATCTACCTCTAAAAATAATATGGAGAATTTTTTTTCTTTTTTCTTTTAAAGAACACCATAAAAAATCATCAATATTTATTTTAAATTTTTGATTTTTTTCAGATTTTTATGTATTTATAAATATTATTTCAGTTTTCATGGGAGGGGTTTAACCCCCAAAACCCACCCCGCGGACACGGCCTTGATTTAGGCCTTCGCGACGCCGAAAGCTCTAAATTTTTGGGAGAAATACTTTGTTTTCTGTGCATGTAATATGTATTTTGATGGCAAAGAGATATAGCTATTTGTCGGCAACGAAACCGTACTTCCTTTCCGTAAAGAAAATTTTGAAGTTGTTAACGAAAAGTTCGACAATGCGCGAAAAATAACGTGTCTCTCATTCTTTATGACGAAAAAAGTCAAATTTCTTTGTTTTGAATTTAGCATTATGTAAACGTAGATTATGGTTATCTTTAACTTATATACGGGATCCTCAGTGTATGAAATATCATGCTTGACTGAACTTGTTATTTCAATGTTATACGTCTTTTTTTCAGATTTGTATTTTTTTATTTGAATAAACTAGCCTCGACGATTTCCCAAAAATTCCAGAGCCAAAAATATCGCGCAGACAGTTCCATCATGAAAGAGGACTCGGCGTGTGTAGTCCCATACATCGTGGTTATCTGCAAATCACTATAGTAAAACCTCGCCGAATATAGATATACCTCTTACCTGGTCCATATTCTCTTAACCTATGTGACAATTTTTAAATTGTATGTTATTTGATTATTTATTATTTTCACTTTATTACCTTCTATCTGTATTGAAAGTGGCCTTCCCGACAATTCAGGTAATTTGTCGGATATTTTATATTAGAAATAATGTTTAAATGTGACAATGTTTGGAAGCTTGTGAATAAACAACGACCGACCGTTTTATTCTTCTAATAACTATTGCACAGCATATTATTCAAAACGAAGAATCCGTTTATCAATTACTTGCTGTCTCTGCTGTTTCCTAATTGTAATGTGAAATTTATCCGAAATATGTTATACATATATATAAAGCCGGAGGTATCTCAACTACTTTTCCGCTGAAACACAACAGGAGGAAGAAGAAGACGCCGCCACGACCTCTTTACACATTCTTAATACCTTATCTCGAGTCGTCTGTAATTTCTTCACCCTGTTTCGACTAAAGTTCGTAAATTGTCTATGCCTTCTTAGTGCTCTATATACCATGTTCACCGACTATGTGTTCGTACCCCACTTAGTTCCCAAACAATAAAAATATTCAAATAAACATACCCTCATATACTTCATTTCGGCATAGAACCGGAAAACTTCCGAAGTACGCTCTATGGAAAGACTTCTTGAAATCAATTTCTATAACATAAACACGACTGACTTCCGTAATAATTACCTGATAAAAACTCCCTTAATATTGTGACTAAATAGTTTTGCTTCATGCCTCCTTCCTTTTCCGTTCTAGCTAAAAATTCTTCGTGTTTCTGCTTTGAAATCTTCTTTTAATTCAATATTTCGGTTTAATATTTTGGTACTCCGATATTTACGAACAATATTCATTTCTTTAATTTAAAATACGAATACATATTAAATATAGCAGTGGTCATCTGACGGATCACTGATCAATTGACTCTATAAAGAAGAACCGTTATGAATTAACATATAAAAAATAATTTGCATCTGAATAAAATTTTGTTTTAAAGCGTGCATTACATTCCAACATTTTATTTTATAAACTACATTTTCAATATGGTGTTTAGATTAAATCTTATTTTTTTTTGTTTTTTTGTATTTTACTTTGCACGCTTTAAAATTTACGTTTTTCCTTTTTTTTTTTTTTTTTCCCGAGTACACTATAAGAGTGTGGTAGCCTAGTCATCTTAAATAGATCAGACTGAAATGAATACAACAGAATTACGTTTGAATGTTCATTCTGCTCACATGTTCAAAGTGTATGATTCTAACCTGTGCTCGACTCATATGTCATAATCTTACTGTTTAGATTTGAAAATTGACGTGTTATCTAGATGTATTTTCAACAACAACTCTCTTTCTTCCTCATTTTAAATTTCCGAACTATGCAAAATTTGATCGAATTTCTCTCTCTTCTGTTTTCTTTGGTGTTCAACATCTACAGCGGAGTTTAATTTCAGTCAATATTAACGAGGACCGTTGCACGATAATGTGATTATACTCGTATGTAAACACTCGGCTAAATTCAGCTGTATCGTGTAAACGTGTTAATCGATATTTTCATCATTAGTCCCGAATCGCAGCACTTTCTGTTATGTTTGTTTTCGGTTTACGACGCATAATTTGTTTTCGTCATTTGTGCAAGACGACACCGCTGCCTTGCGATTATTTGTTGTTCTACTTATCGTTCAATCCGTCCCGAAGATAAGGATTAAGGCAAAACTATTCTGACCAGCTCGCTACCGGGTTATTTCGAAATGATCTCTTCGTTAGCCCAAAAATCGGCTATTTGCGATTGAATAACGTGACAAAATCAACAACGACAGCGTACACGATATCCGTTAATCGGAATAATAATGGCAATAACAGAGTGAAATTCGCTCTACAACATTCTTTAATCATTTTAACCCTCCGATAAGCGCATGTGCTAAACGGAAACCGTTTCTTTTCTCTTCCATGTTATTTCTGTTTACACCGCGATATTCTCAACATCGTCGTCGCAGTATACCTTCGTAATTCCTTTCAGCGTGCAATGTTGTTATTAATCATTATTGCCTTCCTGTTTTATAATAGATGTTCATGTAATTTTTTGCTGTTGTTTTTTTTTACGCGTTTTCTATTTGAGTTACATAAATATTCGACTAATTAAACATAATTAAACGTAGCTTTATTTGGTAATTATGTCAATACAGAATTAAACTGTATCTGATAGATATAATTATTGTCGAAATTAATATGCGCAGATGCAAATTAATTTCTGTCAGTAACATTAATATGGTGTAACTGTGCTGACGTGGCATCTTTTGTTCGTGTTTTTACGCGCGGTCGTGTAAATGTAAGGAAAATAATAATGTTTTTTTTTCCTTTTTTTTTTTGAAAGTGATAACAATGACCAAAAACAATATAGAAAGTAAAGAATCAACAGTTAAATAGGAATTCGGTCAGAGGTTGATATTATAAACGAACTAAGTAGAGGAATGACAAGATATATGAAGCACAGTAAGGAGCAGCGACGTTGAGAGTTGAGAGTAGAAAATGGAACGTTCTATTAAGAAGGACGGACGCTTAAAAAGAATACGGTTGAAATGACAGAAAGTCCTATCGTTCGGGTGAAGAGGAAAAAACGGAGGAGATGTTAAGGAAAAACGAAAACGAGTAGAAGGCAACAGTGAATAGTTAAGACGTAAGCGAATAATGGGAATACAAGTGATGGATAGTGGAGAAAAAGAGTAAAAAAGTTTCGCTATAAGAAATGAGCAATTGAAGAAATCAGAAGAGTATCTTTCTTGATGACGACTACGATGACGACATAGGAATAATGTACGATGAAGATTCTGACATAGATGGATCAGACACACTTTTGTAAAGAATGAGAATACTCGGATACAGAGAACAAAGTGGTATAAGTTGGACAGAATGATATAGACAATGAAGATGTAGGAAATTTTTATACTGCTTATAAAAGGAAGAGATATAAAATGGATGTGGATAAATATTCCTTTCGCAAATACAATTCTGGTTCATTTTCGAGTAATCGGTGAAGCGAAAAATGCCACAAATATCTGTAAATGTCGGAATCTGCTTATAAACGACAGCGTAATAAATAATATCGTTTTGTACTCTAATAGTAAATATATGGAAACTGTAAAGCTACTGAGACTAGCTCGGCTGAGATGAAGGTATAAGTCGGATTATTATTTTTATGCGGAATTAATCACGAAAATCGATTAAATTTAGAGGAATCTACCGATGGTATCGGAAGATTCAGAAAAACCATGGGTGTAAAAAGATTTCGCTTTATTGAGCGCTGCACATAAACTTTGATGACATTACAACAAGAACCGAACGAAACAAATTAGATCGTCTCGCTCCAATTGGAGACTTATTTCGCGAGTTCATTTTCGTAATTGCTAACAATTATATTAATTAGGTGAAAACTGATGAAACATTGAAATAATTTAGGGGACGTTGTCAATTTAAGCAGTAGCAATCTAATAGATTCAAAATTGTTTTATAGTCGACAAAAAGAAAAAGATGTAGCACGTGTTATTATTTGTCAAAATACTATCGCAAAACATGTCAAACGTCAAACACCCGTGTATTATTTTATGAAAAATGCTTTCATTAATAAACTAGTTTTTATTTCGTTTATTTAATGGTTTTTTTTTCGCATTAATTTCTACAAACTGAAATTATCTTAGTTTTTATCTTTTTTCCGTTTTTAGGCACTTTGTAGTGTAATAAGAGAAATACTTATTACATCTATCACATTAATAGATAATACAATTTAATTACCCGCTCCAACACATCATTTATCGACGAGATTATTTTAATGTTTTAAAAATAAATAATGAAAATGATATGTTTCTTTAATATTTAACTTTTATTTCAAACTTTGGCTGATGTAGGATTATTTAAAATAACCATTACGTATATTGTGCATAATGAGCAGGTTACTATCAGTTCCGAATGTGGTCTTGCGTGTGTACACCTGCGTTGCATATAATAGTTGCCTAGTACACTATGTCTGTGTCTGTACAGTTGAGATGTACGAATAGGTAGTCGCCGACGCTCAGGAATTAAGTATGGCGTTATAAAGAAGAATATTAAAAATAATACTGCTGCCATTTTTTAATTGATGTTACCCTATTTTGTTAAAAATTATGATCTGGAGGGTTTCGCCGCTGGCCGCTGTTCTACATTATTTGCATCCGTTATCTAATTGTAAGTAAAACCAGTTATTATGCTTTAGTTTATAATACCTGACTATTATTTCGAATTATCTTTTTAGATCGAATTCAGAATATCTATTAATCGGCGATTACGAGACACCGATAAAGATCAAGACTCTTCAGATTTGTTTTGGATGTTTTATCGAAGTATCAATTTGAGTTTTGTTTTTCAAATGCAATTTGTTTGAGCGATTTCGTTTTGACGAACTTTAGAAATAAATTGATCTAGCAGGTAATTAAATTTTCTACGAAGGAGGATTTTTTAATTTCAAGCGAGGGTAAATATTATTTCTCCGAAATTTGAAAAAAAAAACGTGAGATGGAATAGAAGCGAAGGAAATGTGAAATAAGCAGCGTACGAATAAGAAAAAGAATGAGCCTTTGTTGGAGTATAAGAGTCGTGATTAATAATGAAAAGACAGGAAGTGTAATGGCCTAGAAAATAGTTGAAAATCCGTAATAATAGAGTTGACCTTTTCAACGTGCTTCCGTTATATCTGCTAACTTTTGAATAACTAAACGAACAGTTCCTGTGGAACAATTCGCCTTTTTCAAGTTGGTTTGCTCCGCGATTGTTCGCAAAAACTTACACCGCTGCATCAAGTAGTCGTACATTTACACAGAGCCTTTCCTAAATTGTTCGTCGATTTCTTTTTTCGCTGGTTTTTATATCAATACCATTTTGAGATAGTTTCCCTAAAATTGATGAATAACAGGAATTCACTAACAAGACCATGTGAAAACATTACCGTAATCCCTAACCAAACGTACGGAAAATAGTCCAGAGCATATTTTATACAATGCCTCGACCGACACCTGTTTACTTTCAGTACGACTACGAATTCTGCGGAATAGAATACATAAAGAAAAACAAATAAGACCCATAACGTCATATCGAAATTTTACGACGATTTCGGCTATATTAAAGGCAATATTATAAAAGCGATAGTTTAAAAAAGGCAATTAACAAATATATACGGTGGTTGTCGTACCCTGAAGAGCTATCGGGTTGATATTTGGGTGGCAAGTGGGTGCACTAAGGAACATTCGTGACAGCAATTTCAGACCCCTCACTCCCCTAGTTTTTGAGAAAATCACTTTTTGCTGAAATGCAGTTAATTCTATTTTATCTCAAGCGCAAGTTGACCGATTGTTTAAATTTTTCAGTATGTTGTAGACACGCGAGAGGGACATCTTAGAAAAAATTACAACCTCCTCCCATCATATTTCACCCTCCAAATGATATTTCCTAACATTGTTCATGTTTTTTACCAATGAAAATACATGGGCATAAAAATGAAACTGGCCTTTTTAAATGTATTTTAGACCCCTAAATAACATATATTTTGGTCAAAAAGAAATTTCGGGTCGTGAAAATTTTATTGAAAATGAAGCTGTTTATGATACAATATTTATATTTTACCTGTATACTGCGTATTTCAATACAAAACTATGAACAAGAAGTACTGACTTCCCTGAGCCCTCTTATCGTAGCACCCCAACTCCTTAAAATTGAGTCAAAATAAGGTAATACAAATGTACACGATACTTAGGCAGACACTGAAGTAAGAATGCAAGAAGTTTAATATATGGAAAGAAATTTATTATGCGTTTTTTCTCATTATTTAGCAGATCACGTGATCCAAGATTTTACCCGTATTTTTTTTTTTATTGTTCTACCGCGACGGATAACAAAATATCTTGTCTGCACGGTACTTACCGAAACGAGTCCTCTGAAGTGCAAAAAGCTTTTTCATTATTCTTTATACATCCGGGTAGATATTATTAAATAAGAAAGCCCCCGAAAAAAAAAGAAAATTTAATTTCTTGGTCATCCCAAAAATCCGGGATTCCAGGTTTTTTCCTTGCTTCTTGTAATTTTTATTTTTAATCACGAGTTCCAGACGAAATGAGGCAAAGTGTTGTATCTATAATAAATTTTTAAGAAAAACAAAAAGTACCTTCAAGTTCATCTTGTCGGATGAGGATGTAGCGACTTTTTCACCCGCTGTAACCATAATTTATTATTTAGCATATGGCCGTTACCAGTTCAGAAGAGCGAGAACGGCTGAAATTCTTAACCGGCTATTCAACACCGATAGGAACTGAAGGTGGTGATCGAAGACTGCGACGAGGATTTATGTTTTCGATTTTATTTTTACTGGATATTAAAACAAATAAATTCCTTTCCATATATTAGACTTGTTACATATTCTTACTTGAGAGTCTGCTCAAGTATGGTGTACATTTGTATTACCTCGTTTTGACTCAATTTTAGGGGGTTGGGATGCTACGAGGGTCCATAAGAGAGCTCAGGGGAGTCTAGTGTTTCTTGTCCATGGACTTGTATTGAAATAAGCAGAATATAAGTGAAATATAAATATTATATCATAAACAAATTCATTTTCAATAAAATTTTTACTTACTCAATTTTTTTTTGCAAATTTTAACCGTGACCCACCCGAAATTTTTTTTTCGACCAAAATATATGTTATTTAGGGGTCTAAAATACATATAAAAATTTCAGTTTCATTTTTGTGCCCATGTATTTTCATCGGTAAAAATCATGAACAGTGTTAGAAAGTATCACTTGGAGGGTCAAATATGATGGGAGGGGGTTGTTAATTTTTTCTAAGATGCCCCTCCCGTGTGTCTACAACATACTGAAAAATTTAAACAATCGGTCACCTTGCGCTTGAGAAAAAATAAAATTAACTGTATTTCAGCAAAAAGTGATTTTCTCAAAAACTAGGGGAGTGAGGGGTCTGAAACTGCTGTTACGAATGTTCCTTGGTGCACTCACTTGCCACCCAAATATCAACCCGATAGCTCTGCAGGACAAATTTACCATTCTTATCCGCCTGTGACCTTTAAGTTTGGAGAAGAAGACTCCGATTCGACAGTTTCATTAGATATCGAAGAAATCTTCCGTGAAAAACGTAAATTGCCCAGTTAGTACTGAATAATAAAACTGATCTCATCGGTATGTATTATGTAAACGGATCATTATCAAAAACGAGCTCAACTGCGTTAGTAGTTGTGCAAGGTATATACTTGCGACAAACTCTTAAATACAGCAATGTGCTGACTATACGGCAATGTTATCAGCACACAATGACGTAGCAACATCATCAGGACAATTCCAAAAACATTTAAATCCGTCAGAAAAGTGATTTAAGCCGTGGAAAGCCAAACGCACAAATGTCTTGTTTACACTAATAATAAGGAAAGAGAAGACTTACGTCCGAAAGTGTAGAGCGCGTTCGAACTTTTTCCTTTCATACATTCGTAAATTTGATACTTTTTCCTTCGGTAACTTTTTTCTTTATTTTTTTTTCGGTTAGAGGCGTCATCTGTATTGAATGCCGTGCAATATGTCCGATGATAGGATTGCTTCTTACTTTTACCGTTCTCAAAATTTGGCGTTTATTTATTGATTTTATTTAGCACCTTTTGCAATTTTGTTGGTACATTTTATCGATAGCATTTGAGACTAACGTTATATTTCAAACGATTCTAGTTTGCTTTTCTCTCTTTTCGGTATAGTTCATGTCTTATATTATTTTCTAATGTCTGTCGCGAAACCATTTTTCGAAGAGAGTGATAGTTCGTTTTTTATTAAATTACACGAACTACTCTTTTCCGCATTTCCCGTTCATTTCTCATTACTCGTTATTAAACTTCGCAGATATTTCAGTTCGTTCACCCGATTTAAAGTTTGTTCATTTAATAGCTGTTCGCCTTCCGTTTCGCAAAATTTATCTAAATGGAAAACTTATTGCAGAGTCAAATCGTCAAGTGCCTTGGACTTCACCTTGACTGAAAACTTACTTGGATGAAACACATTATTATTTCCGAGCAGTTATAAGTTAATTTATATCTAAGGAACATTAATAGGCTAATTGACAGAAACTCACATCTTCCATCGGTAAATAAACTTATAATGTGCAAACCACGGTCAAACCGATTTAAACTTATGGAATAGAACTCTAGGGAACCGCATCAAATTCAAACACACTGCAATTATCGAAAGCGTACAAACTTTTAGTTCTATGAATCGTAGTCTGCTCTTTCTGGTTTGTATACGACGATATACTTAAATATGTGTCAAACTGCAGTCTCAAATTGTATATAAATAAATTAGCAAATAACCATTTGGTAAGCGGAGTAAAATCCAAACGTATTCACAGATGTTAACAAACCAGTCATGAATAAAAATCAAATCAATTTATTATTATTACCATTGTAAAATTTTGTAAAATTCTACAAACGCGCTACGCAGCACGAGTAGCAGAAACAAAATTTATATTAAACTTTATATAGAATATGCCATATCGAATCTGAAGTAAAGTGCAAAATAAAACAAAATCGGCAAATTAAGTGCAAGTAAACGAATAAATGCAAAAATAAACACAACGTAAGATAAGAAATAAGCAATGATAAGAGTTTAATAAATAAATAAAATAAAACAAAATATAATCGGGATTGAAAATCAAGAAACCAATTCAAAACAAGATGAATTATGCTTATAGTAACTAATTATTTTTGCAAACAAATTTTAATATGCTCACAAATTCATAATATATATACACTCTCTCTCTCTTCAGTCGTATTGTCCGTTTGCGGACGTCGTGACCAATTATCATAAACCAGTGGATCGAGCGACCACCTGTCGCCATTCTTCTCTGTTGTTGCTTGATTTTATTAGTTCCGACAGCGGCATTTTTGTAGCAGCTGTGAGATGATCTAGGAACCTCATCGGTGGCCGTCCCCGACTCCTTTTTCCTTTCATTTTTCCTTGTATAATATTTCGTTCCAAACCATTCCTTCTCATTATGTGCTCAAAGAACCCTAGACTCTGCCTTATTATCGTGGGCAATAGTCGTTACGTCGGTGTAATATGTAGCTGTTTTAGAATTGACTGGTTGGTTCTGTATACACTAGCCTGATATTTTTTTTTTTTTTTGCTTCTCTCTCCTTACCTCTTTTCCTTCTATCTTTTGTACTCACCTGTCTAATTATGGTTGCCCTGTCGTTAGTATATGTTTTCAATTATTACTTATATTAATGGTTACGTCATTTTTACACCAGGGGTCATCAGGAAAAGTGTCCTGTCACGAAATTTGTCCCAAAGAATTTTACAAGGCGTGGACAATGAAAAAGTTTACTCTTCTATAAGAATTATAGAAGAACTAGACCTGGGGGTGAAAGGGGCTTGCCCCCTTTCGAGTCTCGAAGGGCCAAGTTTATATGTATATGTATGTGTGTGTATAGTATTATAGTTAACATTAACTTTACGACTACATAAAATGATTTCACTGTTTATATACAGGGTGGGCCAAAAGAACATCCCGAATTTTAAATGCTCGTCAAATAAAGACTAATATACTTACGGAAATGAAACAAACGTTGAAATACTTCAAAAAGAACGCCATTTATTGTACACTATTAGTTTTGAACAATACTTCGTATGAATAGTCATCATTTTGATTTTTACATTGTTGCAATCTTTCCTCAAAATTATGCATTACTTTTTTAAGAGTTGGTTTTTTAATCGCCGCAATTTCCTTCTGAATGGCCAATTTCATCTCGTCGGTTGTTGCTGGTTTACCCTCGTACACCTTGCTTTTCAAGTAGCCCCATAGGTAAAAATCTGTCGGTGTTAAATCCGGACTACGCGGCGGCCAAAACAGCTCACAGTTTCGCGAAATCAAGCGGTCCTGAAACTTCTCTCTTAATAACCGCAAAACATCGTTACGAATATGTGGTGTGGCCCCGTCTTGTTGAAACCACGTTTTAGATAATGCAATCCCCTTCCGTCTGAGCTCCGGTAGAAAAAACTCGTTTAACATTTGGATGTAGCGGTCGCCGTTCACAGTAACATTCGCTCCGTCCTCCTCCTCGAAGAAGTAGGGACCGATTATCGCTTTCGCACTGACTGCGCACCATACCGTGATACGAGGGGAGTGCAAGGGTACCGGGTGAACGATTCGAGGGTTCTCAGTAGCATAATACCGCATGTTTTGTTTATTAGCGTTACCATTTAAATCGAAATGCGCCTCGTCGCTAAAAAAAACATAATCCAAATCGACGTCTTCTTCCTCCAGCATATCCAAAAATTTATTACAAAATTCTAACCTTCTTGGCTCATCTGTTGGTATCAATTCTTGGGTTAGTTGTATCTTGTATGGGTGCATATTGAAGTCGTTTCGAATTATTCTTCTGAGTGAAGTACGGGGAATTTTCAAGGCGGAAGCCTGGCGACGAACGGATCTGCGCGGACTTCGCAACAATGCTACGCGCACTTTTTCGATGTTTGTCGGGGTGTAGTTCGGTACCACCACTAATTCCCTAAGTCATTCCTTTCTTCGATAACACCTTAAACTCATTTCTATTTTGTGCAAGGACAAGTATCCTCTGGACGACGTTACACAGTGTACTAATATCGGGAAAATTATACCCGAGTCTGTACTCCGTTCTACCGTTTTCACCAACCAGCTTAAGCACTCTTTTTTGTAAATACTCTAATTGTTTTAGATTATAATTTGACGTATTACCCCAGCATATGAAAATACAGGTTGATATAATGACAAGTATAAACGACGTAGATGATGTTTGCTAAAAAAGTCTTTCAAGCAAAAGAAAATGTAATTTAATTTTCTTAATTTTGTTTCTATACAATTAGTATGCCTACTGCACATTTTTTTTTTTTTTTTTTTCAATAATTTGCGGGCCCCACAAGGCACTAGCCCGTCTGTGGGTTCCCAACATAATTATATCATTTATTTGTACAATATAACATCATCTAAAATAATATTTCCATTACAATACCTTAATATGATAACTTATATATTACAATAATACAATATAATTTTTATACAACTACCACTCTCTCATTAGCAGCTTAAAACTGGAGATAGTAACGAGTCTCATGTCAACGTAGTCAATGTTATAAGTGGTTATTACTAGTATTACGATACTTTTTTTTTTTTTTTTTTTTTGTTACTATTTCTATTGCTCTTTACACCATGCTATCAACCAAATTTTAACCTTGTTTTTCCATCTCTCCAGATATTTTTCATTTCGAATTTCCTTTGGTATGTTCCCCATTAATTTTATTAATACCTCTTCCTTTACATTATCTATTTTACTGTTAATCCCCCTAGATCGTACATAGCAAGGTTTATCGTAATTTCTAGTCCTGTAGGTTCTTGTTCTACTTGGTAACTTCCTATCTTCTAGTTTAGCACTGAGTAATTTGCTGTAATAATATAACATTTTTGGTGACATTTCGTTATTTTTGTTCCACCAAGTGATGTTAGCTAATGCGTCCGTTTTTCTCTCGTTGTGTAAGACCAGTTTTAAACATTTTTTTTGCAATTTGTTAATTTTCCTCATTTCTGTAATTTTCGCCTCACCCCAAATTCCGATTCCGTATTTAATTCTGGACATTATTACAGCTTCGAAATATAACCTTAGGCTTTTGTATGTCATACCTTGTTTTAGTTTATATAGTGCTGGAATAGTTTGTCTAACTTTCCCTGTAATATTGTCAATATGGTTTCTCCATGTTGAACCTTTATCTAATGTTATCCCAAGATATTTAAATTCATTCACATTTTCTAACTTTTCACAACCACATATTTCCTTTCTATGTAAACACATTGTATTGTGTAAAATTAATTTGGGGACGAACGTTCTAAACCGGCTTGGCGTTCTTATATGCATCACTTTTGTTTTTTTAGCATTAATTAATAGTTTTTTGTCATGCGCCCATTTGCATACATTATTGAGATCTTCTTGTAACATTTTTTCAGCACTTTCAATGTCAGTGTGTTCAATAACTAGTGCGATATCATCTGCATAAACATACACTTTAGAGTTCTTTACATATCGGTAGAGCGAATTCGTATATATCAAAAATAGTATGGGTGCCAATATTGTCCCTTGTCCAACTCCATCATTCATTATTTCTTTTCTGCTGTGTTCATTCTCGATCTTTACTAAAAATTCTCTTCCTCTTATGTAACTCCAAAACCATTTTAGATACCTCCTTTGTTTACGGTTAATTTCGAAATACTAAAATTCCGGATGTAAAAATTATATTATTCAAAAAAACACTCGAAAACTACGTAAGTCTAAGCGGACTTTTACGAAAACAAATACTGAGTCCTGAAAAGGACTATTTCAACAAAATGGTTATGAAATTCGAATTTGAAAACATTAAAATACGGGATGCACAACGAGGGCGACAACGGGAAAAAACAAACGAAACACGTGGAAAAGAAACAACAACAAAAAACGGACTTACTACCAGTACGGATGGACAACAGCAACCCAGGTAAAAAGGACTCGATCGCGAACGGTTGACGAGCGGCCATATTTGGTCCTTTTTTTGCGTAGTGCCGCGGTAAATAAAAATGGTGGTTAGATATAAATAACCAAAAAACGTGTCTCTGGCGAGAAAATAATATTAAAATCGAAATCGTTAAGCGGACGCGGCGTTTAAAAAATATTAAAAATAAATTAAAATAAATAGTGATTAAAATAGTGCAAATCTACTCTAAACATCCTTAGTTTATAGCCTAGATTCAATCCTAAGTATTTGATGCTATATGTACTCTATCCATACATACGCTGTTGTTCAAATACACTTTTGAGTTATCCCAATTTTGTTGAGGTACATGACTATAAACCGTAAATTTTGTCTCCTTCAAATTAATTTTGTTACATTTTTCTTATTAGTTAAATATGTTTCAAACCAATTGTATATAGTACCTCGAAAATCACAAGCATATAGTTTCTTTAACAGTATTCTTTGATTTACTGCATCAAACGCTTTTTTTCTTCCAAACAATAATCTGCTGCTACAGATCTGCCTTCTTCAAGATGTTCAGAGATGTATTTAATACGTTCAAAAATGACCAGATCAATACGTTTACTTGCTAAGGAACTATATTGATTAGGGTTAGAAAAAATGTTGATCATGTAAGAAACATATGATAACTTTATTAATACATTTTTCAAAAATTTTTGCAATTGCAAAGGTAATTCATATTCGTAAAATCATGGCTTACCAAAACGTATCCTATAATGAAGCTAGTATAATTAAAAAATCCGATTTTGTTAACTCGGCTTTTTCTTTCTCCGATATTAGGTCAAAAAAAACCTGCATTCTTCTCCTTCTAAATTCTCTCGCTGACCCAATCGGTTACAAGCTCCCAATTTCCCGTTCCTCATCAACACTTCCCTCCTCTTCCGTCAAACAATCGTAATTATCGTAACGGCCTCTTCTTCCCCGAATCAATGCCCAATGTATCGCCTCACAACGTTCCTTCTTATTCTCTTCCCAACGCCTCTAACTCTTGCTTGCGGCAACAGGTACAAACTGCTTTAATTTTTCCTAACAATTCCTCCATTCCCGTGTCAGCAGGAGAAGCTGCCGATAAACTAGACATTCAGCTTAAACCTTCAAAAAACCCCTTCCTATCCTACGTTAAAATTATGAATTTCGCTCGGTATCGCACAAGCTTTTTTCAACTGTTATTTGCTCATTGTCCTCCGGGGGGCAAGACAGCAACCTCCACGTGGTGCCCCTGGATGCATTCGTACTAATAAAACGCATTTTTGTGGAAAAGTGACTGTAACGAATGCTGTCAAAAGGAGCTAGAATATCACAGCCCCGAAAAAGCCCTTCTCAGGGCTACAAGACGACGAACAGGAAGTTCAGAGGTCTTAAGATCTTGCAAATAAACATAGAAGGAATCTCCCGTAATAAATCGGAGTGCATTGGCAGGATCACAGAATCAACCAATCCGGAAGTGATTGTCATACAGGAGACACATACAGAAAATGATGAAGATTTTAAGAAAAGAGGAGAAATCAAGGGTTTTAAGATTGTAGCGGCTGTTCACCACGCACAATATGGGATAGCAACATATATTAAAAATAACATACAAAATTTCCAAGTAGTTTCACAGTATAGCCAACACAGTGTTTTTACGGCAGCCATAATAATTGACAATATTCATATAATAAACGTGTATAAACCACCATCAGTTAAGTGGCCGCCAAACTTTAGAGTTTTTCCTCATCCGGCTGTTTACATAGGTGACTTTAATAGCCACAGCTACGCATGGGGGTATAATACAACAGACAGAAATGGTGAATTCCTGTTGGATTGGATGGATGTTAATAATATGAATCTTATATTTGACGCGAAAGACAAGGGAACCTTTCATTCAGCAAGATGGGACAGGGACTTCACTCCGGACCTATGCATTGTCTCCAGTCTACTTACAAGTAGCCCAAATCATGTTGGTCGATCAGTGCTCCCAGATTTTCCCAGAAGCCAGCATAGACCAGTGTTAATTGAGATATGTAAAGAAGTTGCAGTTTGTTACTCATCCCCGAAACCAAGGTGGAACTTCCGTAAGGCAAACTGGTCCAGGTTCACAGAATATATTGAAGAAAATGTTTCAAATATTTCCGCGACGACCAATTGCTATAATAAGTTTGTCAATCTTGTAATCAGTGCTGCAAAGAGCTCAGTACCAAGAGGTTTTCGAAAAAAGTATATCCCGTGCTGGACAAAGGAGCATGAAGAGCTTTGGATAAAATATACCCACGATGAAGCGGTTTTAAATGAACTGTTTGACGCATTAGACCAAGAAAGACGGGAAAGATGGCGATCGACAGTGGAATCTTTGGATTTCACGCACTCATCGCGAAAAGCGTGGGCGCTTCTGAGAAACCTCAGTGATGGGGCGGAACGGAGTATCAAACCGCCAAAGATTTCTCCAAATAAGATTGCGGAAAGATTACTGAAAGCAACAAAAGTACCAGTGGAGAAGACTACGGCACGTACAATAAAAACGGAACTGAGGATGGTGCTAGCCAAGCTACAGGATGGCATACTAAGCTCTCCTTTTACCACTGAGGAAGTGAAAACCGCAATTAAGTCCGTTAAAAGTAGGAAAGCGGCTGGTATGGATGGAATTTATCCCGAATTTATTAAGCATATGGGTTCAAAAGCAATTAAATTTGTAACAGAGTTTTTCAATAATATCCGAAACACTGGGAAGCTGCTAAAGCAATTTAAAGAAGCAAAAGTTGTGGCAGTAATTAAACCGGGAAAAGATGGAAATGATGTATCGCACTATAGGCCAATCTCGCTATTATGTGTGCCATATAAATTGCTGGAACGTGTAATATACAATAGAATAGTCATGGTCGTTGAAAACGCCCTGCCTATGGAGCAGGCTGGGTTTAGAAAGAATCAGAGCTGTGCGCATCAAGTGATGGCGCTAACCAATTACATTGAAACAGGATATGACAAAAAACTGAAGACAGGTGCCCTTTTTATCGATCTGACATCCGCTTATGATACTGTATGGAGAGAAGGATTACTCTTAAAAGCAGCGAAAGTGATTCCATGTAACAAGCTCATGCGTCTGTTGAACGAAATGATAACAAATCGTGTCTTTAAAGTAATTATAGGTGATAAAAGCAGTCGACCTAGAAGAACCAATAATGGCCTCCCGCAGGGATCCATCTTAGCTCCTCTATTGTTCAACTTATACATCAGTGATATGCCTAAAACTGAATCCAGAAAGTTCCAATATGCGGATGATATTGCGCTCGCATATCAAAGCGCATCCGTGAATAAATGTAACGAAGTATTAACGAAAGACTTAGAAACTCTGAACAGATACTTCCAATCGTGGAAACTATTTTTAAACCTGCACAAAACAGAGACATCGTTATTTCACCTTACGACGCAGATGGCAAAGTCAGAACTTAACATTACACTGGGGAATGATAAAATTAATTTCAACGCTAACCCAAAATATCTTGGGGTTATGCTGAATAGAACGCTAACATACAGGCCGCATATTGAGAAGCTGGCACAGAAAGTAAAGACAAGAGTGAACTTGGTAAGGAAACTTGCTGGCACGGGATGGGGAGCAGCTTCAAACGTGCTGAGAACAACAACTCTAGCGCTTGCCTACTCAGCAGCGGAATATTGCGCACCTGTTTGGCTGAATAGCGCACACACTGAGAAAATAGATGTCCAGTTGAGAGCCGCAATGCGAGTAATTAGTGGGACTTTAAGGTCAACGAATAAAGACTGGCTCCCTGTTCTCGCTCACATTGCCCCTCCACACATAAGACGAGAAAAGGCTTTCCGAAAACTTTGGGAAAATTTTACACATACAGAGAACTGCTTAATGCATGCAGATAAAGATTACAAACCGATAAGAGAATTGAAGTCTAGACGGTCTCCCTGGAGAACGGCAGTACATATGGAGAACACATCAAGAAGCTGGAAGGAAAGATGGAAAAATGAATGGACAACTAGTAAAGCCACTAACGCAGATTTAGTTCAAGATCCTTGCATAGAACCTCCGGGAATGGACCTATCACGACGGGAATGGTGTAGAATAAATAGATTTCGTACGGGACAAGGCAGATGCGCCTACACATTGAATAAATGGAAAATGGTTGCAAGTCCCATGTGCGAATGTGGAGAGGTTCAAACTTTAGATCATATATATAATTGTAAGATCTTTTCTTCAAATAATAATATAATTAATAGAATGATGTGCATAACATCACGAATAGCGCGCTCCAGTGGATATCTGGACTCTCGATAGATATTTAGGTTTATTTTCTAGCTCCATACGAACGAACGAACGATTGTCCTCCGAATTCCACGGCTACATAACTAGTCAACTTCCTGTTAGTAGTCCTTATGATTGCGAAATTCCATTCTAATGTCTTTTCTTGCATAAATATGAAGTTCGCTATTTGTCAATGAATTTTATGTTTCTTCCCAAATTGCCCCTCTGCCGTTCCCTTCCTACATTCCTTTATCTAGGGTAACTAGGAATTCAGAGCTCTGGTCGTTAATTCCCGTCATATTTCCTTCTGTAATCTTATGTTCTTCTTGGATTGCATTACTAAGAAGTACTTTAGACATTAAATGTGTCTTTTCAAAAATTCATGCTTCCTATTTCTATTATTGCCATTGTCTCGTCTCGCAACCTACGTCTTGCGGGAGACGAGAGCGATGGAGGATTGTTCATAATTTTTGTGTAGATTAATTTTCTTTCTCAGTTGTACTATTAAAAGCGAGAACAGTCAACAGGTGTTTCTGTTCAGATCTATATGCTTTTCATTATTTTTATGACCACTGACTCTTTCTGCGACCTTTAATCGGGTTCGACAGTAGTCGAGGACGGTGTATAGTTGGTTGCAATGCACAATTATATAGAACTTATTTTTTCTTCGGTTTTAAACCGTGCAAATCAACACTAATTATTAGATGCATTATTCTCATTCTCAAATATGTTACTTTTTTTTTTTTTCATCTCTCCTTCGGTCTTCTTTCAACTAAGCTGGACTGCGGTAAAGGAAGACGGTTAGTCTGTTTGAATTTAATCATTTTCAAAGTATTTTTCGTTCCAGTTATTACCTTTTTTAAAGCGAATTTAATCTCTAATTACTCTTTGGTTAATTTTAATTTCTTCGCTTTGACCGGCAGCATTTTCCTCATCTTTCCATATCTAATTAAGTTGGTAAGCAAGCGAGAGAAAAGGTCGTTTTTATAACTTGTTTCCAGACAACCAGCTTAGTTTTTGTCCCGGCCCTCCAGATTGTATCAGTCTTTTCCTTGCCGACATTTATAAATATCATTCATTTTCAAAGAATTCACAATTGCAGTTATTATTGATGTAGTCAATAAGGAAGCGTCAAACGTTATGTTTTCTTTAAATATCCCTGCATCCATATCCTTCTTAATTATCAGTCTTTTTCAAAGTAGAACTCTCCTTTTTTCTGCTTTTTCCTTTTCCGCCTCAAGGAAGGTCTTTCAAGGCCTTCCGCAAGGTTCCTGCCTTAGCTCTATTTTATTTAATCTATATGTTTCCAAAATTGATTTTCTCTCCTTAAAATCCAGATCTTTATTTTTGGCAGATGATATCCTTGTTTACTCCTCTTCCCCTAATCTTCTAGTTGCCAATGAAGAACTAAACAGCTCATTAAGAACTTTAGAAAAGGCCCGTTCTAACATTCAAATCAGCAGCTGTAGTCTCCACCCTTCGGCCTTATAATCCGGGCTCATTTGAGAAAAATTTAAAAAAATCATTCCATTCCAATAGTCAATTCTTTTCGTTATTTGGGTACCATTTTATCCCTTCATCTGTCTTTCCATGAACATATCAGCTATTTATAGGCTTCCTCAGTTAAAGTTTTAAACCTTTTTAAAGTCCTCTCACCTACGAGATAGGGATCCTTTCGTGCTAATAATGTTGTACAAATCTTACATACGCTCCAGATTGGATTATTACAGTTTCTTCTATGGCAACTCTTCCGAAACCGTTCTCTATAAATTAGATCGACTTCAAAACGGTTGCTTTGGCATTTGTCTCGGAGCTTTGAGGTCATCTCCTATTCCAGCCATTCTATCTGAATTTGGGTTATCGCTTTCTCATCAAACGTTTTTCCACTTCCTCGTCAAATATCAAGTACCTCTTATTATTTTATCCTTCGTCACTGGCGTTTTTCCTCCAATAAAATATCTATACTATCTCATATACCTATTCGCTTTTCTAAATTTTCCCCTTTTGTTATTTCCCATCACAAGCTTTCATTCTTTTCTTACGTCTATTCCAAATTGTTAAAGCCATCGAATATCACCTTCATGCCATGCTTCCTTAAATCCTCTCCCTTTTATATCGTCAGTGTGGAATTTAATAATACAATAAATTCTCTATTCCGCGATCACTCTTTAATTTTTACTAACGTATCGAAGAGCCCGAGCGGAGTTGGGGCGGCATTCTTGTGCCCTCAGTTCTTTCATTCTCGGTCCTTTAGAATTCTGTCCTTTTGTTCTGTCTTTACTGCAGAATCTGTTGCCATTCTACAAGCCATGATATATATTTCCTCTTCTGCAAGTCCTTCCAAATTCCTTATTGTTTCTGATTTTTTAAGTGTTCTTCTAGCGCTATCTTCACCTTCCCTTTCTTCTTCCACTGATGCTATTATCCTCTTTCTATTCGTTCTCTTCTTTATTATCTATCCTCATCGACGTCTACCCAGATTTACTTTCTTTGGATTCCCAGACATTCAGGCATTGATGGAAATGTAGCCGATGACCTCCTTGCTAAAGCTGCAGCTTCCAATGGAAATTTTATTAGTAAGATTCCAGCGCACAATATTCTTCTTCCAACTAAATCATGCCATCTTAGACACTCTGTTTATGTTTCTCTTTTCGCTAATCCTAATTCTTTTTATCTCTTGATTAACCCTACTCCTTCTTCTCGTCCTTGGTTCTATGATTTTCCCAGTTTGCGTCGGTCCATAATTACTAAAATATCTTGCCTCCGTTTCTCGCACAGTCTTCTTCCTTCTTCTCTAAATTTCTTTTCCCTGGCTGATGAATCTGCCTTTTGTTCATTGAATCCTGAAGGTTCCCAATATGTTTGTGATGCGAATCACGTGTTCTTCGAGTTTTTTGGTTTATCTCGCGAGCGGGAGTTACTTTATTCTCAACTTTTAAAGCTTGGTCTTCCTGCTCCTTTCAACGACGACTCCAATGTTCTGTCTATTCTCTCAGTTGTTCCTATTCTAGAGGTGTTCCTTGATTCCATTGTCGATAAAATAAAAATATAGTTTCTGTTCTTTTTCATGCATCACTTCTATTTTGCTGGGCTAATGCTCTCTAAAACGTATGTGGAGGGTAGAAGAGAATGATAAAATCGCAGTCTGATTAAAGAAACGATCGCGGAGCGCTGATAAGAAGAGGATTCGTTAAGTTCAAATGGATAGAGCTTATCGATCAAAATATCACACGGATGCAATTCTTGAACCGCTGATTATAGCCATCACACAGCACTGTCTCCGGGTTTTTTTACGGGTCGACTATGTCGATAGCCGACGTAGGAGGCTAATTCAATTCTCCGAAGTGCGTCGCTGTAAAATTTTATATTAAAATTTTAATATTCATATTATACGAGGGGAAAAAAAGCAACCAAAAAAGAACAAATCGGTATTCAACAGTTTGCCAATTTTTGAAAAAATTGTATTAAAATTGATTCGACTTTTTCTTAGGCTAATCGCCGAAATTCAGAATTATAACCCAAAACGATATTTAAAATTATTTGAATGAAATGGAAAAATTCCAAAAAATATAAAAGCGCGCACACTTTTTTCGACTTTTGTCTAGTGCTGCATTTTCATTTTCGATTTTCATCATTGAATAATAAACACGGTGATAAAATTACTTCCGCTCGTTTCGATTCGGATAGTGGGGCGCGTTATTCGTTTTCAAATTAAGTTTCATTTGAAGGATTTTTCTGCGATATACAACAAAAGAACGGCTAGCGGAGAGAGCCGGAGCAATATCGCGGATGATTCGCCGTTCAGCTGAAATACAAATTCTGAACGCAGATGGAGTTGAAAGGAGCATCGAAGATATTTTTAATTTGGACTAGGGCGTTTTCCCGTTGACGTTTCTCGAATACGGAAGAAGAAGAAAATAATTAAAATTCTCCGCGTCACACTTTTTTTTCCCGGACGACGGTGCAACGGCGTCGGTGTCGAGGGATTTCTTCAAAATTTCGTTTTGTTCGTATTAATAAATATTTCTTCATTTTGAAAAATCATTATCATTAGCGGTTGTCCATTGTTCCTCTGATGCTGATCATCGATGACATTTCAGTCATCATTCTACATTCCTGTTGCCTTTCTTTGGCTCTTCGTTCGCGTTTTTTTCTTTTTCGCCTTGCCTTTTAGCGTTTGTTTGTTGAAAGTTAATCATTATTCTAACCGCAAGCGAACAGTTTACTTAAAGAATTGAATAACGCGGTAGTCGCATACGTACAGTGTCGAACAATGGAAATTTCGAGAACAATAATTCTGATGAAAAGCAGCGTGTCACTAATATAACAATTCCACGAGCGAGAACCAACAAGCTTCTTCTCATTTCCTGGAAAATACCGGGAAAAAACGAAAAATAACGTCTAGTTAAATTGAAAACAGAGAAAACAGACGAAATACGCCCACTCATACTGTAAAATAGGAATTCTATATAGGCGCATCTATATACAAAAGAAACCGTCTCTCAGATAAGAATGATGTACATTTGCATTTAGACTAGTGAAAGATTAGATTTTGCTCAGTGCACAAACCTTTTTCCGCTCTCCGTTTTCTTCTTTTATGCCCTAAAATCATTGTACTTTTTCTTTATACCATTCACTACCATCGCCATAGTTATTACTGTCATTATCACTATTATCACCATTATTATTATTATTATTATTATTGATACTTATTATTAATATAAATTCACATCAATTTATTATAAATATTAATGGATTATATAAAAACTAATTAATTTGTAATCTTGATACATTGTAATTCGTTTAGCTGTAATTTGCCATAAATGCAAAAGTTTAATTAATACGCAGTTGTAACAACGGTTGCACTAGAAAAATTTCTTTACACCCACGTCACTTGTTTGGAAAATTTTTACAGAGATTTTACACATTTTCACAAAGTACTTTTCGTGTTACAATTTTCCTTCTGAAAAATTCATTCCGTTCGTAGATTTCCCGGTTCTTATTTGCAATTCAGCTTTACGATCTTTTCTTCTTCAATCGAATCCTTTTTACCAGCTGACTTCTGACTTCGGTATAAATGAACTTCCACTTTCCCTGCACAAGCCTCCTAATTGCAGTATCGGAACTGTATTTTTAGCCCGTAATGATTAAAAATTGTTTTCAGCTCGCGCTTAAAATTCCCCCACTTCTATTTAATTCCTCTCTTCGTTCAGTATTATCCCGTCATCGTGAAATTCCTTTATTATTATTGCTGGTAACAGTTTTCTTCCCATTCTGTAAGTTTCTAGTGTGCGATTAAGGCTAGTTTTCGATTAAACATGCCTAATGAACACGCTTTACCGATTGGTTAAAAGGTAACTGTGTAATTTCGACATAAATTTCGCTTCTTTTCGGGTTTGACTATTGCTAATTTGTACTCCATCCTCCCTGTCATTAATTTTTCTTTATTCAAAAGAATTACTGTTGCTTCCTCCACGGCGGTTATCTGTACTTCTAACAAGTTCACCCCTTGAGCTTTAAATATAACTTTATTTTTATTTATTTACTAGCTGTGTCCCACAGCTTCGCCCGTGGCCTATTTAAATCTGTACTTGAAAATTCATAAAAAAATGTTTGTTTTATTTGGATTTGTATTTATGTAAAGATTCTTTCTCTCTTAGGGAAACATGTTTATCACCGTCCAACAAAAAATAGTTTTCACATTTCAACTATAGCTGAAAATGATCGATCTTTCTATAATCTGTTCGT
Organism: Icerya purchasi; assembly: GCA_039619475.1. Lineage (NCBI taxonomy): Eukaryota > Metazoa > Arthropoda > Insecta > Hemiptera > Monophlebidae > Icerya > Icerya purchasi. The sequence goes on from CM077116.1 coordinate 77,342,547, forward strand.
CGTGATCTAACCAAAAGTTTTGCTCAACTAAACAGCACACACAGCCATCGTTTTGAAAAGGTCGAGTTATTCTTACGGTGATCTCCTATAGTTACAAAATTAAGAGAACATATTTTGAAATCATATCGTTTAACCACTCTATCTCGAGCTTTTTATTAAAATTAATTTATTAACCCAACAGTAAACTACAGTAATTGAGTAGGGATTTTAATATTCCCAGTAGAAAATTATTAAAAAAAAGTTAAAGGCTAGGAATGGCTTCTAAAAAAAAATAAAAAAAACAGTTGATTAAAAAAATGTATACAGCGGTTTTGGCCCAAAATTTCGAATATTTGGCATATCAGTTAAATACTTTTTTATTTTTATATGTTTCCCATTAAGTCCAATAGTATATGGCTTAAACCTTTCGCAGTTTTTACAAATATATTGTACAATACATTTCGTATTTCTACTCCTAATAATTCATTATTATACAATAAATAAGATAGAGACGAAAACAAACATGCTCCATCCCTATCTATGTATTTTACATAATGAGGAACTAGTGTATCATTAAGACATATTAGTTCTACATTCATAATTACAGTGAATATATATATATATATATATATATATATATATATATATATATATATATATAAGTATACAAATATATAAAATTAAACTTAAACACACCAAAGTGAAAATTAAAGAAATAACAATTATTGAATAAACATTTACAACGTATAAAAATATGACACATAAATTTCACAATTAATTGCATTTACATTAAACATGAATCATTACCTGAATCGCTTGAAATAATACATGTGGAATAATTCAAAAACAAAAAAGGTAAAGTAAACCGTTGTCCGTGCCAGTAATTTCCGAGACAATAGTAACACAAATAAATAAAAAATAGTAAAAAGAAAGTAAAAAAGTTAATTTAAAAATTGTATACAGCTGCTTTGCATGGTCAGGCAATTTACAAAAAAATTTTAAATGATTAAAAACAGCACATATAACGGACAAAACTTACGAAAACAAAATAATTTCGATGTAAACGATATGAAAAGAATATGCAGATTGACACAAATTTGGAACGGACGCGGACAATACAGAAACGAATTGGTTGGTATAACAGAAACAGTTTAATTTTCCCTGGCAATATAAGCTGTCCCTGTTCAGAATAAACACCATATTGTTTGCTCTGTTATTAAACACAAAACAACCCCCCAAAAAAAGAAACTAAATCGGAAAGATAACACGTTGAATCGCTCAAGAGAAAAATAACATCGGAATCAAATGAAACCAACATTTTCTTCTTTTGAAATAAACAAATAATTAAACCTACCAAACTATACCGTTTTTAGACACGATAATCTTACCAGTTCATATGCTAAAGGCGGAACTGCATTATTTACATCAAATTCATTCAAAGTGACTAGCATACAAACACCAACAGAAATCCAAAACATTGCTGTCTCTATCTCTATCCCACAGATATCCCAAAAACCAATTACAGTTTGCTCTGTTTACATTCCACCAACTCAAAATATATCAACTAGATCTCTAACAGAACTTCTAGCCTACTTCCCAGAACCGCTCATTCTGTGTGGTGATTTCAATGCCCACAATTCACTTTGGGGCAGTAAATGCTCTAACACTAAAGGCAATATAGTTGAGGGTGTGCTGGCTAATTATTCGAAACTAATCCTCTTAAACAACAAACACTCCCCAACCCACATAAATTCAAGTTATGGATATTTTTCATCTATTGATCTAACAATATGCTCAAACTATCTAGCACCTAAACTCCAATGGACCGCATACACGGATCCTTGTAATAGTGACCATTATCCCATAGTGGTCTCTTCAGAACACCACAAACCATGTCAAGTAGGATCTATACCAAAATGGAACATTCCCAAAGCGAATTGGTCTTCGTTTTATGAGTTTACAGCCAACATAGATCAACTTCCTTGTCCTACAGTCATTGCAGATTCGGTTGATGCTTTCACTAATCTATTGATTCGTGCACCTGGGAACTCCATACTCAGATCTTTTAACTCAATTAAATCTCGAAAAGTACCTTGGTGATCTGAAGAAATAAAATTGGCCATGTCAACAAGACTTTATACAATACAAAAAACTTGGAGCAAATTCAAAAACACGGCTCCAGGCCCGGATCAAATTCATCCTGCTATGCTAAAAAATCTTCACCCTAAAGCTACGAGTATATCATATCTCACTCAAGTGTTTAACGAAATTTTTACAACAGGCCAGTATCCACCTCAATGGAAAACAGCTACTGTCACCCCGATTTTAAAACCCAACTCAAACCCATCTAATCCACAATCATATCGCCCTATATCTTTAACCAGCGTAATTGGGAAAACTCTGGAAAAACTAGTCAACAAACGCTTAGTATGGTACCTTGAAACTAATAATATTATCACTAACTATCAATATGGCTTCAGGAAAAATCGATCTTCAATTCAAGCGGTTTGTGACCTCGAAGTGAAATACAAAAGGCCTTCACCGATAAATCCTGTTTATATGGACTATTTTTTGATATTGAAAAAGCATATGATCGGATATGGAGATATTACCTAAGTCAACTATTACACCAATGTGACCTTCGTGGTCACCTTCCTATTCTACTCCAAAGTTTTTTAAATAACCGTTCCCTTACTGTTAGGATAAATGGTGTTTTATCTACGCCATATAAAGTCCAAAACGGAGTCCCCCAGGGCTCAGTTCTAATTGTAACACTTTTTCTACTTGCCATAGACAATATTGTGACTAATGTTCACTTCCCACTTACATAACGGTTATTTGCTGATGACTACAGTATTAGTATCATAAGTCCAAACCCACACAGAGCGCATAGACTATTTTACAAGAAACCCTAAACCGCCTATCTCAGTGGATACATAATCTTGGATTCCGATTTTCTAGCACAAAAACACATTTAGTAATCTTTTGAAAAAGAAAGCCGACGCCCAAGCTCCATACCCTGCTTTTATATGGAAAACCAATATTAATTCAAGATAATACAAAATTTTTATGTATATACTTTGATCAGAAATTAACCTGGCTTCCACACATAAAAAATTTGAAAGCAAAATGCCAACGGGCAATTAATGTGATGAAATATTTAGCTAACCCAATAACTGACTGCAACAGAGGTAGACTACTACAACTATATAAATCCCTTGTGCTAGCTAGAATCGATTATGGAGCACGTATATATGGCCAAGCTAATATGTCAGCAATAAAACTTTTAGACACAATCCAGACAACAGCTCTCCGAATCGCTACAACAGCGTTCCGCACTACTCCAATAGACAGTCTATGTGCGGAAGCAGCTGTTCCCCTACTTCACTACCGTCGATTACTCGCTGCCTCTAATTTTGTTATCTCAGCTGCCCAAAACCCCAGTATACCTATATATGACTATCTCTTTAACGCAAACAATTCACCAAACCATGATCAGGCACCAAAAATTGACCTGTCAAAAATACAACACCCACCCTCTCTTAACCATATTTTCTGAACCTCCACCCTTTGGTCTCTCAAATTCGTGAGATCCGATTGGATTTAACAAAATTTCTTAGACCAGCTGATAAAAATATAATTTTCCGAAAATTATAACTAATCCTCCAAGAATACCCTAACCACATCCAATGCTACACCGATGGCTCTAAAACCCCAAAAAGAGTGGCTTGTGCGTACTCTCTGAATAAAAAAATATTCTCACATCGCTTAAGCAACCGTCTATCTATCCTATCTGTAGAACTAACAGCTATCTTATTATGTCTCCAATATTTCTTACTCCACTTTCAACAAAACCTAATAATCCTGTCTGATTCTCTTACGTCACTCCAACTACTAGAAGATCCATTTCCATCAAACCCAATTGCTCAGTGCAATAAAGTGATTCTAAATACTATGCATCTACAGTTTATTTTAACAAAATTTATCTGGATCCCAGGCCATGTAGGAATTCCTGGACATGATATGGTGGATCAACAGTACAATTTCTATGCTTATTTGTCCTACTGCTGAAGACCTCAAACAATATTATAAAGAGCTAATACTTTCTATGTGGAAGCAGCATTGGCATAACATAGAAAGCAATAAGCTTCGAGACCTCCAAGAAAAGCGGATACCGTGGAACTCTTCAAACCGAAAGTCACGTCAAGAAGAGATAGTGATTACTCGGCTACGTACTGGACACACGCGACTTACTCACTCCCAGCTCTTATCAAATCTGTTCCCTCCCGACTGTCCTTATTGTGGTGGCAAAGAGGGCTTAACGGCTGATCATATTTTCACATGCTTAAAGACAGCTTCTCTTCGACTCTCTCTCCATGTTCCTTCAAACCGTGTTCTAGCTCTTAATGATTCCTCCAACTCCATAGATAAAACAATAAATTTCCTTAAACAAGTCAAACTTTTCCATCTCACTCATTTCCTTCCTAATTGAGCCGTGAAGCCCTCTGTGTAGCTATGTGGCTCATTAATTGAATAATAAAAAAAATAAATAAATAATCGCAACACAACTTAATACTACGACTGAAGCATCTTTTTTTATTCTTTTTGGATATGATAAAAATTGTTCGACAGAAATATTTCTGTCTCCTCCAAATAATTGGCTATTTGAATTTTAGAAAACTTCAGTTTCTAAACCACTTTAATCCGAAACCAAGCTAAAAACGTACACTTCTTTCTGAATTTTGTGTGATGTTAAGTTTTCTAAAAATAGATTATAATCCTTCTTCATTCTTAAAAATCCGAAGATTCAAAAAAAATGAAACAACCTTTGTAAATATTATAATACGGTAAACCCATTTATTACGATGATATAGCACTTCAGTCATATTTTGACAACAATTTTCAATCACTTTTCTCCACTTAAAGTTCAATTTTTCAAAAAATCTTTTTCATTTGATATTTTCGGTATATGATGTGTTCAAATGGGCTTTCTGATAATCAACACAAATGGTTTTGGTGAAGCGTATAAAAATTTTATAAACCTTTTTGACACTTTTAGTACATCATGCGAGGTATCTTCATACGAAATTACAATTTGGTAAACCAATTTGTGCCAAAAAAATAACAGTTTGTGTATTTTTTTGGAAACGGTTTTTACCCTCATTTCACCTCTTAAAATCTGAAATTTCAAAACACCGTTTTTATTTGACATCCTCAGTAAATACACTGTATTCGCATGAAATTACACGTGATAATCATGATTAGTAGTGTGATTTTTGGTTTCCTCAAAAATGAGTTTCTGCCCTTTTCCTCCCTTAAAATTTTGGGGATGGAAAAAAAATTTTGCACACTTTTGATACACCACATAAGGTATCTTCATGCGAAATAAAAATTATGAAGACCCATTTTTACCAAAACTATAACAGCTGTGTATTTTTCGGGAGACAGTTTTTAGCCCTTTTTCACTCCTTCAAGTTCGAATTTTTAAAAAAGTGTTCGTTATTTTCGGTATATACATTATATTCGCATGAAATTACACGTGATAATCGGACTGTAGCGTGATTTTTAGTTTTCTAAAAAATGGGTTTTTGCCCTTTTCCGTTCTTACAATTTTGGGGTTTGAAACGACTCATAGCTTTCATTTTGATATAATGTAAATTTTAAATGTGGCGAACGTGTGCACGGAAATGTAAATGTGTGCCAATTACTTATCGGTATTTGCCAAAATAAAATTTGTAGTCTGTAATAATAAGTTTTGTACGCATACTTCATTATTAACGGCTAATGGTAATATTAATAATATATACAATATATAATCTAGGTGGACAACTATTTGAATTTAGTTTTTATGTTTCCGCATTTTAACAGCATTTTTATTAAAAGACGAAGCGGCACGTGTGTCTAAAAATCGGATGAAGAAAATTCATTTCATTTTCCACGAAAAATCAAAGTACACACTACGTATACACAGATAGATGAGTGCTCAAATTGAATTTTGCCGCTTTCAACAGAAGATATTGCTAGCTTTTCAGTATACGGCTATTGTTGAAAATATAATAAAAGACCGTCCCTTCGCGTTTGTTATATACTGGTGTAGGAATGAAGTACCATTTAGTCGGACGATGTAGTAATAACCGATGTTGTGTGCTGCTATGCAATCTTTTCTACTGCGGCCTGTGTATCCCTTTAAAATTAGTTTCCCCTCTTTCATACCGCTTTTATTTCCCCGCCTATCGAGTAATAACCACTTTCGACTATTCTTCATTTCGTCCGATGCTAAATTAAAACGTTCGAGCGAATGTTAAGGAAACGAGAACTGAAGATGAACAGAGTGTTTCGAGTATAAACTTTCCGATACTACCAGTACTGCAAATTGTAAGTTTAAGTCATTTGCCTAACTGTTCTCATTTACCAGTGTGCAGAATGGCCAAAAAAATCGTAATGTACACTCTTCGTAATATTCAAATAATGAGACGAATTTTACAATAAACCGGTGGTAATAAAGGTTAAGATGTATTTTCGATATTAATAAATCCCCGCTGCTCCGATAAATTTCAACCTGTTCACTGAGTCTCGTTATTTCGAACCGATTTCAATTTAATTAAAATATCGATTCTCGCATCAGCGTTTTTTTGTCGGCTTCTGGAGAGTTTTTCGTTTTTAATCAACTTATTTTAGGGTTACCTGCGAACAGTGTTCTTCTGAATATCTTCCGTTCACCCCTCATCTTCGCAGATTGTCGTATTCTTGGTTAAAGGCGAATGCAGCTTTGCCGATTGTTCCTTTATGTGTCGCAGTCTACGTATTAGTGTCTTAAGCATTGCTCAAACAACCTTCTGCGGGTAATCGAGAACTCTGTTTCAACAATTACTTGTAACTCATGATTTTTAGGCAAAATATCAGAACAAACGTGTACAGAAATTGAACGTATGAAAAGGTAAAGTCAAACTTGTAAAAGCCACGCAGCAAAGAACTAAAAAGGTATAAATAAGAAAAACTGCGATGCACGGATCCGGTTTCAGCCGAAGAAACGGATCTTTAAGTAGTTCATATGTTCACGTCAGGCATGATTGTGCTACAAAATGTTTAACAAAAAGACAACCTCGTGCGAATTAATCTTTCATCAACTGTTTTCAGTATTATCGAAAAAGAACCGATAAAAGTAATTATAATATTTTTTATTTTTTTTTGATTAAAATTTGTTTTTCTGAAAAACGTGGTAATGATAATATCGTGTCTGAAACGGCTTAAGGATTAATGAACAAATAAATGATATAAATGAAATAGCTCATTATAAATAAATTACGGACACAACTGCGTTTGAAAGAATTCTATTAGTTTAACGTTTCGGACAGCTTACGCCGACCATCACCAGAAGCGAACTAGAGTAACAGAGCGAAAATTACGATCGACAATAGCGACAAAAATGAAAAACATATATCACGAAAAACCCAAGTCGATAAGCATATCTTTTTTTTTTTTTTTTTGCTACACCAGTCGATGATGACTACTATTGGCACTGTTGACACTATACTAAAAAGAAAAACATAAATTTAAGAATATTATCTATTCCCCCAGCGGATCAGAGACAACAGCGAAACATACAATAACTGCAGCGAGACTTACAATAACTATTAACCAATGCTGTCTTATATAAACAAACGCATAAGAAAGATTTATATAGATTAATATGTAACGCTAAACGATTATGCGGAATACTACATGACGACGTATCTGCTGTTGTAAACTTTCCCTAGTCATCCGTTTGCCAAAACGTCTCTACACCATGTCCTTTTCGGTCTCCGGTGTATGCAACCCGGAAGGCTCATCCGCCTCATGCTGGCCATATTCGGGTTATCGTTAACTGCCAACTTATTGTAGAACTTGATATATAGTTCTTTATGCACATTTTTGACATATGGAACGTTTAGATCCTCATGAATGGTTTTATTTGACACGTAATACGGAGCGTTAACCATCTGCCTTAATATTCGTGACTGTAGTTGCTGTAGTCTTCTGATGTTGCTCACTGCTGAAGTTCCGTATACTTCAAGCCCGTATCTCCAAAATGGGGCTACAACCGCCATGTAAACTAGTCTTTTACACCTTAGGGTGACCTTAGATTTTCTATTAAAGATACACCCTAGCACCTTGATTCTGGCAATGACTTTTTGTTTGCAGTTTGCATCTTGAGCTCCCCAAGTAAGTCGACGATCTAGTACCAATCCTAGGTATTTAACGGTGTTGCAATTACCCAGCGCTTGCCCATTTAAGTATAAGGGAGGGCAGTTCCCTCTATTCAGCGTGAAGGTGACCTGCTGACTTTTTAAATGAATAATTTTAATTTTACATTTACCGCCCAGTCCTAAATTTTATTCAGGTGTTCTTGGACTAGAACCGAAGCGCAAGTCAGATCCTAATGCGCTCCCAGTATACACGTGTCATCAGCAAATGTTGCGGCTACTGTTGTTGTTAAAGCTGGAATATCTGATGCGTAGATCAGATACAGTAGTGGTCCTAAAATACTGCCTTGCGAAACAGAGGCTCTAATAGCAAATTTGTCCGATACAATTGAGCTAACTCGAAAAGTTCTGTCCGATAGGTATGCTGCCATTACCTGGAAGATATTATTTGGTGTCACTGGTTTAAGTTTGAACAACAGGCCGTGATGCCACACCCGATCGAAGGCCTGCTCAATATCGAGAAACGCCGCACAGCATTACCATCCTCTTTCTAAGGTTGCTGTTATTTTATCAGCTATTCTATGGACCCGATGAATAGTAGAATGGTTCGTGCGAAACCCAAACTGGTGACTTGGAATAATATTCGCTTCTGCTATAGAATTTAATATCCGCTCATGCAAAATCATTTCGAATATTTTAGATGAGGTATTCAATAGACTGATCGGCCTATACGAAGACGGTTCGCTAGGATTTTTATTTGGTTTCGAGATTAAAAGGACAATCGAATCCTTCCAACATCTAGGATAGTAGCCCAATCTTAGGATGGCGTTGAAGATATAGGTAAGCATAAGAATTCCCTTATGCGACAACTTTTTCAATATTTCACCAGTAATCATATCCTCTCCTGGGGCTTTTTTTGCCGGAATTTTTTTAATAATAGCCTGTACCTCACTTGGCAGAATTCGTTTGGTCGGAAGCGTTAACTGCATGGGCGCGCATAGGCCGTCACTAACTATTTTATCATTATTACCATTGCCTATGTTTCGATGCGGTTGGAATGTATTATATATATGTTCGCCAAACACCGTGGCCTTTTCCTCATCTGACTTAGCCCACTCACCATTTGACTTTTTAATCGGGTGCGACATTTTTAATTGTGTAAGGTATGATTTTGTCGTTTTCCATAACGATCTGTCTTCCGGATTAAGCGAAGAAAAGAATTCAATGTATCTATCGCTTTTATACGCATCTATTTCGGCTCTTAATTTCCTATGTAGCTTATTATATTCCCCCTTATAAAATGGTGTTCTATTGCGTTGCCATTTAACACGAACATTCCTAGTTTTCTGTATTAATAATCTTATCTTCAGGGGTACATTATATACATAATTTGAGGATGCCCATGTTTGAGCTGGAGTAGCTACACCACAAGAGTTCTGGATATTTAGTGCAATAGCCTGGACAGCTGCATCAATGTCCTCGGGACATTTTAGGGGCACGTTTAAATCTATAGATTTATTTACTTCGTCAGCAAAAGTTAACCAGTTCGTTCTAGAGCTTGTAAGTCTTGAATGCTGATGAGCGAGCATTTGTTTTCACACCAAAACATGCGATGACTGGAGCATGGTCCGAATTTAGCTGCGGCTCTATTTTGCAGTCCACGTACAAGTGATCCAATCCCTTTGTTATTATAAAGTCGAGGACACTTGGCAATCTATTGGCGTGCGCAGGCCAGTAGGTTGGTTCCTCTGGCGCGACTATACGTAAGTTGTTGTCTTTAATTACTCTATTTAACATAGCTCCTCTCCGATCATTCCTTACTTATATTAATTTCAGTTAATACAATTACACTTAAAAATTACCTGTGAATGTAAGTTATAAACTCATCCCAGTTACGTCTCACAGTTCTTATGTTTAAGTGTAACACATGAAATAATTCCGTATTAATTTGGAGTGTGTTATTTACAATTTAATACGCTGTTCACGTTATCAATCCATTTTTTGATACTACTAAAATTCTTACACTGCGATACTGGATTAGAGAAGTCATATAAGCGAGATATTGTACTTATTTAATTCGTATTTTTCCTCCTTAATCGGATTTTTTTTTTTTTTTTATATATATGTATATATAAAATTGGGATGGTGACGACGTTACTGGAAAGTTAAATAACGGGATAGAGGGGGTGAATTGGTCACATTTCGCTGAAAATTAAGCTGTCGCATATTGTAATTCGGAACACGGTTATCGACGTTACACTGTTAATCACCGTACTTAACAGATATACACAACAGTCTATATACATTACTTTACATCTATATATACATACATATACCGTCATATATATATATATCCACATAAATATACATGAAACCGCCTCCTTCGCACACCTGTATTTTAAATAGATATGCACAATTCCGCATACTGACACATACATGACAGACGACCGCCCTGTAAACAATATACAAGTATAACGCGAAATATGTATCTACATCGGGAAAAGAGAACGAAATACCACCGCCACCAGAAATCCCTTAAAATATAGATACATCTCCGGCGTGACTGATGCACTTGATGCAAAATCGCGCTCACGCTTTTCTCTCTCATCTACATCATTTCGTTTCTTACGCCCGTTCCTTCTTCCTCTACCGTAACTAAATCGACTGGTTGAAAATATATACATTATACACTCGCACACTGTCACACTATTATCACCTCCTTCACATACATCACTACCATATAACCACAAAGCGGTTGTTCCGAGGACGAGCTGCCACTTTCATCTTTAAACTTTCGCATTGCTTCTTATATGTTAATGAACGGTCAAGGATTACACCGAAATATTTATGTTCACAGTGGTTCAGAAGTTGTCCACGCCATGTTAGCCTTAGCCTACATTTCGATTGGGCATTCTTCAAGTGGAATGTGGAAACCTGGGCTTTTTCTGGGTTTGGGTTTAAACTATTAGTTCTTTTTGCGTTAGTTCCGCGGATTTCTGGGATGAATCTACACCGCGGACTAGAAAGAGTTTGTTCACCTTAATGCAACCTGTATTCAGCGCGTTTCCTTGGATGAGGTATCAACTTTTTTAATGTGACTTTCCCCGCATTAAGCATCGTTATTCTGCAGACGAGAAAGTTAACATTGATCTCTGTTTAAAAGATGCAATTTTCCGCAGTTCGCTGCTTCCCTCTTTTCTACTTTCATCTTAAGATTTTCCGAGTTTCTTATCGAACAATTAGCGACCGGTCGACGGTTTTAGCGATCGGTAGTTTTTATTTTTGCGTTTTTGGTCCCGGGTTATTGTTGGATTAAATCGGATTAGATGCGGCGATTACCTTTTTTTTTCTTAATCTGCAATTAAGGGTAATTATGAATTGCGCCGTAATGAAATGTTAAAATTACGGCTTTAAACTGCACAAGCTAGTTGCCATACTTCCACACATTTTATTACGAAAATAATTTTGTCTACCAACAGTTTTTGATATTTCAAACTTTAACTGCCAGATTATATAGAATTTTTTGATGCATCGAGAGGTGCATAAGCACTTTCGAAAGGTCAAAACTAAATTCGAAAAAACAATTACCGAATCGGATAGTGTCGTTTTTGCAATTTCGCATAATTAGCTTTAGCCGCATGAGACTTTAAGTTTTACGGTAAAACAATGTTTCCGGATATTCTAATACTACACGGGAACATTCATCTATCTAATCAAGTGACTACCGAAATAGAATATGCAGTTTTCCGTTCCGCCACGTGCTACACATTTTATCCGGTTTGGCAAGAAAGTTGACACAAAAAAAAAATGTAGTTTTTTTTTTTTTTTTTTTTTTTTTTGACGGTGGAATACGCGTATTTTCATGGCGAACGTAAAATTATCCATTATGCCAATGGAGTCCTCCATTTGTAACATATTCGCCGATACCTATTGTCATCCGATGACGACACACATTTATCATAATTCACTGAGAAACGGTTTTTTTTTTTTTTTTATTCGTCCGGCTATTATAAATGTTTAGCGGGTCATAAAGTCTCTGAAAAAAGAGAAACAATTTTTCACCCCGTTTCGGAATACACTCCGAATGAACGTTTACAAGGATTTAAAATGAAAGTGAGCAGGGAACAAATTCGGCTAATTCTTGCTTTTTTTAAACATTTTTTTTTAATATTTTCGCATTCAGTTGATTAATTTAGTAAATTTCTAAAACTGTCGTTTTTTTTGTTTTTGTTTTTTTTTTTTTTGTTTTTGTTTTAAATACCGTAGTTCCATCAACTTGAATAAGTTATTCGATAAAGTTATTGCAGCGTAACATTAATCTCATTGTTGACGCGAAAACTTTTTTTCACTCTGCAATTCTGAAGAAAGGAAATTTATATTTTTTAATAAATTGCAATGGATGATATAGCCTTTGTGAACATCAATCGTCGGCCTTAAGGTTAAGAGAAAGTTTATGATAAATTTTGAAAGATGGTGCTAACGTGTGATGTTCTCTGCGAATAATCTTCACAAGAACTTTTAGCAAAAAGAAGAACATTCGTTTATAAACATTTTTTGCGTACAAGTCGCATATGTTTTTTGCAGTTTCGATGAAAGTTGTTTTTCAGACGCATTTAAAGTAGTAATTTCGTTTTATACGTGTTAAGAAACGCTCGATAGGAAAAATTATAAAAGAAAAAACTCAAATAAAATTTATCCACTTTACGTCACTACATGCTTATATAGCTGGAGAAAAAGAAAAAAGCAAATAATGTATGCGTTATGAAATATGAAATTCTGGAATTATTTTTCACCGATGGCGAATATGTTTTATTCTTTCTGCGTTGGTATCGTTTATACAACAGGTTTTTTCTAATCGTTTAGTATTGGGATGATGGAACTTACGAGTATGGTTCCGCACAATTTTCAAGTTCTTTTTTTAATTTTATCTAAAATATGCATGACTTGAAGCAGATTTCGTTATGCATATTTTAGGGTAGAGATTTTATCTTCTATCTTTTTTATATTACTGAGCGCAAGACTACACTAGTGTAGGGCCTAATATTTTAAGTAATTTTTGTATGGCTGTTAATTCGATTTTTAAAATTTAAAACGGGATTCATATTTTGACTTTAAAAGTGAGCATACGGGCGAAAATATTACCGAGTAGTGTAAAAATAATCGACAATTCGTTTCATCAATCAACTTTTTAGAGAATTTATTATCGATTTTTCCTGCTGAAATTTTAAGGTTCGACGATAGATTTTTAATGTATTTCGCGCTTGGTTGCGAAGCGAAATTTGCATTTTGCTAAGATTTCTAAATGCCGTCATCGGAAATGTTAATTTTTTATCTATTCCAGATAGCTCACTGTCGATTTATGTTCCACGTAGCCAGCCAAAATGTTAACAGGATTGCACGTACCCTGTAAAAGTTAACTACCCTGTAAAAATTATTATTTCGGATTTATTTTTATTTAATTTTCGATTTGTTGTGATGTTTCATAATTAGGTTTTTTCGATTCGTTTAGGTCGGTGTCTGTTCCGAGTGATGCTGCTGCTATTGGTACCATCAGCACAAAGGTCGACGAAATTTTTTATTTTTCTTCATGCGGGGTACATCGTTCAAGTGGATAATAAATAAATGTAACTCCAATAATGGGTTTTTTCTCGGATTTTGTTCTTAGATTTATAATTTAAAATAACGAATGTGAGAAATATTTTTATATGCGAAATTTTCACCATTATTCTTCAAATTAATTCCAGTAAGGAAAGTTATTTTCTTTTTCTGTAAATGGAGTCAGTTGTTCTAATAATTAATTGACAGCGAATAGGGTAACACTTCAGAATAACAGGTGCGATAGAGTAACATAATCCAATTAAACTGATTAAAAACAGTTTTCAATACTAAAAGAGGGAATTTCGAACATAGCCAGAAAATACGTTTATTACCTTTCAGTATCGTTTTAATACTAAATATTTATTTTTCATTTTTTCTTCTGATAGCGAACCGCCTTTATTCCAATTAATTAATAAATTAACCTTAAGTTACTCTAGTACGACCAATTTTGTTGTTGTTGTTGTTGTTGTTGTTGTTTGTTTTTTTTTTGTTTAAACCATTAAACGGTTCTTTATAAATGATCTGTGAATCATTTTGCTGTAATTCACTTTAATAACCGGAACTCATAAATCTTATCAAAAATATCAGTCCCCGTTTTTTATCATTTGTTTGATAAAGTTCAACTGTGCAACCCCCCCCCCCCCCCCCTTGGTTGTATTATGGTTATCGCTGTCTTTAAATCTTTGTTTACTGGCCCGTCGCTTCGCCATTCTGAGTCCTTCCGCCTTCCTTCCTTCTGCACTATTTTTTCTGCCGAGTCGATTGCCATCATTCAGGCTATCTCTTTTATTTTCTCCTTAAGCGATCTTTCCCAATTCCTCATAATTTCGGACTCCAAAGGCATCCTTCAAGTCCTATGCTCTCTTCTCCTTCACATTCCTTTGATAGTATTATTCTCTCAATTCGTTCTCTTACCTCCACTCTGCAGTCATCCCGCTCTATTCTTATTGATTTTTTATAGATCCCCAGTCGTTCCGGAATTGACAGTAATGACGTAACTGATTCTTTGGCTCGTTCTACTGGTCGCTTTGATTCATTCCTCAACTATTTCCCTTCTTCAGATATCCTTTCCCAGACTTTGGCGGAATATTTATCCCACCCTATTTTCTAATCGTCATTCGCATTACCGTTTTATTCAGCCGATTCCTCGTTCCTTCTCTTGGTTCCATTCGTCGCTCCTCTATTGTCTCCCTAATTCGTCTCCGGATCAATCATTCTCTCCTCCCCTCCTCTCGTTTTCGATTTGCTCTGTCGCCATCTCCTTATTGTTCTCTTCACGATTGTGATCCTCCTCGTGTATGTGCTGCTGATCACATTTTCTTCGAGTGTCTTGCTCTCCGTAACGAAGGCTCCCTTTTATACGGCCATCTCTTGTCATCAGGTCTCCCTACTCCCTATAACGTTTCCTTTATCCTTTCCGTTCCTTCATCTGCTGTGGTGCCTGCGCTGCTGTTCTTTGTTACGTCCATTATTTCGGACCGCCTAGCTTTTTAGTTTTTTAGCTTAGCTTTTCCTGTTGTTGAGTCAATGCCGCTGGGCTGGTGCGCCCGAAAAAAAAAAAACAAAAAAAAAAACGTATTAATTTAGGTACATGCCGGACACGTTAAACGGTGAAGGTGTGAACAGTGTTAAACTTCCCCGCTCGATATCGGTTCAGCAGTTAAAAGTGTAGTTAACGGCGCAAAATGATTACATAAAAATAAAACATCTTAACGCGTATTTCTCCGACATCTTTTAACACTCTCTTGGCTACTTCGAATAATAATATTATCTCTACGGCAATTAATGATGATCAGATTGAAACGGGCGCAACGTCTGTACACACACTACCCTGGGTAATTCGAATATTCGCGATAACATAGACGAATCTAATAGCATTTACCGAATAACTATGAAGAGCGAATCGTTGCATTAGTCAAAAGTTTCGAGAATAGGAATATCGCTTAACTTTCATCCGACGGCTTTGGTTAGATTCCAAATTGTTTTACAATAAAGTTACTGGTGCCTGTTCAATTAGTCGATCGGGGAAAAATTTAATCAAATTAAATTTTACATCTACAAGAAATGCCAAACAGCCTTCATTTGCAGTTAAAATACAAATAGTTTAAAATGCGAGACATTTATTCTTCAATCTGTGATATTTCGCATCGGTATAATTGAGAACACTTCTTTCGATTTATCTATCGTGTTTATCCGAGTTATCGATCTGCAGCAGTATTCGGAGAATGTAAAAGCGTACCGCAGATAACACCTTCATCTCTTAATGATTGATCCGGAAACAAACCCAAAAGCATGCCAAAACTTCCTTCGTTTTGGCCATTTTAGTTTTTGCCTGCCCGACGCCCTGTCAAGGGTGTGCGGCTAACTTTACAATTTTTTACTGCTGTAATAAAGTCGTTTGTTCATCATACATCCGTCACCGTCATCTAGTAAAACGGTACAGCCCGTTACCACTAAGTTCTTTGTAACGGAAACCCTAAACCCTAATTGTGAGGTTTATAAAGTCCAAGTTGAAATTCATAAAATCGCGAGTTTGATAAATTCCGAGAGAGGCGATTAAGAAAGCACGGGCATGTAATATGACCCCAAGGGACCGAAAGTGCCTCGTTGCCATCAATAGCGTATAGATTACAAGTGTCCGGCAAGAGACCAGTTGGAAAACCAAAACGGCAGCCGATTTCCAAGGCACTCTGTATTCGATCCAAGCTTGGTAATAAATCGTAACACCCGGAGGAGTTCAATTAAAGAAGCAGATCCTGCACCAGCGGGAAATTGCCATCGATGAAGAAGAAGAAGAATAAGAATATTTCTAAAATAAACTCTGATTAATCTCCCCAGTTCCTTTTGGACTTATTAAACTCATTTCTTCGCTCCTGCTTCACTCCTTCTTGGAATACCTTTATCGTCATTCCGATCCCTAAATCTAATTCTTCTGCACTTTGTCCCAACTTCTTTTGCTTCTTGCGTTAGAAGACTTTTCGAAAGTTTAGTTAATAGACATTTCGTTTGGTAGCTGGAACACAATAATTTGTTGTTCAACAACATATTTGGTTTCCGTCCAGGGCACTCTCCTCGGCCATATATATATATGTATATATATATATCAGTAAAAAAATTCTTATTGCTTACTTTGTGGACATCGCCACTGCTTTTGACAATATCCACCTTCCTGCCCCTTTTGCTAGAACCATCATTCTTCTCTACGCTAGCACTAAGTTAATATTCCGCGGATTACCACAAAGTTCTCTTGTCTTTGTCCAACTCTATTCAATATCTACTGCATCAATATCCTTGCCTTTAAATTCTTCTTCCCTTTTCTAGGGTGACGATATCCTTACCTCCTTTTCCCATCGCGACACGTCCTCCGCTACCTCTTAGCTCCAAAAATCTTTAACATCAATGGAGAGGATTCTTTATCAAATATCCATCTTTCCATCCCAATCACTAAATCCTATGTTGCTGTCTTTTTACACTTTGTCCTTTAGACTTATCTTTAATTAATTTCATCTTAAATAGTGATCCCTTTTTTTTCTTATTTTGTTATTTACACATTTATCTGGCTAGTCGTATGTCGTTCCATTATCACATTAGCCATCTCTTCTTGCACTCTCTGAAAAGGCTCATCCCAACAAAGTCTCTCTCTCTCTCTCTCATATATTAACGGGTTGTGGGGGATCCTTGCATCTTGCTAATGTTTTACAAATCTCTTCTTCACTCCATTTTAGATTACTGCTGTTTTATCTATGGAAATTCTTCCAGAATTCTTCAAACTCGATCGTATCTAGAATATATTTAATATATTTGTTTTTACCTTTGTCTGGGAGCTAGAAGATCGACTTTAATCCGCGCCTTACATGCTGAATCTTTCGTTTTTCCACTGTTCGTTCGAAGATTTTATCTGACTACCGTTTTCTAATCAAATGACTACCTACTTCTTCTTTCATTCTTTTCTACTCCTACCACAACTGTCGTTTCTCTGCCAATAAAGCTTCAATATTGTCTCCCATTTCCATTCACCATTTTCAGTTTTTTCCATATATGTATTCTCACGAGAAGTCGCCATACTTTTCTTTCAGCTTTTTCACCCTCCTACATCCTATTAATTGTTTTTATTCCACCATTTCTACCAAACCTAATCCTTAATATATTGCTAAATCAAAGTTTTTAAATATCCCGCTCTTTCTCGTTCCTAAACGCTTTATGCACCGATGGCTTCAAAGGACCCAGTGGAGTTGGTTCAGCATTACTTTGTTAAAACATTTAAACTTCCTTCTGTTCCATCGTCTGCTGATTTTCTGAGGACCTCCCTTTTTATCACTTCTTCTTAAGTTTCCCCTAAAGTCCTTATTATTTCAGATTCTCGCGGTGTATTACAAGCCATTTCATCTCCTGTTTCTTCTCCCGCTACTGATTATGTAACCTTTCTCGTACGCCCCCTCATCTGCAACATTTTTATTTTTTAACCCATCCCAACTGATCTATTACGAATTCCAGGGTACTTTGAAATCGAAGGTAATGACTGAACCGATATGCTCTCTGTTCGTTTTCTTATACCGGTGCATTTCTCAGCGTAGTTTCATTTCACAATATTACTCTCCTCTCCGCAGCCGTTGAAACCATGGTTTAACCCTTATTTCTCCTTATTTTCAAATCCTGAATTTTTTCATCGCTTTGTTCAACTAAATCTACCATCTTATCCCCGGGTTTTCAATTTATCCTTTACACGGCATTCAACTCTTTCTACAATCTGCCGCTTGTGCTTTGGACACAGTTTGTTTCTTGTAGCGCTTTTACACTTTTCTCTAGTTTCCCCTTCAGCCCTTTCCATCCGTCTTCTCGCTATTTATATATTATGCAGATCACCAATTTGATTCGAATCCTCCTGCGTCGCTTCCGAACGTTCCTCTTTCCACATTTCACTTTTATTAATCGGCCTTCTAATTTCTTTTTGTACATTTGTTATTTATTTCTCGTCGTTTCCTTCGGTTGTTCCATCATTCAAGTCCTTTTTAGCTTCTATATCTGATCGTGTAAACATCTGACACCATCGCTTCTTCTTTTCTCACTTCTTAGGTTAATGTCTATTTTGAGGAACCTGCAAAAAAACAAAAAAATTAGTTCGGTATCAAAAAGTAAACTGTTTCTTATGGTACACCAAAAGCGAACCAATAACGTTTTTTATTAACTTTTATATTCTACCCATTAGGTGAGACCGTAAAAATCGAGTTCGTAGAGTACCAACAGTATCTACTCTTCAATAGAAAACAAAAGAAGGTGAATTACTTCACAACTCTTGAAAATTAAAAAAAAAATCTATAAAGAAATTTCCTCATTCATTTTTTAGCGTCAGAGTGAAATAAAAACTCATATGTATGCACATAGTGGTCGAAAAATGATGTCTGGCAGTTTACATTTAGTTTTCAGTGCAGCAGCGTAAAGAGAGAAATAAAACCTGTTCGACTGCGTTTTTATTTTATTCTGGGGATGCTTGCGATTAATTCATATCGGTAGCAGCTGTTAAATTTACAATAGCTCCACGTTCCCGTTGGAATGTAAATTTAATTTTAATGATCGCGTTTCGAAATTCAGACTGGTGAATTTTAACAACTTGTTCCATTAAAAATTGAAAGGAAAAATCACAACTGCCCACAGAATTGTATTTGCTAGATGTGGAAGCTTTAAAGTGCGAAAAAAAATCGGATTTTCAATTGAAAATAAACCTCGCGTCTCGTTTTTCAAAAGTACCTTAACGTAACGAAAACTCATTTCAGCGAAAAAATGTCATGAATACTGTAGCGAATTAAAGTTATCCGGAATGAGGTAAAATTAATTTAAAGTTAGGACGTAAAATTTAACAAAATCGACACGTAAAACCAGTTCGAGTATAAAATTTTATTGTTATATGCGTTATTGTCTAATTCGCAAGTTCCAAAATGTGTTGAAAGTGTTTTTTATAACGTAAATTTTAGCAACATGTCACAAGTACAACTTGAAATATTCCGAAAGAGTCATTTCACGCCGGATTATTCAAGACAAGTCAAGGTGATGAAACAAAAATGACTTTCATACCGAATCAGTCTAAAGTGTTTTGCTGTGTCTACAATCAGTTTTATGAATTCCGTTTTGTGAATAACGCACAACGATCGTAAGGTGCACATAGTAATTGTAAAAAACGTACAATACATTTTAATTTCAAAAATAATCAAAACGGCTATTAAATTCGTTTCAGTTTATGTAAATATTGATTCCGAATTCGTTTTGACTAATGAAGACTTTAACATATTCAAGTCCATCAGACTGACTAATTCAATTGTTGTCTCGAAAGAATATGTATGTGAGCTGATGCGCCTAAATGTAATTTTAATGATTGAAGTAGACAGACTTGAGCTGTCTTGATTAAAAACGGGCCTGAAAGGTTGTAACATGAAGTACACAGTCTACATTACTGAAATTATACGTATATTTTACACGAATATTATTACTCTTCAATAATTCGTAGAAGCAGCAAATACGGAACTACCAACTTCTAAGCGGCAGAAATAAATTCTCACCATAGGCTGCATGCGAAATGTGCAAAAGAGAAAATTAAAACTACATAGCCTTAAAGAATTACCCGCAAAGCCAAAGGGTTTATTATGTACCTGTAGAATCATCGATGTTGTACCCAAATATATGAATCGACGAGACGTGGAAAAAATGAATTACAGATAAAAAGTGTATTTGAAGCTAAATTCAAATCGTAAGTATAATACAGTGCGCAAAGGAATCGGCAATGTCTTACGGCTTGGATATTACGGTGCCGTTGCTGGTGAGTGATGCAGGAATGAAATTAGAATTAACACCGTTTATAGTTTTTATTTTTAGCCATACATTTTTGTTAGAAGAGGATTCGGAAGTGGAATTTATAAAAGTAAACCAAAATTCTTGCTTCTTCATATGCTCGGCATTTTTTGAATGTGATAGGATCTGGCAAAGATTTTGTTGATTTGTATTTTCTTAATGCTCTTTTACGTTGACGGATAGCGTCTGCTTTACCGTTGCACCACCATGGGACCCTTCGAGGACGACACCAAGATGAAGTCGTAGGAATTGAATTATCAGCAGCTGTAAATATAGTATCAGTAAGTGTTTGATAAAGGTTAACATGAAGTATCAATTATCTCTCTATAAGACTTCCAGTCCGCTTTATGAAACTTATAATGAATATTTTGAGGGGAGTATCGCATTAATGAGGGAGAGATAGACTGGATACTGATTGAGAAGTGATCGCTTGATCAAGTGTCTTGGAGCACAGGGGAGCGTAATTTTGGGAAAATAGATAGAGAAACAATTGCTAGGTCTTTGGTCGAAAATGTATTATGAGCGGAACTGAAGTAAGTGTAGTCTGGTGGTGGGAGAATTACTAGGTCATTATATCATATCAGTTTATTGATTACGGAACCATGGTTATTAGTGGATGGTGCACCCCACAGTGGGAAGTGAGTGTTGAAGTGTCCAAGTAGGATTACTGGAGCCGGACACTGGGTTAGGAGGGTCTGAAGTTCCTTTAGGTAAATAGGAACATTTGGGAGGAAGTAACAGTTACACATTGTCATAGGTGAACATGAAATATGTTGTAGGTGTACGGGCACTGCTTTTGACCGTAGTGATGTATTGGCGTTGATATGGTTTACTGGGATTGTCATGCGAACAAGGGTTGCTACACCTCCACTAGCTCTATGACTTCTTTCACTATCATGTCAGAAAATAACATAGTTTTTCACCGAAGGGTTGTTTTAAGTGTGGGTCTCTTGTAGACACACTACTAGTGGGAGATAATTCGAAATTAGCTGTCGTAATTCAGCGCGTTGGTTGTAATAAACTCTGCATTTCCACTGCACGATAGCTCCTTTGTTCGCCATTATTATAGATCAAATTAGAAAAAGGGGGCTAAACGAGTAAAAACATTCTCTAGCATTTTTCTGATGTTTAGTTTATTGGTTGTTGGAAGTCGTCTTCTGATGTGTATTCGCCTTCTAGTGCCAACATGCTTAATTTTTTGATAATTCGCGAACAGCGGTTTTAATCTTTTGACATGTTAAGAAAGGTTTAAAAGCTGACAAAGCGTGCAAAAACCTCTCCTTGTCGGTTGTTGCTTCTACAGCATAATTAATGAAGTCTGCTTTTGTAGGTACGTTATTAATCAAATCATTAAATTCATTTTATGCCAATTAGAAAGGTCGTAGTTCAGCATCAAACAAATATTTACACTTCTCGGTTAAGTTTTTGGAAGGCTAGGGTGTTTGAAAAGGAGGCACTTTATTTTTGGATATAGAGTCACCTGTGTTTTCGGTATGGTTTATGATTGCTTCTCCACTCGCTGCAGTAGACTTTAGAGATTTTTCAATCTGCGGTTGTGCTGAGAACGTTCGTTTTTCGTTACAAGTCGAGCTACTTGATGTTGCAGGATGTGGTTGCTTTTGTTTTGCATTTTGCTGGTCGACTTCTGTTTTCATGTTTTGCTGCTGTTGGGTTAGTCTTATTATAGTTGGAACATATGTTACATGGTCGTCTAGTTTCAAGAAGATGCAGTAGTCATGTTTATTATGCTTTATAAGGAAGAATTCTGGTAGATCAGCGTAAATAATTTGTTCGATGTACAGAGCTGTCTTCGTCAACTGATTATACGGCCAAATTCTTCATCGGATGGATTAATTCGTAATGTGGATACCGGAGATACTAATTCTAAGGATAGTATAGATTGAAGTTGTAGAATTAATTTGTTATTGGTGGTAGGAGCCGATACATCGAAAAGTATTAATTTATTAGTTGGATTTTTTATTCGTTGTGCTGTGACTGTTTGGTCTCTTAAATTTATCTCGGCACCGTTGACGAGAAATGTGTCTGTTAACTTTTTAGTTTTGAGAAGAATTACAATTCTGTTTTTAAATATACCATAACCGACAATGATGTTTAATGATCCTCCGACTAGGTCCTTTAGCGCAATAAAATAATCACGGATATCGTGGTTCGTTAAGAAAGGAAAGATTATGCCTTGTTCTTCAGATGTCCAGTGCACGAATTCTTTTATTTGATTTTATTTTCGATGCGAAATAAGCTTACGTAGTATTTGTATTTTTTGGCATTACGACGTCTTTTATAGCGGGTTTGTTATTAGCAGTAATAGCCGCTGAGTTGATGTTATCGGATAACAAGTGTACGATTATTGTTTGCGAGGTCGATGGGGATGTGAGGTTTTGTGTAGCAGCGGAAGAAATGTGTGTTGTCTGTGTCGTCGAAATATGCGTAAAGGTATCGCTGGTAACCGCGTTGGTGATTTTTGGGTTTGTAAGTGTATTCTGTGTGTGTATGTGTGGATTACCTAGTAAATTGATACTATTGACTTTTACAATAGTGAAATCTTTCACTAATAACAATTATTTTACAAGCTGAAATAAGCGTTATATTTCATTTAACACATTTTATCTAAAGAATGACATACAAAAACTTCTATAGAACATATTGTACCGTTTTTCTGGAATTTAGCCTATAACAGTAAATAACGTTTTTCACGAGTAATTAAAAATTAAAAAGTATTACCAAAATGGAAAAGTATTACTGACGAACTACCCGCGATGAAGATATCTTTATAAATGGATTAATTTTATCAGTTGCACCATTCATTTTTTCACTTGCTTGATACTGTATTACTAGGCTTGCTGTCGGATAGGAGAAACAATTATAACTGTCTATTTCCTTCGTTAATGTTTTTTACTTTTTTCCTGCAAATTTATTATAACAAATCAGATGAAAACAATGGCAATAACGACATGTTTTGAGTCTTTTTCTTATATATTTCATTATTTTTTCCTGATGGAAAAAAGAAATGAACAACGCCGGTAAATAAACATCATCTCGTATTTAACAATTTAGGATTTGGGAAAATGAGCAAGTAAGAAATTAATAGACCGATTTAAGTGAAATTGAAATATTCTTCCTTGTCCTTAGGAATTAGTACACCAACAAAAGATGATTCAACTTAACGGAATTTGATAATATTAATATCGATTAATGAGAACAAGTTGAGAAATAATACTTTTTAATTTACTGCATTCGAAAAAAATATACAGGTGTTATAAAACTAATTTATGCTTCAATTATTTTAATCTGAAAGTCCTTACAAGGGATTTCAATTTTTTTGAGGTAGTCTAATATTTTAACTGTTTTTTTTTTAACCCCACCTTTGGGCATGTCAACAAAGGATCTTCGCCCAGAAACGACACGAGGAAGGAAGACCAGTTAAATGCAGATTCGGTCAGCTAGCGATAACATAAAAGAACTGAGAATAGGAACAACGGAGATCAACGGAAACAGTAAGATATACGAGGCACAATAAGGAATAGGTTGAGTGATAACAGATTGGAGTACAAAGAAGTGCGTTTGTTCACGGGGGATGGACATTCAAAGAAGATATGATCAAGATCACAGATGGCTTCATCGTCAAAATGAAGAGGGATAAAGCGAGATGAAAATGATAACGTGAAAAAGAAAGAAGAGTATGATTCAGACGTAAACGGATAATAGGGACAATAACGGAACGGCGAAGAGAACGGAAAATTGTAAAAGCAAGGCCGATTTCAACTGTTTAACCAAGCTCAATTTGATTGCTCAAAATTTAAAATCATACAGAATGTTTTGCCAGAACGTTGATTGCGCGCGCTTACGCAAAGGAAAAAACGCTATTTCAAAAAAAAGATAAATATTTTCAAAACATTTAAATACTCCCTAAAAATTCAATTTACGGTAGTTTGTCCATTGTATTTTTTATTCTGTGCGCAATCAGTATTTATTCGATGAAAATTACTTCCTTCTTTTACTTGTTATAAAAATAAATATAAAATTAGGAGCAAAAGTTTTTATAATTAAAACTAATTAAGAAAATTTTTGAATGAAATCTAGAATCCAACTCTATTTTATTTTTTTCAAATTTATCTTTTAATTTAATTTAATTTAATTTTTTCTTAAATCTGTCATGGAGAGAAATTGTTGTCTAAATTAACTGATATTTTCTAAATTTTTATTAAAATAACACTCCGAATGAACGCGTATAATTATCATTTAGATTCTTTATAAAAATAAATCATTTTTTAAACGATATACGAATCTTCTATCGAAAGCTGCTGACTTAAAAATGAATATTTTATTATTTTGCAAGCGAACTAATTGGTTACCCCGATAATTACTTTACGCCTTGAATGTGATATTAATTGAAGAAAAAAAAATTGAAAATTCACTAACGCTATACTAAATCTAATTCGAAAAAGAGCGAAAGCGAAACGCGTTCCGGCCGGAACATAATGAGATTAAAATTATCTAGGGCGAAACGAGATGGTCCCATGTACGGCAGCTGCGATTAGAAGCACGCGCTAGAA
This sequence comes from Icerya purchasi, assembly GCA_039619475.1. NCBI lineage: Eukaryota > Metazoa > Arthropoda > Insecta > Hemiptera > Monophlebidae > Icerya > Icerya purchasi. The sequence continues at coordinate 77,367,718 of CM077116.1, forward strand.
GGTTAATGGAAAATGAGATAAATTACCATCTCGTAGCTGGAAGGTCAATAGTTTTTCTTGACGTTTAACCTCTTGCGCAACTATAAACAAACGGCTATTACAGAGGAGCGCAGTTTTTTTCTCGTTAGCGAATAAATACGATATACGCAGTGCGTAAATATTAAAAAAAAAAAAATCTCACATTACACATTTCACACAAAATTGATCGATGTACTTTTTTTAACTTCATCGACGTTTATAAAACATGGGATTTAAAAAAATGGCATACTTATAAAATAAATACATGAACAGTAAAATAAAAATGGCTGTTTATAACGCGAAGAAACGAAAAAATTTTACATTTTTTTTCCTCGGGCACGTCAACATTGGAACTTATCCAACGCAGATAATTGCACATTATATACCGAAAAGATCAGAAATTGAGAAGATACAGGAAGCTAACAAAGGAACTATATTGGAAGAAAGGATTGCAAAAATGACGTGGGCACCATAAGAAGTTGGGAGGTTTAGGCGCAGAAGAGCACGTTCAAAGGAAATAAAGAGGCATTCGAACAAGATGTGATTCGCATTGCATGTATAATTGAGCTCTGGAGGGTCAAACGGACACGGAAGCGATTGAACGAGAAAAAAACGGAAAAAAGAAGCCGAAAGCAGACTATGATTGACCCGTAGGCGAACTATAGAGGAAATAATAGAACGGCTAAGGTAGAGGAAAAGATTAAACCAGGGAAGGAAGGAAGGAAAGGACTGTATAGAAAGGTAGAAAGATCGAGGATTGGTAAAGAAGGAAGGAAGAATTCGGTCCAGAAATCATGATGGGAGCGATAGGAGAGACAGTAGAGACTGAGTAGCTAATTCGTGCTAACGAATCAACTAACCCGTTGCCAGGAATGCCGCAATGACCGGGGATCCGTAGTAGATAAATTACGATAGAACGGGATGCAAATAAATTAGAAATTAAGGAGTGAATTTGAAGAATAATGGGATCAGTGTCATGAGTAAGAAAAGGAGAGGAATCCTAGACATGTTACTTGTTGAGGATATAAAAAGGACTGGTTGCAAGAAAGCCATGAATTCGACAAGGAAAATAAAGGAAAAGGAGGGCAGCCGAAAGGATTCGGAATAGATAAGCGTAGGGATGATGAACGCAGCCCCAACTCCAGCATCAGACTTCAAACCGTCCGTGTAGATAATTGTATGGGAAGGGAAGCAAAAGGATAAAACGTGATTGAATTCATTTTGGACGGCAAGATGAGAAAAATATTTAATGTCCGAGGGGAGAACAAATAACTTCGGAGAGTGCATGAAGTAAGGTGTTTTAGTAAAAGGGAGGATAAAATGCGAGAAGAGCATAAGCCGAGAAGAGATCGAGGATAACATATTGCGAGGCGAGAAATGACAGTTATTGAAAATAAATTGATAAGAACTTAGAAATTTAAAATTAGTAACAACAAAGCGTCTAATTAGGTATCATTCACCTACTAGGAGAGTTTTCGAATGAAAATAGGAAACAATCCAGTTTCTGCTAAAATGACTGGAATTGAAGAGGAATTAAGTTCCCTGATACAGATACGAAAACATGAGCTTTAGATACGATTAAGTTTACGAAGAAGTTGTTTAGGAGCACTTGCGTACAGGAATGCGCCGTAGTCAATTTAGAAAGGACTATTGATTTATATAACACAAGTAGAATATAAGCAACACCGCCCCATTTACAGAGCGAAAGAGATTTTATTAGTAAATTGAGCTTCTTAAGAGCGGGCGTACACAGATAATTGATATGCTTCCGAAAATATGATGCCAAGATAAGAGAAGGAATTGAATAAAGGAATGTGAAGGGGGCGCAAAAAAAGTTAACTAATAAGGAATCTGACGAAGAGTAGATAAGAATATCATCAGTCAAGAATAGCAACGTAGAGAAAATTTGGAGGATAGCGAGACTGTGAAAATGTATATTGAAAATAGTAGGGCTAAGACATGATCACTGCGGGAGGCTTCGGTAAACCACCCTAGAATCAGCGAAAAAGAGAGTAGAAAGGTGAACTATCCTGTTTACGAACAGGATTAATGACTAGGGAGGTAAAATTAATGGAGAGCATTTTGTTTTGCAAGGAAGGTAAATGGGCACTGTCGAAGACAGTGATGGCATCAATGAACGCGACAGCAGGAAATTTTTTGAAGATAAGATATTTATAAATATCAGAAAGAAATAAAGATAGACAGTCCATGCCTCCAGGCCCGGACGGAAACAAAAGTATTGTCAGAGAGTATACATATTGTAATGTTCTAACCACTAGAAGTATTGATCATATATTGGAAGAGTTTCCTTAAGTAAGAAGCCAAAGAAATTGGACGAAAGGAATTGGGATTTTTCTTTGGAATCGGGATACCAATAAAGGAATTTCGGAGAGGCGGAGTTGAGTTAGTATATAGGAAACTGTTATAGATTAACAGACGAGTATTAAGTGCAGATTTCTAAGAGCATGGTATGACATTCAGTCTAATCCGGGGGTAGAATTGAATTAGCCAAGGAGGCGCGGAGTTCGTCGATGTTGAAGTCAGAAAAAAAGAATATACGTGAGGCTGTAGCGACGTATGTAGGAGTAAGGGTTTCTTCAATAGATGGAACGTAAGCGAGCGCAATAGAATCAATAAAAGAAGTAAGCTTATCCGAAGGAAGGCTATAATATGGAAGACGTTCAGAATGAGCAGACTGAAAAGGCTTTAGTCATTCTTCAAATCTGAGAAATAGAAGTGATCTAGAGAATGAGGAGCAAAAATTTTCCCATAAATTATTTTTGACCTTTTTAAGAATAAGTCTGGCCTTGGCATTAGCCTTCATATAAGCTAAGAAGTTTTCAAAAGAGGAATACGTCCGGAAGAGCCTAAAATAGGAGGTACTGTCGCTAATAGCTTCCGAACAATCATTGTTCCACCAAAGCGAGGAAACAAGAATATGTCAATTCTTTTTAGAGGGACGAACCGGTGCGGAAGAGGCGGTTAGCGCGGAGGAAATTGAGTCGTAGAAGGAATCGCATTGATGCATAGGATTAGGGAGAGAATCGGTGTTGGAAAAAGATGAATCAACGACTGGCCGGAATTCATCCCAATCGACTTTGGATAGAGACCATTTAGGAACATCGAGAGGTCTAGAAAAGATAAAGGGACATAATCATTGCCGAAGGTACTATCAATGGTTTTCCAATGATAGTTGAGACCAATGTTATCGGTGGTAAAAGAGAGGTCAACCAAATTAATCGTCATTTTATTATATGTGTAAAATTAGTTGGTCCAATAAAGATGTATTAATAACTTGATTTACACGAAATTTTGTTTAAATATCACATTTTTTACATCTTTAATGAATTTATCGTAAACTACATCTATTTACCAATTGTTTTTCAGGAGGTACTTCGCGTCTTCCGTTGGACAAAATTGTATTCAAACATTTTTCTTCCAGGAATTTTTTTTAGAAAAAGTTAAGCTAAACACTTATCGATTATGTAAATGAAATTGTTTCTTATAGTATCTACTAATTGGTAAATTAACAAAATAGTTAAAATGAAAGATAGATTAAAAAAAGAAAAAAGTAGATTCAGTTAATTTATATAAAAAGTGCGGAAAATAGGAGGAAATAAGACCGACGTTTCCGACTAACCGCTTTAAAATTAAATATTGATAATGACTTTGTATGTATATTCATTTTATAGGTGATCTGAATAAATACCACCTAGTTGTCCACAAATTTTCATATATGGATATTAATTAAGTTTCTCTGTTTTTATATTTTTTTTTACAGTCCTTATTTTTTACTTTAATCCTACGAAGAGAAGTTCTTAACTGAAGTTACTTTTTTCTTTCTTTAATCTATCTTTCCTTTTAATCATTCAGTCAATTTATCCGAGTTTAATTATTTATATTTGTGTACGGTACAACAGAAAATGTAATTTATGCAATCAATAAACAACGGCCTAGCCATCTCGGCAAGTAAATCCGTATATGTTTATTTTTGCAGGGGGCGTCATTTCTCTCCCAGTGTGTCCCTAAATCTAAACAACCTTCCTCTTCGCCAGAAATCCACTGTCAAATTCCTCGGATTAATCTTTGATTCTAGACTTACTTGAAAGCCTCATATTGCCAACTTAAAACAAAGCTGCACCAATTCTATCTCCATATTGAAATATCTGGCTAGCTGCGGATGTAATATTAATTCTAAATTCCTTTTTAACATCTACAGATCGCTGATTTTATCGAAAATCCACTACGGGTGCCAGGTGTACTCCTCAGCCCGCAAAATCTATATGGAAATCTCCTGATCCTATACATCACTCCACACGAAGAACCATTTTGGCAGTGCATCGAACTTCTCCAGCTGCCAGCGTGTGCGTTATAGCTGGATGCCCTCCGCTTTCCTGCTTCCGAAAACATTTCATACCGCGAAATATGTACTATCATTTCAGCCACACACGAAACCTTCCTCTATAGTTGGAACATTGTCCTCTTGAACCAAACTTTCCCGGCGACCCACTACCAGAACTACTGTTCGACCTGCGAAGATGTGGGGTATCATGTCGGTACAGAGGTTAACACCCCACCCCAATACCCTTATTCCCCCGTGGATCACTTTTCGGTTAAATATTGATCTATCGCTGAAATAACATCCAAATAGAACAAGTCCCCTCTTTACAGTGGAAGTGGCAGTTAGGGCGATTAATAAGTACCCGGACCACCTAACTTACCACACTGATGGAGCTAAGGCAGTTGGCGAGGCAGGTTCACTTCACGCAGCCTGTGCATTCGAGGGTTACGACATCTCATGCGAAACTTGATTCAATGATGCCTGTTCTGCATTGGATGTAGAACTATATATGCAATTGCACACTGCTTCCACCACATCGTTACAACTCACACCGGAGCCAGTGATTTCCTCCTGGTCACTGATTCCCTACAGTCTTTGAACATGATTAAGAGCCAAAAATACAACAACCCGCTAGTTCTAAAAATATACCACTACTTGTACGAAGTGCATCAGTCACGTGTCGCTGGTGTGGGTTCCTGGGCACATTGGAGTGTCTGGTAATGAGAGGGTCGACGGGGCAGCACGTTCTGCCTTGCTCTCACCAATACCAGAGGACGCGGAGCTACCATCATCAATTACATAAATATTCTTAAAGGCATGCGAAAACCAGTGGAGAATTGAATGGGCAGCTGCTACAACATTCCTAAGAACCATTAAGCCCACAGTTGAATCATGGTGGCCATCGGGAGGAACATTCCGACACGATTGTAAGATCCTCAGCTGACTGCGAATTGGTCACGTCGCTATTTCGCACAAACACATAATCGATAAAACGCCGCCTCCGGCTATGTGCCTCTTGTGCAGCCGTACCGACAATTTCTCACATACTGCTTACCTACCAAAAGTTTACTGTGTTGCGGAGGCAACTTGGCCTACTCAGAAATACAGAGCAGATCCTCTCAAATGAGGTAATTTTCATTAACACGGTTATTACTTTCATTGGAATGAGCGGCTTAACTCGGAATATTTAAATGATCCCCCTCCCTTGTGTGTGCTGTAATAACCATAGTAGTTGCACACAGCGCATACAACTTAGGGTGGGGGGGATAAATAAGTGTTTAGTTTAATCTTTTGCATAATCAGTGTGTGCTTAACTTTTTTAAAAATTTTTTTTTTGGAAATAAAAATATTTAAATACAACTTTGTTCAACCGAAGACGCGAAGTACTTCCTAAAAATGTTTCCAGCACGTATTGCATAGAATTCAACATTTGATTTTTGCTTTCTTTAATTTATGTGTGTTATTAACGCAAACTCGGTTTAAACTTATATAAGTATACTAATTTTTTAATCGATATTAACAGTTCTTTTCAGCGGAGTACGCGCTGATTTAAATGCGGAATGTTCTTTTCATTTAGCTGCACGATAACTACTTTTACATCTGAAAATGAACTTTTTTACAATTTGTAAAAATATAATTAATGGATCTTAAGTAAAGCCCTTCCGAGAAACAAACCGCAGAAATTTTTGGTCTATAAAAAATATCAGGACACGATTTTTTATTAGATTATTCTGTAAAAATGCCATATACTGATATATTTGACTATTATAGCTTCTACTTGGTGGCCCCACTGTGAAAACTTTAAACTTCCTTCCTTTTATTCTATTTTCACAGAGCTGAATAGTGTGCCGGCAATTATTTTTATTTCACTTTTCTCTCATGGCTTCAAATTCCTTATTTCCTCCTATTCTGGAACCGCTCTGTTAGCCATTTCCTCATCACTTCCGTTACTACCAATTGACCATATTATTTACACGTATTCATATCGTTTACTTATTTCAAGCTTGTTCTATTCAAAAATTGACCTTCTCAGAAAATATTCGGTCATTGTGACATTCTAGACAACAATGCAGTTGAGTTCTTGGTGCACTCATCAACGGTCGATTTATTAATAAATTCTTAGCTCACAATATCCTTTCTTTATTGCAACATGTTTACTTAAAATATGGACTGAGGAATACCGTTTTTTTTTTCTTTTTTTTTTCTAATCCTTATTCCTTTTATCATCAGATTCAACCGTATCTTTCCTCACAACGTTGGTTCTCGTTTTTTTGCCTCAGTTGCACTATCACTTTTCTTCTTAATACGTGTTCATCTTAATCGTACTTTTCTTTTCCCTCTACACTTTCTCCATTCACCATTGTTTCAAGTTCTTACTGTATTCTGTATTTTGCAGATCATAATTGTATCTGCGTTACCGATCACATTATTTCCGAGTGCTTCTTTCTTTCTCAAAAGCATTTAATTTTATACTGTCAACTTTCAAATTTGGGTTTTCATACCCCCTACCGTGCGACATGCATCCTTGCTCTTCTCTTATTATTTGTTGTCCCTATGTTAGCTTTCATTTTTCCTCTATTTACTGATTAAGATGTAACCTTTCATTTTCTTTTTAATTTTTTCGTAGGTTCTAGGACATTGGCCTTGGTTGACGTTTCCGATTAAAATTTAAAAAAAGAAACAAAAAAAAACAACAAAAAACATATAGTATTGAAGTCCAGGGGGGTCATCAGCTAAAAGTGACACAAATAAAATCGGGCGTAGAATCAAAAATACTTTGCGAAATACCTCGTGTTCATTTTTGCGTTTCTAATAGAAGCCTACACACTACGTATTCTACATGTAAGTAGCGTCACAGGATAGCAACTTCTTTAATAAACTGCAAACCAGCTGCAAACGCATCCTCTGTGACAAAAAATTCTTGGAGGAAATTCAAAAAAAAACAAAAAAAACAAAAAAACTGCCAACCGGACTTCTTAAATAATAATTTGTAGTAAAAAGTTTTCATAAAGGAAATTGTTAAAACGATGATGGTTCAACGTCGATTAAAAAAAAAGGAATAACAGTAACTTTTCTACATACATATGATTTTTGTTTTAAGTTCGATATTAGATAGGTTTCTTTTTTTTTTTATTTATTTATTTATTTACTCCGCTGTACCTTGCGGTTTTTCAGCCAGTTTCTGATACTGTTATTATTTGTTGTTGATGTGTTTTGTTTTGTTATTCATTACATGGTTGACAAAGCTGATCAAATTAAAAAAGTTTTTTTTATGTATTTCGGTTATCGGTTTTTTTATTATTTTCCGTTTTTCCCTTTCGTTTTTAAACCCATTGCATTCGAAAATCGAATGTTAACCATCTGTTTCCTCTTTACAGTCTATACAGATGTCTGTTTCAGCAATTTTAAATCGTTTCATATAGACACCCCATTATTTCCATGTCCGGTTAAAAATTGAGTGAATTTATAATCGGTATAAAAATGTTTCATTTGTAGTCTTTCTTCTAAGTTCGGAACTATTTCCCCGTGTTACTATGCCAGTTTTTGATTTATCACATCTGAGTTGCCAAAGTCATTAATTTTATTGATTTGTTTTCGTAACGTTTTTTTGTCTAAAATTTTAGTTCTTCTTGTTTGCATGTTTTGATTTGGTTTACAGTTTCTAACTTTAAGTGTCTACAGGTATTATTATTGCTGCTATGATGTTGACTGAAGTATACGATATTGTGCGATAATAACCGGAGATTGTTCCTATTAATATTTTCCTTTGTAATTTTAACAGCTTATTCTTGTCTTTTTCTCGTAAAACTGGAAAATATACTGTAGAGCAGTATTCTGTTATTGATCCAAAAATGGCTCTTTATAGAGTACTATTCTATCTTTATATTTGAAACCGAACATATTTAAATATAGTGATTTTAGTTCGAAATTAATCTTAATCTTGTCTATTATGAATTCGATGTGTTTTCCAAAATTTAAATTTGTGTCTATGATTATTCCCAAGTATTTTATTTCTTTTACTATTTTTATTTTATCTTTATCTTTATGCATAAGTGCTGTTCAATGCAATGTACCATTTCTTCCCTGTCTTGTTTTCTACTTATTAGTAGTGCTTGGGTTTTATTTATGTTGAATTGTAAGTCTAAGTTTTGAATGTTTTTACTCAATTTTTTTATTGTTTCATTTATATCGTAAACTTCGTCCTTTTTATTAATTCCTGCTACTAACATTATATCGTCTGCGTAGCTTATCATATTGCAGTGTTGACTGAAATGCAAATTATGTACTTCGCTCATTGCTATGTTGAAGAGTATTGGCCCTAGAACCGAACCTTGTGGTACTCCTGAGTGTTGACACTCCTGTTGTATAGGATTTTGTTTTCTTGATTAAATAACCCAATTCTTCTATCAAGTAGTTACGAATTATAGTTTGTATTGTACCAGATATGTATTTTTTCTTTTCATTATTTTTAAGATATGGTTTCCAAATTTATTTCGTAATTTCCGTGCAAAGTGGGAAATGTATCAATTAATAAGAAATAACGTTTAATATATATTAATTAAATTAGTGGTAGCTGAGAAAAACAGTAATAGATACTTTGCTGGAATAAAAAAAAAAATTTTAAATTCAAATAAAATAAGAAGTAAAGGTATTATATTAAAAATTCGATATATTCTACCAAAATAATTTAATATTTACGAATTCGAGTAATGAAAATTTGCCTTTAATAATAAAGTTTTAATAAGATCATAAAATTTAAAAATTTCCCAAAATATTTTTTCCGTGAAATTTAGTAAACAGATTGATTATTAATCTATTTTTAGTTTTATCTGCAAATAAAATTGTCACTTATATTATTATCCAACTGATGAGTGATAAGTTGGTAGAAAAAAGATAATAAAAAGGTAAATTTTTTCTAAAGACAATAGCCGTTCTACAATGATCAAATTTCTATTATTCATTCAGTCATCTGCCAGACTGAAAAGTCTAATTTAATAAACTTAGGGTCTAGGTATCACAACAGTCTAGATATCTGCGGGAAATATACGATGTAACCTTTTAAACAAAAAGGTGGAAATAAAAAGAAATAAAATTACGCTTTGATTTGAATTCTGAAAGCCTGATTCTCAAGCACATACGTTTAAGAATAGTTCAGCAATAAACCTTTCCGCATTTTTTGCAGAAATTACGATTTTTATTACAGCAGTACGTGAATATTCTGAGAAAATCTGTTCTCTAGAAATGTGTTTTAGTCCTTGGATTATAAAAGACATTTCAACGTATCCAGGGGGATGAGTAATCGCAGCGTTTGTTTCCCGCGTTATCTGTTTATCATTATTAGTCGCAATTTCATTTCATCGTTTATTACATCAGATTATTTGTCCGGACCATCCATTGTTCTTTTATTATTACCCATCCGAAACTTTATATCACTATATATTCCGCCGCTTGTTAGCTGTTACTACTATTTTACGTAATTAACTTTCAATTTTATTTTTTTCCGATTAGCTGTGAGCGTGTCCTAGAAAAGTCGCCCAGCAGCCTCTTCCATTGAAGTTAAGTCCCCTAAGACCGATCTATCTTCAAACTTAATAGATGTTGCTGATACTCCTTCAAAGCGAAAACCATTCAGTCCACTATCTTCAGTAGTACCTTTAGGATTTACGAGAACCCGATCTTTACAATGCCAATAACAATATTAATGATGCTGATTATAACCAATAAGAATATTAATAACAATAATGATAATAAAAAAATAAAAAAAACTATAATAATGATCATATCATTATGGCAATTGAACAATAATAAAAATAATAAAAATATTAACTATTCTTCTGTTAAAACCATGCGTATTTCACGTAATTTCAATCTCTTTCCCCGATTTTCTTCAAATTACCTCAAGAATCTGCTGTTGATTAAAATATCGGTAATTTAAATTCTTTTTTAATTTTCTAAATTTTTTCAATCAAACAAATCGCGCGGTCGCTAGAAATCAACTCGGACTATTTTTCAGTATATTTTTATTGGTTGTTAATTTTTTTGGGAAAGAATCGGTTCAAAGCCTTTATTCCAAGCCCTCGTCCATTTTTGCTTATTAGTTCGTGATGTTCCCATCTACATTCCTCAAAGTAACCGTTTTAATTACTTTTTCGAAATTCTTGTAATATCCATACGGCGCCATAAGGAAAAACAAGGCGATAATATTTGACTGATTCCGCTAATTGAAATTAAATTTGTTTCCAAAAAAGTTCCTGATTACGTCCATTTCTTTCATTTATGCAAACTTAGCTTGATAACCTTTTCTTTATTGCCGCGTTCAGTTTAAGAAAAAAAAAAAAAAAATGCTGCAGTAAACTCCGTTGCTATAAATGAGGCGAAGTACTCCAATGAGTACGCTGTCGCACAGAACCAGATGAAATACCAGACCGGTAATAGAGATCACGAAACTACAAACCGCTACGTGTTTAATGAAAAGATAGCACCCCTTCGGCTTTTTCTTTTATAGATATCGCTGATAAAAGTTTCAAAACTCCGTATTTTTCATAAGCGCGTACGAAGTAATTGAAGTAATCGCTGAAGTAGTCGCTACACTCTCACTTGCAAACAAACTTTCCTCCGTTTTCCACCAATAGTTATACCGATACGGACTTCTTTCTTAAAAAATGTTCCACCTTCCGCGTTAATGTCGAAAATTAACAACTATAGCGACACTCTAGCCTCATAACTCTAATACATATTTACCTGAATCGGCGGCAAGAGTAGCGACAGAGATGGATTTCATACTAAATTTTCAGTAACTTTCGCCATAGTGGAAAATCTTTAATTCCAGTTTTTAGCTTATACATTTTTTTCAATTAATCCATGCCCAGATAGTTAGAAATTCCTTTTTCGCTTTTCTACCTTTTACCTGCTTTTATACATTTCCATCTCTCACAGTGATTACTCCCTCAAAAGCTTTACAATAGATTAGCTGAAACTCAACGGTCATAAGTCAACTCCTGGAAGACGTAAAGTCTTGGACTTCTGTATCTTCTTCTGCTCCCATCAACCATTTCTTCTCATCCTTCATGTTTCCTCTTCATTATTCTGCACAAAGATCCCCTAATATCTGATATTGGTGTTGGAAGTGAAATGCCAGTCCAGTTTGATTCTTTTTAAAGAACGGCGTAATTCGAGAATTTTTCTGTGTTCCTGGTCTTTCTCTAATTGGAAAAATAATTCTCGGTTTGCGAGAAAGTGGATATTCCGGTTAAATAGCACACTGACATTCGAATAGATATATAAGTGTATTATCCTTTCGTTTAAGCCAATTTTCATGGAGATATTGACTATCTCGTTCCTGATGTTGTGCTACAAATTTTGCGAGAACTGCACACATAAAACGTTTTCTACCGTCGGCACTAGATGATTTCGTATTTACTGCTGCTTTTTTGCGTTTTAAAAGAACGAGCAGATTTTCTCGAAAAGGCCAGCACGCTAAAGAATGTTTCTAAAGTTAAGATGAACCTCGAGATTCTCGATTTTTTGGATCGACCATCTGGACCTTGGTGCATGTGTTCCGACTTGTCAACTAACACATTCATTTCCTGCAGGGACGCGTTATATCAGCCTGCTAAATCATCACATCAAGTGGTAGTAGTCGCAAGCTTATAGGAAAATACATCGTTGATGAATGTATTTTGTCGTCAGCAATCATCTTTTCGAATACACATTGCGGAGATAAACTAACTTTCACGCCTATCCGGATATTGTCTATTACGGTATATCAAACGACTGCCTCAGTTTACCTCTTTGCACGTCACCATCATTTGTGCTGCTGGACTGTTCAATGCACCTACGTGACCGATTGCACAGATTAATTTTGAACGATCGTCTCCAATCAACCCCCACATCTTGTTTCACCGGAATTTAGTCGCTAGAGCGTCCAAAAATTTCTGTTAAAAAAAAGTGGAAATAAAGAATAAAAAAACAACGAACGTTCGCCTGGAATTCGCTTCCTACTCTCCGCATTGTTATCAATCATATTTCCGGAACAATTAAAAATTCGAACCTAAGAAATAAAATAAAAAACTACATTGAACATTAAGTCGTTCCTTGCACCTCATATCGTCCTCATTCCTGCTTGTGAGTACGTTCAAAATGACAGAATTACAGAAGCTCCTTTATGTGTATATACCTACGCCGTCCACTGCTGAAAAATTAATACTCTACTACTATGCCTAGTCACGATGCTCGGGATCGAGCGATATGACTCAGAATGTATACTATGTATGTACTTAGAAGCGACACTTGGACCTGGAATTAGGCAAGTCTTAAATGACCACTAGTCAGGCGGTCAAGTACCTCTTAGGCTATCACGCTACTTATAACATGATAATAATTTTAAAAAAAAATAAAATAAATAGTGAAAACTCACGAACACGAAACTAAATCTGCCCCTTGAAATAAGACCGGATCTATACGTGTTATGGGTAAAACGCAGTAAGATTAATAAGATCTCGGGCTACCTCATTGCAAATGAAACGTCAGAGACCCATTCTACATGCACACTGCATAAAAAAGAAAATGAAAACGTGACACTTTATTTCCAGTTGTTATGATGCTAGTTTTCCAAACTTTGTTATCAACATTATTGTACTTTCAACGTGAACGAAAAGGATGTCAAACAATTAATCGTTTTCAATTTGTAATTCTCGCAAAATAAATTGTCTACGCGCTCCGATCTACCGTCGCAATCATTAGAGCTATGTTGTCAATTGGACATGATTCTCTGACAATTTTTTACTATGTGTCACTTTTCTGGAAACATAATGATCCTATCCGTTTTGGAGCTAAAAAATGTTAAGTTTAAAGCTTCTCACATTTAGGGAAAATATTTATTTCGCTACTCCTACGTACCGCACTTCAACTGCTCCGTCTATTTCGTTGCTTTTCCTACCATTAGAAATTTCATCATTCGACAAAATTTCAGTATTCTAATTTCATATCTGAAAATCTGACTCGTTACAGCCAGCATCGGTCTGCAGCTTGTTTCGCTTTTCACCTTCTACATTTTAACTTCAGATCCTACGCAAAAGACACTATATACGATGAAAGTTATCCCGAACACAGAAATACTTTCATATAAAAAATGTAAACTTTCGTCTGGTGTAACGTAAAACTAGGTAAACGTCGGTGCTCGCTGAATTTTTCAGCAGCTAGTTATATACACGTATATATATCTCTTCAATCGGTTTGCGAGCGTACCGGGTCGGAAGTTTTGTTTTATTTCATTTTTTTCCCCTTTCGGCGTCGTAAAAATTCTGGTTTCGGTGAGCAGCTATATTAGAATTTTTTTCTTCTTCTTGCTTAAATGTTTCCACTGCAATTGTTAGTGCGAATTTTCTGTAGCAATAATATAAATTATTTACATTAAACGGGAAATGAAGTGTCATTAGTCCGGTATTGTGCAACTCCGCGCTTTCGCTGGTTTATTTAGGACCGTCTAATCGAGCGAACGTTCCAGCTAGCGGAAGAGAAAACTGAGAAAATCTTTGGTTAATCATTCACTTTTCTTGTTGTTTTTTTGTTTTTTTTTTCTTTTCGGTTTTTTATATTTTTTCATTATACATTATTAATTCTTCGCCGAGGATCTTTTCAATTTTCAATTTTCCACCTTCTTTATAAAATGTACTTTTAAATTCACTAGACCGCAAACGAAATTAAAATATTACTTTATATTCCTTTTTTACGTACTTTTTAAAACAAAGAATATTCTGCGCGTCAGTCATGTCATTCCCTTTGAATTCACGTGAAAATCACACGAAGGTTTTACATAGAGGTTTATTTCAGCCGACACTGGTAAACACGTCTTATTTATCGTATGGATAGATTAATACGGAACTATTATTAATGTATGACTAGTAAGATACAGTTTAATTTTCAAAGTGCGGATTGACATGCAAGCGGCAAATGCTGCTAATGATGATGTACATTGTAACCACTTAAAAGGTTGAATATTTTTTGAAGGGACGGAACAAAAAGGATCACAGGCAGATACATGAAAGTATCATGTAGAAAAGTCATAAATCGTATTTCATAAAAGTAACTTATGAGAATTACAAATTTCTACGAATACAGCTCATAACATAAACCATACATATATTTCTCTATCGGCATCTAGTTCAGCTCACTATTAACCGAATAATTACTAACATACGTCTCAAGGGTCGTATCGTTTCGGCCTCGTCCTATTTTTAAGTGAATTCAGTTTGGAGTTAGTGAGTTTTCAATTTTTTTCTTTCTTATATTAATATCATATTTAAGTCGTAAAATCATTACCGAATCAAAAAAAAACAATTAATTGCTAATTTCGCTGATTTCTTTTTGATTCGATGATTGTTATAGGAAATTCAAAAACTACTAATACTATTAAATCTACTCTGAAATAACCAGCTGTGCCAGTTTTTTTTATTTTATTTTTTTTGATTGAACAAAAAGACCACAAAATGAGAAATTAGTGTTTATTCTATGATACCACTATACTTGCAATAAGCATTATACATTAAGTTTCTGCGCATCGCAGTGATTGGAAACCATAGCCTATTCCAAATATTTTTCATTCCCAATACATGAACCTAGCTTGTAATAATTGTTTTTTCACCCAAGTTTTTTTTTTTTTATAATAATAATAATTTGCGGGTCCCACAAAACACTAGCCCGCCTGTGGCTTCCCAACATAATTATATCATTTATTTGTACAATATAACATCAACTTAACTTAAGTACTACTTTCTGTTACAACATAAAAGTGTTAACTTATACATATACTATTCTACAAAATCCACACTCTTATTATTTATCATTTATATTAAAATTATACCATCATCTAAAAGAATATTTCCTATTACAATATCTTAATATGTTAACTTATATATTACGATAATACAATATAATTTTTATACAGCTACCACTCTCCCATTAGCAGCTTAAAACTGGAGATAGTAACAAGTCTCATATCAACGTAATCAATGCTTTCTTTTTTTTTTTTTTTTTTTTTGTTATTATTTCTATTGTTCTTTACACCATGCTATCAACCAAATTTTAACCTTATTTTCCATCTCTCCAAATTTTTTTAATTTCTAATTTCTTTTGGTATCTTCCCCATTAATTTGATTAATACCTCTTCCTCCACATTGTCTATAGCAAGATTCATCGCAATTTCTAGTCCTGTACGTTCTTGTTCTAGTTGGTAACTGTCTATCTTCGAGTTTAGCACTGAGTAATTTGCGGTAATAATATAACATTTTTGGTGACATTTTGTTATTTTTGTTCCACCAAGTGATGTTAGCTAATGCGTTTTTCTCTCGTTGTTTAAGACCAGTTTTAAACATTTTTTTTTGCAACTTGTTGATTTTCCTCATTTCTGTAATATTCGCCTCACCCTAAATTCCGATTCCGTATTTAATTCTGGACATTATTACAGTTTCGACATATAACCTTAGGCTTTTGTATGTCATACCTTATATAGTGCTGAAATAGTTTGTCTAGATTTCCCCGCAATATTGTCAATATGGTTTTTCCATGTTAAACCTTTATCTGGTTTCTTTGAATTACTTGAAGAACGATTCTTCAGTTATTTTTCTTCTACATATATTTTCAAACGGATTTCATACTTAGTTCTAGTCACTGAATTCGATGTCTGTTTTTGTGGAAAAGTATTTGGGAAATTGAAACTCGCAGACATTTTAAAAAGCATTCGATGGCTTTTTCTTTCTCTTAAATCAAATGTATCGTATTGTTTCCCTAAAGTTTATTCGTAAATAATAATTTTGTTTATTTTAAAAATACATCGAAAATTTCGTTTCTCGATAATTTTCATATCCGATATAATCTATAGCGACTATTAACTTTATCGTTGCAGAACAATTATTAAATATGGCCGATCTTGTTTCTTGATTTTTTTTTTCTTCATTCATTATTCATCTAGTTTACAAAAATCTAATTTCTTTCGTTTCGATTTTATCATTTTAAATACAACTGCTCTTATTATTTGTTCGTCATTGTGCACAATGTTATTCTGCATCCGGCTAATAAATAAACAAAACATTGAAGATTAAGTGATCCAAGTATTTTAAACACATCTACTAAGTAGACGAGCTCCATTAGTAAACTAACTCGTCCAGAATTCTCCTATGTGCTTGTGGTCCTCCTCGCTCAAGAACATAGCTGTTTAATTATTTAATTCATAAACACACTTCGGCACCTTAGCGCCTGACAACCATCTGGGCAAAATTTAAAACAACAGTAGTAAGCAAAAATTCCACAATTTCAGAAGGCCGGTTTTTATGTAATTAAAAACATCGATAGCTTTCGTTAAAATAATACTTACTTCAGGACTAAATGATTTTGATGCTATAAGTTCCCGGAATCATGTATTGTGTCCAAATTATTTTTGTACATTTCTTCCTCACAAGTGCTTGTAAACTGTTTATATACCTTACAATCATCACTGCAGAGTGCAAATTTTAATGTACTACAAATTTGCGTTAACAATAGCATCATTTGACTGACTTAGTTTCAAACTGTTATTGAATATTTTTAAATACAGCGTTAATTCAACGGGAAAATTATATCGTTTAACAGACGAATGTTCTGTCTGCAGCAGCTGATGATACACGTATAGAATGAGATGCTTTGCAATATACGTGTGGTCTCTTGCATTTGACATATTAAAAAATTTTTCCTATTCACTATAATAATTTTATGGGTAATCGTATTTTACAAAAATTATTTGAGTTTCGCTCTTTGAAAAACTCATGGAATTTGTTGATATAACTTTTTTTTGGATCATTTCCAAATGTTTCTTTAATTTATTTGATTTCATGTTATTTTCAGCTAAAATTTTGAAACAGCAATTGCAGCTTTTCTCCAATACCTATCCCGGTACTTGTTCAATGATCTTTTTATGTTGATTACGTGAGTTATTATTTAAATATTAAATTTGAGTAATAAAAATGAATATTTGGTCAAGCATAATGTTAAAACAGACTTTCAGAAAACAGGCAGATCCTAGGAGGATATTACGTTGCCGTTCAGGTTCCTCTCTCTTCTCAGTGTTGGTACTGTCATCATATGCTCTTTTTTAGTCATAAAAAATGAAAGCGCAAATTAGTACAATCATTCATAGACAGCGGACCGGTCCATTCAAGATTTCGTTAAATTTAAATAATTCGGGTACCGAGATGTATAGTGCGAGATACAAAAAAAAAAAAAAAACACAAATTTTAAAGTCAGTTTTTGAATTAATTTTTATATTAATATCAAGTGTGTGGTTTTTTATAGTGACATAAAGCAATGTGAAATGGATCCTACACCTTTGGTAGCGCAATAGAAATTTATTGTATAACTTCTTTTTGTACTATCCTCTTACACTTAACTTGTGTAAAAACTTGATCACGATACGGAAGTTGCAGATTCTGAAAGCATGGTTGAAAGCATGTCGGTATGTTGATTAATATTAGTTCAGCTTTAACAGCGTTTATATTAAAAATTGCTAGATGCAAAAATTGTTAAGACACTACCGATTGAAATTTTCCATCGGTTGATTATAACTTTAAAATAAGTTTCGCTAAGCGGCTGCCTTTTCGACATACTACGCATAATCGCCACCTAATTTGTAGTTAACTACTGAAATCCCTTTCCGCCTTTCTGAACATTCGTAGTTGCGTAGCTCTAATTTCGGACGGAAACTAGAAGCTTTCGAACTACTATGCAAATTTCACGTCTCATTTAGAAATTTCATTAAGCATACTGTTGTCGAACGACGGCACACCGGTTCATTCTGGCGGAAAATAATACGCTTAGCGAAATTTGATAGTCGTCATCTGTCATTAATGGACACTTGCTCAATGTCATTTACGCTAGTAGATATTACCTTAGAGAGTTGTTTTTTTTTTTTTTTTTTAAAATAAACCGTATATTAAGAAAATAAGTGTATAAAGGTGCAGAGAACTGTGTGTGTATTGTAACTATGAACTCAAGCTAACAGTCTAGGATTAATGAAAGGATGAAAACGAAAAATAAAAAAAAAAAAAAAAAAAAAAAAAAGAGTTGTGTGTGAGAGGTCCTTTGCAAAAGTGTACTTATAGATAAATTGTGGGTATTAGTCAGGATGATAAAGAACATAGTCCCAACTATTACCAAGAAAATTAAAGTATTTAATTGCTATATTACATTCTTAGTTAAATTAACTGTAATAATAAGAAAGGTAAAATACAGTAGCCGTAATGTACGAAAATAAAAGTTGTTGGGATAACGTTTGATTTAGTGCATACGTGAGAATTGTAATTCTATAACTATAATAAGCTACTAATATTTAATCAAAAAGAAATTAACGACTTGAATGAAACAAAACTTAATGGCTATAAATTAAATAAAATTACATTAAGTTAAATTAAGTTACATTAAGTTAAATTAAGTTAGGATGAGTTGTGAAGAGAAAGCAGATAATCCTGAATAATAGGGTTTCGTAAATGTTTGGATTTAACAGAAATGATTTAATTACTCAGTTGAAACTTACGCCTCAAAGCCGCCTCAGCAAACTTAAGTAAGGGGTAGTGATTTGTTCTATTAATGGGGGTGGGGTTAGTTTTTATAATATTGAACTTGGAACGTAAGTAACTAAACATGGGGCAATCAAAGAGAAAATGATCAACGTCATCAATAATATTAAGAGAACAGCAGGTACAGCCTGGGCTGCTGACAAGTCGGAACCTGTACAGGTAGGCACCAAACTTTCCATGCCCAGAAAGTACCTGAGCGCTATAGAAATTGATATTAATTTTACTCATCCTTAGCCTGTCTGAAATACTAGGGGGAAAATAATAGGTTTTCCTTCCAGTATGATCAGCAACCCATCTCCTCTGCCATTCAGCAATTATAGTCTGTAGAACTTGCTTTTTAAGTAATATAGAGGAGTTGTAATTAACAGTTTCAACCAAATTATTATTTATTAGGTTCAGAGATGTGAGCAATTTAACATCCTTGCGAATCCGATACTCGCTTGTGATAGCCCTGCCTGTAATGTATAAATCCATAGGAAATATACCAGTGATAACACAAGCTGCGGATGTAGATGTAGTTCTATAAAGAGATGCAATGTTGAGGAGAAACCTTCTCTGATAGCTATTGACATTTTTCAACACCTTATGATTAACGTAAGTAGCAGCTCCGTAGCCAAATAAGGATTGAATTAAACCCTTGTATAAAACGATTCGTTCAGAGTAACGTAAACCCCAACAGTTATGTTGCAGTCGACTGATACTGCTAAACAGAGAATCGCATTTGGTTTTGATATATTTAAGGTGGGGCAGAAAAGTAAGTTTACTATCTATGAGAATTCCGAGGTATTTCAATAAATTTGTCTGTTGCAAGCCCTGATCAGAGAGAAGTTTTAGGTCGTGATTTTTCTCTATTACTTCTTTGCTGCCAAACACAGAGTATGAACATTTGGAAACAGAGAAGGATAGTCCTAGGCAGTTGACTGTTTCATTTAAGTATTCTATAATTAAAGACATTTGCTTATAATCAAAGTGGTTAGTGACCTCAAACACCAGGCAGAGGTCATCAGCGTAGGATATCAGAGAGCAGCTGCTATTAAAGAATTTACAATATGTTTCAATCTTGTGATGCACAGAAGAATATAATACGTTCCATAAGGTGGGACCAAGGACAGAGCCCTGAGGAACACCGCAGCATGCACTCATTGATCTACTATAGTTGTTTATGTTAAGGTGCGCAACCCTATCAGAAAGGTAGCTAATTATCATGTTAACTAGGAATGGGTTGATGTTGTTCTTTTTCATAATGTCAATTATTGCGGACCATTTGCAGTTGTCAAATGCTCCAGCAATATCGAAGGAAAACACCACCGCAGTATTTCCAGAGTTTATAAAGTTCCTGATTACTTGAACTAATTTATACACTGCGCCCTCAGCAGAGACCTTCCAGAACGAAAGCCAAACTGGTTAAAGTGTAACAGGTTTTGCATGTCAATCTCAGCTATAAGTAACTGATTTACAATTTTCTCAAAGACCTTACCTAAAGTGCTAAGTAAAGAGATTGGGCGGTAGGCAGTGATGTCAGGTGGTATCTTTCCCGGTTTTGGTAGAAGTTTAATATAAAGGCGGCTTTCCAGCATTTGGGAAAAACTTGAAAATATAAACATTTATTGAAGATTAGGAGGAACATTTCTTCAAGTTGTAGGTTAAGTTGTTTTACCAATTTGTTTGTGATTTTGACTACCTTAGAGAGTACGACCCATAAAGTGTATCAGACTAATATATTCTATTTTTAACTTTTACTTTATTATAATTTCCCTTTTTAAACCGTTAGCAGCAAATTTTTAGCCGTTGATTTTTTTTTTGATTTTTTTTTTTTAAGGTGGGGGTTCGCCAACTGGAGGCGATTACTCCGGGCTAACGGAAGATGTTGAAAGTTAGATATTTCCTCGGTCGGAGAGTGATGTAAGAAAAGAGATAAGTTTGGAATAACCAGCAAAGATAGCAAAATTAAGAGATCGAGAAAGCGTTGAAAGGAGAAGTCAAAATTTTAACCATATGTTACGTTTAGAAAATAGATTAAAACATTCAATAAGAATACGAAGGGGACCGCAAAAATGAAAGTAAGATGAACAGGGTGTAATAGACAGTGCGGAGACGAAACAAAAGCAAAACGAAATTTCATGAAGATGGGAACAGGGTGCGATTGAAATGCAGACGACCAATAACGATAAAGTGTTTAAGAGAAGAAAATTAGTAGAACCATGGACAGGAAGGAAACTCAGGCTGGATAGAAAGGTATTGTCAGTTAGGATTAGAAGAGGAATAAGGATATATATCCGATCAAAGTCTGTAATGGTTTTCTTTAGACAAAGATAGTATGTGATGGTCACATTTTAAATAAAACGCGAAAAATACACGGTTGAATGAGTCGAAATCGATACCGTCATCATTTGTGACCGAAAGAAGGTCATGGATGATGGAGTGATGTGAAGGCTATCATAAAATTATAGGAATATGGGGGAAAGGGATATGAGGTAACTTAGAGAGCACTTTTAGGGTACGAAATGATTAGGTACTTATTGAGTATCGGCTTGTAAGAATAAAGATAATCGCTCGTAAAACAGCAATTAGTTCAGACAAGAAGATGGAGTAGAAAGTAAGAGGTCTGATGGACTCAGTCACTAGGAAAAAAAAAAGGAAACGGGACACTACTTAAACTTTTGAACTATCAGTAAATATAGAAGAATGGTGAACAAATAAATTACTATTCGCAATGTTATAGTAATAATCAGCAAACATGCATAGATAACGGTATTTCTACACTGCCCATCATACACTAGAATATACTTGTGAAATTTATTTGTTTAAAATAAGTCAACTGGTCTGAAGCGATTTTTGATAATGCCATTCATGTGTATAACATAATCTCTAGGTTAATATGCCGGTTCAATTGTTTGCTATATTTCGCTACAAATATCGCATTAATAGTTTACAGACGTAGGTGTCATATCGTATAATGTAACATTGTTCTGTCATACCAGATCGTATTAGTGATCAGATCGCAATATATTTCTGTTAGACTGGTTTACGCATCTACACAATTGAATACCACATGTTCAAGCAGACTTCAAGATGATGCGATCGTCTTTATACGAATTAGGGCAAGCTAAGCTGAAAATTTCGTTATATAATAATACTGCACGTAATAGTTTTGGTAGTTTTCGAATAATTTTGATACTAACAAGAAACGTCGAATTTCAATAAAAGTGGATATTATATTGTGGAATATTACGTTCGAAAACTAAACGAAATTGTAACTAATCGATATCGTTCAGATTGGTATTTTTTGACCAATTTTTCAAAACACATTTTTTTTTTTCTTTTGACCCAGCTCTTACTCTTTGGCCAGCCTACCCAGATCTAAAAATTGACTTGTTCATTCTTTTATTTCGACATTGGCGGTTTTCAGATATAACGTCTTACATTCTAAAGACACACTGGCTCATTTAAAATTTGGTATAGGGATATTGGTATCGTGTAAAATTTGCTTAAAATTCCTTTCACCAGTCTTTCCTTATTATATTTACCACACTGTCATATAACATGCTCAAGTGACCCGTCCAATTCACACTAAGTACAGTTATTGCTATTTACTATTCCTAACCTTGCCAAATGTAGTGGCGTCTGATTAAGGGGCAACTTTATTATATAGACTGTACTGATATCGTCTTGCTCCAAACCTTTTCCTTTAAACCTCCGGATCCTTCTCGATCTTGCTGCTAATGGAGTATAATATTTTTTCCTTTCAATTTCACTTTTACTGTTATTCCCTGTTTAGCTTAATATCTCTATTTTCTACACATGTTGTCTACTATTTCATTACCCTCGATTCGTTTATATGCAGGAATCCATTTGAAATTAACTATTTCGTTTTGTTTAAGTAATCTAGTAATCTTCTATTCTTTATTTCGATATTATACGTTCTTTTTGAATTTGTACTTTTTTAAGAAGGATACAACATTTCGAAACCTTTTGTTTATAGAAAAACGAAAACGAGCTATCTGCAATGAAAAAAAATAAAAAGACCAAGTTTTCACGTGTGCCGATTAGATATTACAGAGGAAATTGTTTAGTGCAGCTTTCATATTAACTAACGGTTTCATAGTTTCAAATTGAAAGTGGACTCTATACTGTTAAGAATTTTCGTACATTATTAACTTCGGCCTCGATCAATTTCAGATTTATTGCACTGACATTTTAGCCGTAAAAAATATATATTTTATAAAAATAATATATTACAATTAATCGGTGAAAATATTGAAAATATCATTATTCTAGTTTAATTTGGGCTAGTGTAGACGCTATTTAATTTTTTTCGTGACCATATTGTTCTTTTCTTCTTTTTCATCGCAATGGTCTAGCTGCTAGAGCGCTTGGCTTCCGTTACGGACGTCTTGAGTTCGAACCCAGGCGACTATAGAAATTGTTACAAATATTAAATAAAATAATCGCTAACAGTCACGTGGCAGACAATGGCAAACCACTACATATAGCATCATATGCGCGCTGGTTAGTACATTGCAGACACACGCACACACAGGACTGCATTTGCATATCGATAAATCAAACAATCGCATTAATAATTCCGAGTGTAGTCTGGCGTGTACAGTAGTGTTGCGTTGTAACAACTTCCATGAGCGCTACCTGTACTTGTACAACTAGACTGTAGAAGTAGTTGGTCCCGACACTCGGAATCGAGAAAATTCTACTTAGGAGCTGGTTCTTCTACTATAATACCTTCTTCCGCGAGCCATTCGTTTTTCTTTATATACACTATCAGACCTGACTCTTGGTTATTTACGTACCTCGGCATTTAATATGCCATCTCTCTAGCACAGTGTGAGTCCCATTTAATTGTAATGTTAGCGTAGTTTTTATTTAATATTACACAGTATCGAGTACAGTTGCGGTAGTTATGCTCGCGCCAACATGCATCAATTCTTCGTACGCGTTTCCAATTAATATTTTAATTACCAGTAATTTTTTTAATTTTGATTGTAGCAATTCCGATATTGATGAGCGTTTATGCGATTCCTTTCTTCGGAATTTTCGCTCCTTGTATTTAATATCCATTACGTCTTGGATAGTTCTATTGGAGCGATTCCAGCCTTTTTTGTCCGTTCTTTTCGCGTTTTATGAATCAGTGCGCCACGCACTAACGTCTATATTACGACAATTCCAACCTTAGCCGTCGACGAATGATGTTTAACATCGTCAAAATGGCATTTACTGGTATAAAAATCGTAGGAACTTCGTTGCGAGACCTAATTTTCACTTTTCAACGTTATTAAATTGAAATAAGGCGAAATATTCTTGATATTATAATACCAACTTCTACTGTACTTACGGGTAAGTAATTCGGCCTTTATGTAAGCGGAGAAAATTTAGAAAATGTTTTTATTTAATGATTTATTTCTATAAAACAAATTAAAAGCAAAGAGAAGTACGAAAATACTTTTAGTTTGTCGTACAGATTGTACCTTTATGAACCGACCATAAAAGAACACTAAATTAGGTGGAAATGGTAAAAAATGCCCATTTTGCAACGGAAACATCAAGTCACATCGTTTGGCAATGTAACGGCGTCTACGAGAAGAAATACTACATGGTTGCTAATTACCGCATATTACCAGTAGATATTGGACATTTAAACTCCAAATTCACCGGGAGGCCGTGTTTACAAGCCGTCGTACATATTTTAATGAAAAGTCAATTTATATTGTTTAGATTGGTCAAGGGGTTGGCCAGTCGGGCAAAAACCAAACAAAAAGTGATTTTGTAAATAGTTAAAATTTGATACTAGTTTTTTTTTTTTTTTTTTTTTTTAATTATTTAATTTTACTTTTTTTCCCCTTTTCCCGAAATTTCGGGCACATTTATTTACTAAAAATATTAATTTATTATAATAACGGTATTAATATAACCCACCGAATTAAGTATCTTCCAGCTGCGAATTCACTACTTTTAACTTTAAAAAATTGCAATTCAATCAGAAATAAACAAATATGACACTGAGATGAGTGCTTTTTTATCGTCTTGTTTTTAGCAGTGGACGCGTATTTTAAATAAATCTACTTCTGTGCACTACTTTTTAACAGGAACTCGTTTACGATTTACCTTTACGTTTAAAAAAATTAAGATAATTCATGTGTGGTATTTCATAAATCTTTAACGATAAATGTGCATTTTTAAAACTATTACACTTTTACATATTTCTTTGCACCAGCCTAACAACAATTTATGTTTAATAATTTGAAATAAATGCACGGTGGCGCTTTTAGATCACTCAATTCGTGCATAATTTTTTGCAACATTTTGCCTATCAACGTCTATCTTTAACAGCCTTTGACGGAGTTTTAATGTCTTGACCCGAGAACTAATTTACGAAAAAAGATAATAGCGGAAAAAAGAAACGGTTATTTTTTTTTTTTTTTTTTTTTTTTTTTATTAAAATTTTCAAACCGTGGTTAGACCCCGGGCCGTGTATGTATAATATCTAGACTATTACGGCCCGAGAGTCTCCGGTTACAGGAATGAATAGCATGTATGCCATTTAATGAAGAACGAAAATAATCTTGTTTCACGTGATTAAATAAGTTAGTGAAATGTAAAGGAAAGTCAGACTTGAATATAAATTTTTAGTTAATAAAACAGCCAAAATTCGATAACGAACACTTAAATTGAATATAAATGAATATGTCACACACGCTTTCGCGAATGTCCAATTTTCACTGTGAAACAGAAAATAAAATATATAACTAAAAATAAATTTAGTTTACGCGTTGACATCTGAAGGGGATCAAATTAACTTATTTTCAGCTAGAAATGGAAATCAAAGAATATTAATAAAAATAGATGTAAATATTCGATTTTAATATGAAAAAATTTTAAATACAAAGAGTTAGAAAATAGATGTACAGGTAGTGCATATATAAAAATTACAGAGGATCAATGCGAATGAATTATACACCCTGTCAAGAAAGTATCGGGAATTGTCAATTTAAATCTCCCGGGTAATAGCTAGGCAGATAATTTTTTTTTTCCAGGTTAGTACAACTGTTTTGTATTATGATGCCTATTTTTAGCGCGATCTGTCAACCAGTGTGTTTACAGCAGCTGTTAAAATCAGTCGACCTTGAAGTGTTTTGTCGAAGTTTTACAATGAGTGAAAATATTGAACAACGTACTTGTGTTAAATTCTGTGTTTCGAACGAAATTTCTTGTGCCGATACACTGAAAATGTTACAGAAGGCTTTTGGTGAATCTGCTTTATCAAAAACGCGGGTTTACGAGTGGTACAGAGCGTTCAAGGATGGTCGGGAGACGGTCGAAGACATGCCTCGCTCTGGACGGCCTTCAACGAGTGTGACCGATGATAACGTCGATAAAATCAAGGAAATCGTTGCTGATAATTGTCATGTGAGCTTGAGAGAGATGGCTCATGGATTGGGCATGTCACACGAGAGCGTACGTACGATTGTGCACGAAAAATTGGGTATGCAACGCGTTGCGGCTCGGCTTGTTCCGAAAGACCTGAATTTCTTTCAAAAAAAGTACCGAGAACAGGTAGCTGCAGACATGCTGGATCGAGCCAATTTGGATCCTACCTTCTTGGAAAAGATAATTACTGGTGACGAGACATGGGTGTACGAGTACGACACGCTTACGAACCAGCAATCGTCCGAATGGCGGCCAATTGGCGCGCCAAAGCCGAAAAAACCTCGCCAAAGCCGATCGAAAGTGAAGATCATGTTGATTGTTTTCTTCGATATTCGAGGCGTGGTACACTATGAATATGTGCCAGCCGGACAGACAGTCACCAAAGAGTTTTACTTAAGTGTTTTGAGACGTTTGAGAGAGGCTATCCGTCGTAAACGTAACGATTTGTGGGTCGACAATTCTTGGATTCTCCATCACGATAATGCGCCGTCTCACAAAGCCATAATTGTGAATGAGTTTTTGGCCAAACACTCGGTAAATATCATCGAACAACCGCCGTATTCACCAGATTTAGCACCCTGCGACTTCTTCCTATTCTCAAAACTCAAATTTCCGCTACGGGGAATGCGCTTCGAATCGATTGATGACATCAAGACGAATGCGACGCGAGAGCTAAAGGCCATCCCGGAAACCGCCTATCAGAAGTGCTTTGCCGAGTGGAAAAAGCGTTGGCATATGGTTATTTTGAAGGTGACAAAATAAATTTGGATGAAAATTAAAAATTGTTCGTTTTATTTAACAATTCCCGATACTTTCTTGACAGGGTGTATAGATAAATTTGGTGTGTTTGTTGTTGAATCAACGTACCAATTCGCTTATTTTTATCTAGAAAAGAAAGCAAAGAAATAATATTGATAAAAATGAACCCAAATAACGTGACCCGGGAAACAAAATCACACTAGATTAAAAAATAGAAATACTTTAATTCATACATGCATATAGATATGTATGAAAATAATGATAGATAGACAGCGCGGCAGCCTAGTGGTTTGGGTGATTGGCTACTAAATCAGAGATAGTGGGTTCGAGACTTATCTCATTCCGGATCCAAATCACTCCCAGGGTTACCCAGTCTGAAATAATTGGATACCAGAAAAATCTGGGAAAGTAAAGGCAGCCGAGAGAAAGGAACTGGCACCCTTACTTTCATTAGTGCCGTTGGGCTTAGTACATTGTGAACCTTACCCCGATGCCCTGTCAATGGTATGTGATTTATTTTACTTACTTTGATATATATATATATATATATATATATATATATATATATATATATATATATATATATATATATATATATGGTCGTCGTGATAGCCTAGTTGCTAGAGCGTTTGACTTCCGATATGGAGGTCACGGGTTCGATCCCGAGCGATGACAGAACTTATTATAAGAATTAAATAAATAATCGCTAATAATCACGTGGAAGGTAATGGCAAACCATCACGTACAACATCATATGCGCGGTAGGTCAGTACACAGCAGACAACACGGGACTGCACTTGTAGTACGATTACAAGCGATTACAATCAGTTCCGAATGAAGTCTTGCGTGCGTGTACACTCGCGTGAATATAACAATTGCCTAGTACACTACCTATATCTATACAGCTGAGATGTACAATTAGGTTGCCCACCAACCGAAAGGTTGAGGAGAGAAAGAAGAAGATATATATATATATATATATATATATATAGATATATGTACATTTGTTTTAGTTTAAGCCATGATTAAAGAGCCTGTAGCCGAAGCTAATCGGCGATATTTTTATATATTTATTATGTTTCTTAATTTGTATTTTAAATATTTTAATAATTATAACTTGTTGATATTTCAGATGTTATTATTAGACTTTATATTATGTACTGTAAATGGTAGGCAAAGCGCGAGAGTTAAATTGTAGTAAAAGGATCTTTATCAGCAATTCTTAAATAGCAGTTTAAAATTTCTTTGCGCTGTATTGAAACGTATCGATATATGCGTAACAGAAAGAATTTGGTAGATTTTTCCATCCGTTTTAAATAGAGCAAATCGGGAACGTTTTTCGAAGGCACTGTCGTGTTGAAGCAGCTAAAAAAGTTCAAGCATAGGCGCAGATTCACAATCATGTATTCACTATTGTGAAATTACGAAATGTTATCGCTTTTTCGGAAATCTCTTTTTTCCAATCTGACAGGCGTCGGCAATGCCCGTGTTAAAACGAGCCGTTACTTTTTATTTTTTTATTTTGGCGGATGTCAAGTTCGTAAATACTCTACGAATGTTGAGCGCTTGTCGAATACATCCGATGTAAACGAGTTTCTACGCACTGCCAGTCTTCATTCAACAACATTTCAAATAAGTCGCGAATCACGTATTCTGACATTACTAACTAAATCAGATTTATACACTTTTCCAATTTTCTAGTTTCCCCAGGAAGCTCCAGTATACTTTCGTAGCATTCAATTACCTTCTTTACATCATTTCTAATATTTAAGTTGTTTTAGCTTCAGTTACTTAATATAGTCATATAATGTGGCGTGGTAGCTAAATTCCGAAGTAAGAAAAAGGTACATTAGATAAAACAGTTTTATTAGTTTTGGTAATTTTAACCTGTACGGTGGTGTCAGTAATGCTTTTATCAACCGCACCGGGAGGATTAGGGAGAGGTTTCCTTCTGCCGTCAGACGAGTCCGACATTAATTATAAATTATTAAATTTAAATTAGCAATTGAAATCAAAAATTAAATATCCTCGAAGCGAAAAATGAAACTGACAAGAATGAAGCGGACTAAATAAAATAAAACAATAGAAATAAAAATAAAAGCGGATAACACAGATTAAACTAAACGATCGTACCACCGATCGCTTTAACGGATAATTGAACACAATACGAGTAAAAAATTTATTACGCGAGAGATAAACAGAATTCCGATATTTAGGCAATACGTGAGTTCCTAGCCATTCTGGTATCTTTGATAATGAAGCAGCGGGTTCCTTGGCTCGGGCTGCTGCTTCTTCCTACTTCTTTTTTTAAAAAATCCCATGGTTACCACTCCGTATTGTCCTCTCCATTCAAACGAAGAGCGTGTTTGCGATGCGGATCGTTTGTTCTTTGACTGTTCATCTCTTTCCGCTGAGCGTTCTACTTTTTAATTTCAGTTTGCTGCGATTTGGTTTTTCTACTCTGTATTGCGCCTCTTTTATTTTGTCTTTTCCTTCTCCACATATCGTTCTCATTATTTGTTCTTTACTAACATCTGATCGTATCAAGATACAACTGACTCCTTTCTTTTCTAATTGTGTCTGGATAAAGGTCCCTGGTTGAAAGCCAAAAAAAAAAAAAAAATAAAAAAAATAAATAAAATAGTAATGATGAAATTAACATTTACAAAAAAGAAGGGATTATTATCATCAAAAAATATGAAGGTATCCGTGTAGTGCGTATTATTCCACGGTGCGAAAATCTGGACAATAAACAAAACAATGCAAAGTCATCTGTAGTCATTTGAAACCTGTTGCTAGTTGCCACACGAACTCCACCAATCAACAAGTCATATCCTGTCATAGCCTCATGTGGTCAAGCAAAAAGCCAAATTCAAGAGGCAAGATCATAGAAAATGTAATTAACGCACAATAGAATATGGTTCTCGCGTAATCTCCCATTGTAATGGAAAAATGCCATTATAATCCCATTACTCAAGATAAATAAGTATCCAACACTCCTCCATAGTTACAGGCCAATATATCTTACATCAGTTCTATGTAAAGTGTTAGAAAAAATTATCAATGGCAGACTGCTATGGGAAATCGAAACACGTAATTTGTTTACAAATATTCAATATGAATTTAGGTCAGGACGATCTACCATTGACCCGATCATTGCGTTACAGCGTTCGATAAGTAAAGTTTTATCAAACAAGCACCACTTATTAGCCGTCTTTTTCGATTTCAAGAAAGCATTTGACAACATATGGAGATACAAAATTTTTCTAATCCTACACTTCTGGAACTTCAAAAGTCGCTTTTGTATGTTTATTGCGAACTTCCTCTCTGATTGCCGCTTTCAAATGAGATTCGGATCCGTTCTGTCTGATCCACATATGGTGCGGACAGGAGTTCCTCAGGGATCTGTCCTCAGCCCAACACTGTTTAATATTGCGATAAATGATATTGTAAACCAAATGCAAAAACCTGTAAAATCTCTCCTTTCTGCAGACGATTTATGCATATTTCTTCCATGCATGAAAACGTTCTGCAGAGTACAATTGATAGACTGCAGCAATCGTCGGAAGATAATTGTTTTTCAACAACAAAAATCACAGCAACCAATTTCTGTAGGCGGAAAAAATACGATCGCATAGTAGGCCTAACTATTAATAACAACCGTATAGCATCCATAAGTAAAGTTAAAATATATTAGGAATGACATTCGACAGTAAACTCACTCGGAAAGCACACATTAACGCATTGAAAACTAGCTATGGTAAAAAACTAAACCCACTGCGAAAGCTGTCACATACAACCTACGGCGCAAGCAGATATATAATTTATTAATGCTGTATCGTACCCATATAAGGTCCAAAATCGACTATGGTGCACCAGCCTGTATTTCCGATAGCATATCGACCTTAAAATGTTTGGATACTATTCATCATACCGCTTTGAGGTTGGAAACTGGAGCTTTCCGAACCTACCCGATACCGAGTCTACTATGTGATTCAGCGGAATGGTCATTAGATTTACGACGAACTTATCTAACCGTGCTGGCTTTCAGCATCATAAGGAGCACAAAGCCAAACTCTTCGGATGATATCACTGAGAACCAGGATGGAACCACAATCGATCATGTTATGTCCATTCTACATCAGTTAAACATCTAAATGCTAGTACTGGTCCGGGTCCCAATATCTCCCATGTCAACATGGTGCAACCGAGGCCAGTGCGGCATACAGAGCTATGAAAATGCGAAAAACTCCGGTAAAACAATTAGTGAATGTGCGTCAACTTCAAACGTAACAGTACCGTTTACCGACTTTAAGTATCAGCTTAAACGCCATTTTAATAACACCTGGAACAACGATTGGCAAAATTTACGTACAGAAAATAAATTACGCTCCATAAAATCGTCCACGAAACCATGGCTTTCCTCAAGCCGAGAAAGCCGAATTATGCAGATTGCGACTTGGGCACACTCGCCTTACACACACATATCTATTAAATAAATAATCTGCGCCCCAGTGCCAGACATGTGATTGCTAATTAATTATCGAACACCTACTGATTAAATGCCTAATTGATGATCATTATCGGAAACAGTGCAGAATACCATCGAATTCGAAAGGATTTGTTGTGCGATGAAGAAACCGTGCTTAATCGATTATTTAAATTTCTAAAATCTTCTAATTTGTTTAAGCTGTTATAATTTTGTTAATCTTTGTTAATTTTTCTTTATTTTCTTTTTTTTCCCTTGTTTTCAACTTTCATAATTTTGTAATTCCTTGCCGTGTCTCTAGCTTAGGTTTGCCATATATGACACGTAAAATAAATAAAATAAAAAGAACAAAGAAGCTTAAACGTTAGAAGAATAGTTGAATTGATCACATACGCAGGCGTAACAAATGTCTAACTCAAATAATTAACAGTGTCATGCAAGGGAAATGATCAAGAGAAAGACCGAGACGGAATTATATTCAACAGGTATAAGATAAAGTACAAGTAATAGGATATGGAAACACGAAGAGAACGACGTTATTTAGAGTATTCTAACGTGGGATGATTGCCTATTCAGCAATCTTCGATCTTAACAGAAGACTGAGGAATTACGGTGATGCATAGGGTTCTTATGATTTTGTTCAAAAACTTGTGACATCAAAAACGTATCCCATTGACTCTTTTTTTTTTTTTTTTTTTTATTTTTAAAATAAGCTGTAGTTCGCACAGGGCAAAATGCCCGTTGTATGAGTGCCCAACACTCTTATCAACGTTTATTAAAAAAGATACAAAATACAAAAACTACAACTATCTTAACTAATTCCATAAATAACAATATTAGTAAACCTAGCATTATATTTAAGTAAGAGTACATATGACAATACATAACATGCCGCGAAATACGCAAGTACATGCAGACAGCTTAATATTTAAAATCGAAGAAACATGATCTGAGAGAACTTAAAATCCAGGAAAGACACGACAAAGTCAAAACCATCAAACCGTAAAAAACAGAACCATTAAAGATTAGCGAGATAAAGAACTTAACTTGATCTTCAGTCTTTGCACCATTCCTTCAACCATTCTCGCACCTCCTTTTTTCACACACCAGTTTTTTTCCCCTATAATATATGATTAGGGATTGTATTTATTTAAATTAATTAAAACTCATCATTGGTGTTATCAATTCGTAGATTTACACCACGGGGACAGATGTAATATGTATTACTTTGGTATCGAGTCAGTAACATCATCATTACGTATCGACGATGCGGGAACGCTGTGCAGGTAAACTGTATTTAAAAAAAAAAGGAAAAAAACGAAAAGGGTTTTTAAAATTCCGAATGGAATTGTACTACTTTTTAACGATGTGTCCCGGCGCTTGATTATTAATTCTTTCAGCTCACTCCAAAGCTTGCTAGTGTGTTCTGTTTTGATTTTTACTTTACTGACTTGTATATTTCGATTTCAGGTAACACGTCTTCCTTTGGAAATTTGCGTTTCCGATTTTATTTATCGGTCACCTTTAGACGAGCACCGAGCACTAAAATCTTTTTGTCATATGAATAAATGCTGCATTTTAATAAAAACACAGTTGTGTAAATCCGGAACCAGTAACGAGTTATTTCCTACATGTACCGATCCAAAGAGCTTGGATCAAAGTTAATGAACTTGTTCTCATGGGAAAAACATTACTTTGCTCATTCAATGCTGAAGGGAAAGTCAACGTAATCGGTAGCAATGCCGGATCAAAACACAGCTTCGTATATCAAACATATAAAATGAAGCTCGAAAATAAGAACAAGGAAACGTGCAAAAAACACGAAATCGAGGAAAGCAAAAAGCCGTTGCAGACAAAAATTCAAAATTATTTGTTTT
This sequence comes from Icerya purchasi, assembly GCA_039619475.1. Classification (NCBI taxonomy): domain Eukaryota; kingdom Metazoa; phylum Arthropoda; class Insecta; order Hemiptera; family Monophlebidae; genus Icerya; species Icerya purchasi. The sequence goes on from CM077116.1 coordinate 77,401,246, forward strand.
AATAAAGCCTCAAAGTATTACGTCGGTATAATTAGAAATTTTAACAGATTTCGGAAAAGCGACATCTTCGTTAAAATTAAGTGGAATCCGAAGTGCCGTAGGTCGTGGAAATGAAGTGGGGACAAATGAATCCAACACGTAGTATAAAAAATTAATAATAATAAAAAAAAAAGAAAAAAAAAACGTTTATCGCAAATGAAACGCAAAATATACAGTGTGGAAACGAACTAAAGGTAGTCGATAAAAGCACATTTGCTCGTAGAAGATTGCATATTTCAAGTGAATCGGAAAGAAGTTGCAACGTTGATCGTTCAACGATTGCTGCTGTCTCAAGTGGTTCAGAGTTGTAGTGCTTTATATACGAAGCAACGTAATTGAGGAAAAAAGACAAAAATTTATATTGAAAAAAAGGGAGTAGTGAGATTCGCAGGTTCCTCGGGCGACATCTGAAAACCGTTAGACAGAAAAAAACTTGGCGAAGAATTTATTATTTTTTTTCAGTAGTCGTAAAACGTGATTACAAATAAATAATTATGAACTATCATTGTAAAAAGTAAAAGAAAAAACAACAGCTAGTAATAGTCCTATTTTTAACCGTTAATCGGAATGAATAGCGAAAGGTTCGAAAGAAAAATTCCCGAAATCTGTTTAAATAAAATGAAAACACTTCAAACGCGAACAGCTGCGCATCGTTCTTCATGCTATGGTCGAATGGTTGAAATTATTTTCGGGTTTATTAAGTTATCGTCCAAAGTTGATTTTTATCTAGCTACAAATAATAATAATACATCTTCCGACGCAATCAGAACCACATCTTTAGAACGAAGCTGTCGTATAAATAGTTATAATTTTAATTCAGGTAATGTTGAAATACATCTGATGCGAATGCAATTCCTCAGTTGAGCTTTAGCTTTTCGTTTTCAGTGAACAAAGTTTTATCAAACTATTAAAAGTAAGGGAGACAACTTAATTCGACGATTTAGAGGGGAAACCGGAAAAGGAGAAAAAGAAATCGGTCGGTCATTAAATAAATGTGGCTATCCAAAAAATAAAAAAGGTAGTCTTTCCTCCAGGTTGAATCTTACACGACGGGAACATAACTAGATTCATTATTTAAAACAACTCGATAAAGCTGGTCGCTAGGAGGTGAATTCAGTTTTGATTAGGCCGGTGGAAACCTGTGAATGATTAAACACACAAGCTTTCCGTGCTCGCTGATTAATGTGAAACGAAGAAAGGCAAAATATGCGGTCCTTCAAATAGTAGTAAGAAAATGACGTAATTTTAACGTATGGAAGTTCAAAATCGTTCATGGAAAAGGAGAACAATTTAAGCGAAGACAATAAAAGTATAAAGAATTTCAATGCGTGCAGGTTAAAATTGCTCAAACTGCGTCCTAAGGAGGGAACTGAGGGAACGGCCTGGAAAATGATGGAACAAGAGAACGGTGAGAAGGCGAGGCAAAATTTATAACTGCGGAAAAATAATGGAAACAGCAGAAATCGTATAAGGACGCGGACTGGGCTATATCATTATCGGCTTTTTGACTTTTAGTAAAGGCTCCGAGGGTGGTATACATTATGAAGCAGCAGCTGTGGCGGCAAAATTCACTGCCAACCAGAACCTATATATACATATATCTATATATCTATATCTATATCTATATCTATCTATCTATCTTTATATATATATATATATATATAAGTATATAGAAAGAGAGAGAGTGAGAGAGAGGAGAGCTTTGTTCCCGTTTGCAAATTTACTATTCCAGGCAATTTCTTCCGCTTTCTGGCCAAGACCATTGCAAACGGTCACAAGCTCTCCCGGTAATTATTCATTCCTACGACATTAGTTCGCCTCCTGCTTCCGCTCTTCATACTTCCACTTGCCTGCGAAACGGTCCGCGTTAGTTTTTACAATGACGTGAATGTTCGGTCGTTTCGTAAATTCTGTTACAACAAAGAACGGGAATTGAGGGGGGGGAGGAGAAAAAAAGCGAGATCACAAAAAATGCAACGCGAAAGCTGGACATCCTTTACGTATGAGAAGATTGGCGACGATATAACGGGCTCTCAAAAGTTCATTCAGGAGAACCGTTGGGAATTAATCGAGACTATTATTCGAAACGGCCGCCATTAATGTCTGAAATAAATTCGAGCGAACGATCAAGAATTTTTTATTAATTTCGTTCAAAAATATTCCTCCCCTAACCCCACGGTACTATATGGCGTTTAATCGAAAAGTCTCTTTGAAATAATTTTTTTTTTTCTTTATCCGTCCCCCCAGGAAAAAAAAGGCTGCTCATTTTATTTCGTTCTCTGCAATATTTTAAAAAATTCGTAAATAATCTTTTCGATAATACGAAAGAAGAAGACGAAAGAAAGAAAACAACGTGGCCTCAGCAGTCGCACAATAAGAAAACAGGAATTGTACGATAATTTTCGAAAATCATTTAGCACCAATGATAGCAGAACTGGCCACGATGAAATAGTTGCGGCTAGGCCAGCTCTATTTGCGAATAAGTCATTGCACCGTATCAGCTTGACTGTTTTGTTCCCCTTTTTCACTGTTTTTTTTTTTTTTGGGTGGGGGGATCCATTAATTAATTATTAATCCGGTGTCAGCAATCTCAGATTCCAAAGTGCTTCTTGAGCCGCAGTCCAGAGGTTGGTGGCTACACTTTTGGTTCCACTTCTCGCTACTTTGATTTTTAGAGTGGGCGGATGTTGTCGCAGGAACACAAAGATTATAAAATAATTTATAGGTATTTTTATTATTAACTAGGTTGGCCCCTCAGTCGATATTCGACCGCAGCCTATTAGATCATGCCTCCTAAAAATAGGCGAAAAAATTTCGAGGAATTTGTAAAATTCGAGAGAAATTTACACCAGGAAGCAACGGCATTTTGTGTAAAGTAATCGAATTTTGATTGACGTTCATTCATATGCTTTACCAACAAAATGTAGTTATGTTTGTGTACTGTTTGACTTGTGACGAAACGAATATTCATTTTATTTTATTTTTCTTATTTTCTTTGTTTTTTTTTGTTTTTTCACCTAGAACAATGACATACTGTAAGTAATGTTTAAAAAATAACATAATATAAGAAACAGTAATAGACATACTACGTGTATGTGGTATGAAATTGGCCTAAAAGCGATTATTTTGATACCCAAACTAATCCGTTAAAAATTTGGTCCGTAATGAAAATTGTGCAGAAGTTTTACTAAGTCAACTTTTACGTTTAATTTATATCTACCATGGTACTCATTTTATTTTAAATATTTCCCGTGGTAAATATTTTATCTAAATTTATTTAAAAATTTTGTCGAGTGTACTTAATAATTTTATTTTTGAACCAATGGCGTGCTAGCATTTAGTCACACGACATACAGCAGCTATTGTAATACGTCATGTGAATAAAGCCGATTTATCCGGTGAAAATTTATATACCTATATGAGTTTTCGATGCTTCACCTTGTATTTAGGAAGAGAATAAAAAAAAATAAGGTACATATGTCAATTAGAACGGACGCTATAAGTATGTAACTGACTCGTCGACAAGCGTATAGCTTGACGAGGAAATGTGTAAATATTAAAAAACATATATATTTTCAAAAAAAATAAAATAAAAAACGCTTTATCGTTCGCCGTTGACGGTAACGTTTCTTCCACGGTCGTCTTTAAAGAAAAATAGACCGATGATGCCACCAGCCCATAAACCACACCAAACTGTCGTTTTTTTGGGATGCATCGGCAATTATTGTATGGAATGTTGCTGTTCATCACTCCAGATGCGACAGTTTTGCTTATTTACGTATCCATTGAGCCAGAAACGAGCCTCATCGCTGAACACAATTTTTCGATAAAACAGCGGATTTTCATGGAGCTGTTCTAAGGCCCATTCACCAAAAATTAGACTTTGTGGTAGGTCCTTCGGCTTCAATTCTTACAGAAGTTGAATTTTATAGGCTTTCAAACCCAAATCGACACGTAAAATTTTCCATGTGGTTGAGTAACACATGCCCAATTGCTGAGAACGGCGACGAATTGACATTTCACGATCCTCATTAACACTGGACGCTACGACTGCAATATTCTCTTCGGTACGCACTGCACGCATGCGAGTCGACGGTTTAATGTCCAACAAAGTAAATTTGGTGCGAAATTTGGTGATAACAGCACGAATTGTTGATTCACCAGGTCGATTATGACGACCATAATCGATGCACATTTTTCACAGAGCACTGGTTTTTGATAATAAATTTCAATCATATCGCAATCGTTGCTCGTTTGTAAGTCTTTCCATGATGAAATGGCAGAGTATGCTGAAAACTTTTCACTTTGACAGATGACGTTTGTACGCCAATACCAACCAGTGCTGCCAACCTGAAAAACTTAACTCTTAAAAAATCACCCATTATATAGAGATATTGTGAATAAGAATAATATAATCTGTTTTAGTTTGTATTCTTAACAGGGGAAAGTCATAGTAGAGAGAAAGATCAATAACTAAACGGGGCTAACTTCTAAATAAAGATAAGGATAAAAATATTTTGAATATAAAACATTTTTCAAAACTCATCTTACAGAAAAAATAGAATAAAAAAACGGTTTAGAAATTTTGACATTAAAAAAATCGCCAACGTTGTGCATGGTTTCTTCTGATGTTCATACAGCAGAATAAAAAAAAAAAAGGATTCTAATAAAAAGAAATTCTCTCTTCTATTCTCGGCTTTTGGATCTTCGTCTTCCTACTCCATACAATGACTCTTATGTTCTCTCATTTCCTTCCTTGTCAGTTGTTCCTATTCTAGCTTCTTTCATTCATTCAATCTCGCACCAGATTGAAATCTAGTATGTTATTCTCCTGTTGAACTATTACTTAGATTCCTTGGCTGATTGGACTGTTGCTCTTCGTTGGCGTACCCATAAAAAAAAAAAAGAAAGTTACTAACCAACAATTATGGTCTCCGATATAAGGAAAGAACCATACTCTATAAAGGCTTAATACAATCAATATATGGTTTTGCTTCCAGTACCTTTATAAATAAAAAAATACTTATAAAAATCAACAAACAACAAAGAAAATTAATATTAAATATTTCGTCTTTATATAGAACTGTTCCATGATCAGCTGCATGTATTATTGCCAATATCGTCCCACTAGACCTTTTTTTTGTGGGACGAGCAATAATATCAGAATATGGGATTGTAAAAAATCCACATCTAGTTAATTTTCTGAAATTTCTATCTGATAAGTGCATCCAAGATGTACTAGGCCCTTCACCACCCATACATTTATTAAAAAAACATATTATGAATGAAATTACTAAAATCTGGCAGATAAAATAGGACTGCTGCGACACAGGTCGTAAAACCTACAATTTCTTCCCTAATATAAAAAATAAACTTAAAATTAAAAATTTAGATATTACATATTTATATGCCCAGTTACTCTTAGATCGTGGCAACTTTGGAGAATATCTTTACAGAATCAAAATAACAGACACACCAAATCGTCTGTTATGTGCATCAAATAATGTAGATAATATTCAACACACAATCTTCACCTGCAATGCTTTTCAATCATTTAAGGAACCAATTTAATATTAGTCCAATTTCGGACCGCCTAGTTATTTAATTACTTAGCTTAGTTTTCTTGTTGTTGGATCAGTGCCGCTGGCGCGCCCACAAAAAAAAAATAGTCCAAATATGTCTCTAAACATTGATGAAACAAATGCTTCCAAACTATTTCCTTACTTCCACGCCTTAATGAAAGAAAAACTAATCCTCAAACCGAGTAATCAATCTCGATGATTACTTTTATGAATATGTATAGTTTAACACCTACCTAGTCTGTAATACAAATGTTGACCACATAAATTGCATTAGAATTATCTAATAATATACAGTAATATTTATGTTAACTATTTTTTTTTTTCCCCTTGGTTCCCCATTCTAGACATAGCCAGTGGGGCAAGTATATTTTGTTTATAATCTGTATATAACTGTTTAAAGTGTACTTATAAAAAAAAGAAATTTGAATAAAAATTTGTTGTATGTCGGTGTAGTGGATACTTAGAATTAAATACAGATTTATCTTTTTATACTTAATATAAGTTGTAAGAAAATGCAGCGGTGATGTTGATACTTAGTCACCGAATACATTATATTTAATTTAATTACGTTATCTAGTCTTAAGTTAAATACCGTGAGTATGTAATTATATATATAAATATATGTCTTATGTATTTGTATATTGAAAAGAGTGTTGAAAATTTATGGGTATTAATCTAGTAAATTATAAATTAATATCGTCACTCGGTTTTAGGATCATTTTCCTAGCCATCAGTTCATGAAAGTAACTAAGAGTTTTTTTTGAATTTTCTGGGGTTATTACAATTATACCTTTAGATGTAATATATTTAAGTATATTGTACTCATAATCCACTAGGTACATTTATACATATACTATAATTTACATATTTATATTACTATTTTTTACTAATTGTAGTGGTGTCTAAGTAATCACATCACCGCTACACTAACAATATTGTTTATTATATCTTTACTCTAATATTTTGTATTAGATTTTAAGTACACATCACACCCATCACACAAAGTTAAAGATTGTTAAAGCTTACTATGTTATACATTAAGCACACTGGATAATATGAAAGAAAGAATTTATTAACCACGTTCGTTACAATTGTTAATACTTATTATAGAACGATTGTGTATCGGCCCGTTAGCCTCGCCACAATACAGTAGTATAGACGCATACAAAAAATCAACGTTACGGATAAATGCTAATCAATTGCAGGAAAAACTTACAAAAAAAACCAGCGCCATAAGATAACATATGTTAATATTCGCATCTTACCAGGTTATTATTAGCCCACTTATATAATATTCTTTTACACACGCACTAAGCTCCGCCTACAGAATATACACTTTATATTTGCAACTCACTGCCTTACTTCAAAAGATTATGCTTAAGCCTACGGTGTTTATATTTGCTATACATATATTTTAGTCGCCTGGAATCGTGATTTCCGATTGGCCTGATTAGTTCATTACTATGGACTTCACAATCTTTGCAGAATTTATCTGTTATACCAAGGATGAAATCTTTTAAAAAAGAGACTCCTGTGTAATCATGCATATCCGTTACCTTTGCATACCTATTTGCTCGCAGTACGTACCTCAGGCACCTATTTTGTAGCTCCTGAAGTTTCATATATGTGCTATTTGAAACAGATGGCCACACAGGACACGCATAGGTAATGACAGGCCTTATTATCATTTTATAGATGATTAGTTTATTACTGCTGCTAAGATATGATTTATACTTTAATAACGGATATAAAACTGATATAGTTTTGTTAGCTTTTATACCTATGTGATCGATATGCCTGTTAAACGTGAGTCTCTTATCCAGTACTACTCCTAAGTAGCGCGTTGTTTCGGCCCATTGCACGGCGGCATTGTTGACAATTAAGTTATTGGGTAGAGCAGGTCTTCGCCTAGTAAATAGTATTGCTTCAGTTTTGGATGGATTTATACTTACGCGCCACTTCTTGAAATATCGTAATGTACGAGTTATGCTACTCTGCAACCTGTTAGCGATAGCCTGTGGTCTGTGTGAACTAGTGAACAAAGCCGTGTCATCTGCATACATGGCAATTTCAGTATTTTGAAGTTTCGGGAAATCAGATAAGAAAAGCGTAAATAAAAAAGGACCTAACACACTGCCTTGCGGTACCCCCGCTAACATGGGGTTTAAAGTAGATTTAGAAGCGCCGACGTTTACATAAAATAGTCTATTTGTAAGGTAACTGCTTATTATTTTTATAAGGTAATTTGGGAAGTTGTAATTTATCATTTTATATGTGATTCCCTCATGTCACGTGGTATCGAAAGCCTTAGCTACATCAAAAAATACCATTCCTGTATGTTTATTACAATTAAAACCATGGGTAATAGCCTCGGTAATTCTCGCAACCTGATGCACGGTGGAGTGTCTGGGGCGAAAACCAAATTGAATTTTGGGGATAATGTCATTGTTTTCGGCATGGTCCCTCAGTCTTTTTAGTATGATTTTTTCAATTACCTTGTTCAAATTACTCAGCAAACTGATAGGTCGTATATTAGTAATTTCAGACGCGTCTTTTCCTACTTTGGGTAAGGCAATAGTTTTTGTTATTTTCCAGGATTTTGGATAATATTCATGTGTAAAAATGGCATTTATTATATTACATAGTTCCATTACCCCTATAAATGGCAACTTTTTTATGCAAGCAACACTAATATTATCATGTCCCAAAGAAGATTTAGGCTTTAGACGCTTGATGCATGATACGATTTCTTTTGGAGTAGCATAAGTGATGTTCTCATTTGTTTGTTTATTAAAATAGGATTCTATGGCTTTTCTAATTTTGCTATTCATATATTTCGTTGAGAGATGTATATTCGGACCATGCACTTCCCCATAGTGCGCAGCTAACAGGTTAGCTTTATCTATTTCAGTGTATACATAATTATTATTACTGACGTCAAACAATGGGGGCAGAATTGTAAATTGCTTATTATACTGCATACATGCTTTCCATAAACTGTTGTCTTTAGTTGTAAGCTGACTGATCGTTTTATTGTAATGTTCGAATTTATTATTATGTAATAGATATCGAACTAGCTTTGTCATAAAATTTAGCAGTGTTTTCATATAGCGAGAGATTATACTTGATCGATAGTTAAGATACATTTTTCTGATATAGTTTTTGATTTTTATGGTTAATCTTATAAAAGGTGATATCTCTATTTTGTGAAAGTAATTGTAATTTTTGAACGAAATGCACTCTTCTGCTGCCTGACTAATGAGGTTAGTAAGTTTGTTTACTCGGTTATCTATGTCTACTTGATCTCCTATGTACTCTTTTAAGTTAACACGTGCAGAAATATATTTTTTATAGCAATTCCAGTCTGCAAACCTGTAATCATAACCTTGTTTACTAGGGGTTTTTAGTATCTTATAGCCAATAACAGTGAATATTGGATTATGGTCTGACGAGAGCTGATTTAACGAGACTGGTGGCATAATATCCAAGTTCTTAACGATTGCTATGTCTAGTATACTAGGACGGCAAGCAATGTTCGTTGGTATATATGTAGGTTCATTCGGTGCAAGAATGTGCAGGTTATCACTCATAGATAAGTCATATAATAATTTTCCAGCAGCATTATTAGAGAAACAGTTCCAGATCTTGTTCCTGGCATTCATGTCACCGATTAGCATTACCTTATTCTCATATGGTTGTGCGCAGAATATAATAATAAACTTGCCCCATCGACAACGTTCGAACTGGAGAACCAAAAGAAAAAAGTAAATAAATAAATAAAAAAAAAGTAATGTGACGAGTTCGGTAGGACTTGTATTTGGACTTTTACGAAGGTATTTGATGAGAATGATCTCCTTAACGGCTTACTCCATTAAAAAAACCGCCGCAGATTCTCACTATTTACAGACGAAATTTACAATAACGATGGAAATCTGATGTGTATTGGCACCTGCAGACACAAAGCCGCTGTAATTTATAGTAATTTGGCAAGTGATCGGACGTATGTTTTACTATTATTTAACCTACAAGATTCATCGCGAAAATTTGTTTTGTTTAGCCTGACCGCGTTTACTTAATCTAATTATGTATACATTAATTCGCACATTAAAACCACTGACGAAAATCTATCGTGAATAGACTGTTATCATCGTGTACATATATTAAAACCGACAAAATGAAATTTACGTCACATATTGGCTTCTAAAAAAAATTAATAATAATTAATAATAGTAACGTTTTCGGAATACAGAATGTGATGTAAATACACCTGTACCAAGTAAAATAAGTCACCTTAGCGAGTGACAGTAAGATTCACAATGTATTGTAAGCCCAACGTACGGGCAGAGGGGATTATTTTCGTTTAGTCGCCTTTATTACCCCCGCTTGATTTCAACGAACCGCAGTTCAAAAAGTGTAGAAAAATTAATTAAATCTTATATGTCGCGATTTGTAAAACAGATGATCATTTTTATTCGCTTTTTATACTATTCGTTATCAACATTGTTTGCTTGGTTTTAAACATTTCATTAGTAAAACGATGAAACTAACTTATTACATTATCTCGCTCATCTGAAATATGAATTTAGTTTTAAACGCATGTGACAAGAATCTTGCAGATCTTATCTTGTCACATCTCACATACTACTTAAATCTCCTGAATAATACTCGCTCATTCTCTTCACTTTTCATTATCATTTCGTCATTATCGACAAAACCGATTATCGGAAGTATCAACACTTTCCCAGCAATATAGTAGTATTGTTTCAAGTAATTTTAACTTATTCTATCTGAAATGTTTCTTTTATTCGATGTATAGAATTAAGGTACACACTAAAACAGGCGGCAAACTTCATTTTCACGATTGTTAGTTTGTAAACTTATTTAGTCCTTCATGGCTGGGAACTCACACCAAATCAATTTGAACGGAATGGAGGGAAGAAAGAACGTGAATAAATGAGCGTATGCGGAGAATAATAAAATCACAGGAATGATCAGGTATGGGAGAACAGATTGAAGGGCGGACATGGAATCTGATATAATTAAGAATTTAGAAGGAAGGTGATTGGCGGAAAGGAAATAATGGAACGTAAGATAATCATTAATTCGTTTATGGATATGGAACAGAAAGGAGACAGATAAAAAGATTCTGAAAAATCAGAATTTGGGAGGACAAAAAAGGTACCAATACCACCCAACCTCTTTAAATCATCTGTAAATACGGTTACATGAAATGAAAATTAAAAATTGATAGCACTGTGGAATTCCAGTCTTATTAGGGCCTGTGAAAAAAATTTGGAGAGTGTAAATATAGTAAATATTTTAGGGGAGGATGGTAGGGTTCGGTGAAATTAAAAGAGAAATAGGAAAGATTGTCAAAGGAAATTGTGTAAGAGCAAAAAGGAACTAAGCCGAATAGAGATAAGGGATAAAATAGGGATTTTCCTAGGTGTGAAACGCCAATTAATAAAAATAGAAAGGTAAGAATAGATAAGAGTAGAGGAGGTGAGTGGAATAGGCTTAGCAAGAAAAATATAGCCCAAATAGGGTCTGCGAATAGAAAGAGGTGGCGTATTAGATTCAGCAAGAACTGCTGGAATAGGAAAGGATTTAAAAGCACCAAGGCATAGAACTTTGGATTACGCCCAATTTAGAGAGTCGGGACTTCTACGCACAACCATAAAGAAATGAACAGTAATCAAATTTAAAACGAATGATGGATTTATACATCGAAATAAGGATATAAGGATCTCTGCCCCATTCGGTTTGTATCACTTTCAATTGTTCTACTTTTTTATTGATATGCATAGACCAGTTTAATTTTGAATCTAACTGCATACCAAAATATTTCAAGCAATTTGTATTGAGTACAATTTTTGAACTAATTACAATCGGACAGTATGTACAGATTTTTCTTCATTAAGACTTATTTTCCATTTTCTTGTCCACTTCCACCTATTCTAATAACTCCTGTTAACTTTTCTTCTCCGACTCACTTCAGGCATTGTCCTCTGTGGAATTTCTCCAGAGCAAACTCTGTTTCGTTCTTGTGTTGAATCCTCACTCCCGAGTACTCGGCTCCGATACCGTACTTCTGTATAATGCCTTTTTAAACTCCGTAACGTCCGCTGTTTCTCTATCTTCTCCTACCCGCTATCAGACATCTAATAACCACAATAAAGCCTCATTTCTTTGCTGGAATGAGGAGTGCAACAGCGATTTCCATCATAGTCATGTCACTTTTAGAACCTTTCGTTTAGATCCTAGAACCGAAAACTTTCTTGCTCATAAATGAGCGAACAAAAGAGCTCTAGCTATATAATTTAAAGTGGCCCTCCTGGAAAAATTTCTGTTCTTCATTCTCTAGGAATAACTCTCTTTTCTGAACTGGGAAAAAAATTGCGCGTTTAAAGAAAAAATATTGTTAGATAACATTTGTGGAGCCAATAAGGGATGAAGAGGAATAATGAGTAACTCTGTGCGGTAAAATACCAATTGCTGAAAGGAAATTATGAAAAACGCAAAGCGCGAGAAGAGGAAAAAAGGATGATACCTAGCAGCGATGTTAATAGGTACGGAAATGGGTTTTACTGAGAAGCGGGAAGAGTAGTGGTCTGATCAGGTAGGGTTCGTCTAGCAGACGATTAACCGCGACAAACAGTAATGACAACGAAAGAGGGCAATGTAGAATATTAGGAAATAAGTAGGAACTTGGTTTAGTTGTTCTTGACTCGATTAAAAATGTATTTTTCAGCGGGCGCTGGCTTGAACGAACGGTTTCACTGTTGTATTTTTCATTTTACACCTGTTAGTTAGTTATCCCGTAGAGGTTACAGAGAATTAAGGTTGACTCAGCTCGTTTAATTAATAGGGTTTTTAATTTTTTTGTTTCTTTAATGAGGAGAGTACACTAAGTTTACCGTTAGTACGGAGACATTTTACTCGAAGAGATAAAAATAATATAATTTTACCCATGCACCGTTTATTTAACTAAATTTACGTAAACTATTACACTTTTTTTCGATTACTTCGTAAATAATTTGATCGTCATCAATTCGCTACTAATTATAGAAAGTTAAATAGTAACAATTTGGCCCCCACTCAGAAATAAGAAGTTCATATTGTTTTAGCTAGTACGATTATAAATGGAATAACAATTTATTATCTGCAAGCAGGATACATATATAATACGCATTTGAGACCGATACCCCTCCGAATGAACCTGAATAACACAATCGAAAATTTCAGAGACAAAGTGGATAAATATACGCATATACATACAAAAAAAATAATAAAAAAAACACGCCATCAAATTTTTTCGCACCTCGAGGACCTTTTTATTGCTGTTCCCCGGCGGATACCAAATTATCTTGTCCATACAATAACCCAACCTCCCGAGAGGAGTCCTCTGAGGTGCGAAAAAATTTGATCGCGTATTTTTTGTTCATTTTGTTTTCTCATTCGAATAAATTTTACTAAATAAGAATACTCCCGAAAGAAAAGAAAATTTTATTTCTTGATTATCCTAAAAATGCAGGATTCCAAGATTTTCCCTTGCTTCGTGTAATTTTTATTTTCAATCATGAGTTCGAGACGAAATGAGGCAAAGTATTTGTAATAAATTTTTAAGACAAAAAGTACTTTCAAGTTTATCTTGTCGGATGAGGATGTAGCGACTTCTTTTCAGTAGACATAATTTATTATTTAGCATATGGCCGTTACCGGTCCAAAATGGCGAGAACGGCCGAAATTCATAATCGTATATATTCAACACCGATGAGACCGAGGTGGTGATCGAAGAAGATTGCTGCGACGAGGCTTTATGTTTTCGATTTTATTTTTACTGGATATTGAAATGAATAAATTCCTTTCCATATATTTGACTTCTTGCATTTTTACTTGAAAGTCTGGCTAAGTATAGTGTACATTTATATTACTTCGTTTTGGTTCAATTTTAGGGGGCTAGGGTGCTATGAGGTTTCATAAGAGGGCTCAGGGTGCTTCTTGTCCATGGTTTTGTATTGAAATTAGCAGCATATAGGTAAAATATAAATATTGTATCATAAACAGCTTCAATTTCAATAAAATTTTCACTTACCTACGTTTTTCCTAATTGTGACCATGACTCACCAAAAATTCTTTTTTAACCAAAATATATGTTATTTAGGGGTTTAAATACATCGAAAAATGTCGGTTTCATTTTTGCCCCCATGTATATTCATTGGTAAAAAAAAAGGTGAACACCGTTAGAAAGTGTCATTTGGAGGGTCAAATATGATGGGAGGGGCTGTTAATTTTTTCTAAGATGCCTTTCACATGTGTCTCAGCGTACTAAAAAATTAAAAAAGTCGTTCAATTTGAACTTGAGAAAAAAAAAATTAACTACATTTCAGCGAAAAGTGAGTTGCTCATTTGTCACGAATGTTCCTTGATGGTACCCAGTTACCATCCAAATATCAGTCCGACTGCTCTCTAGGGCAAATTTACCATTCTTATCCATCTATGGATCTTTCTGTTTATTACCAAATGTTCATTTGTCAAATTGTATTTTTTCCTCGAGTTCATTTCGTTGGCACAGTTTTTTATTATTTACTTTTTTTTCACCGTCTCATAATTTAAACTTTTTTAATGTTAAAATTAACACTTATTTAATCGTAAGCTACATTGATCAGTGGTTATTAGATTCCTACAGTGTCCTACAAGCCATTTCATTCTCCTTTTTATTCTCCCTCTACTGATTATGTAATCTTTCTCATACGCTTTCTCACCCACAACATTTTCTTTCCTCACTCTATCCAAATTGATGTAATATGGAGCTTATGCACTCTGGAATCAAAGGTAACGCGGCTCATCCGATATACTAGCTCGTTCACCTTTTTCTACCGGTGGATTTCTCAGAGTTTTTTCATGCCAGAATATTAATCTCTTCTCCAAAGCTGTTCATTCCAAACCATGGTTGAACTCATATTCCTCCCTATTCTCAAATCTGGATTTCTTTTATCTCTTTATCCAACCTAATCTACGGTTTTATCTTTGACACAGTTTGCCTCCTGCATCTTTTTTTTGCTTCTTTCTAGCCTCCTGTTCTCTCTGTCCTCTTCACCTTTCCTCCCACAACTTTATATGCGACATTAATTACATTTAATTTGAGTGCACCTGTATATCGCTTTCAAACGTTCCTCTTTCTACTCTTCGCTTCTATTGATCGGTCTTACATCTTCTTATTGCGCATCTTTTGTTCTCCCCTTCCCGTCTCCTTTGGTTATTCCAGCTCTTGAATCGGTTCTATTCTTCATATCTGATCGTGTAAACATCCGATTCCAGGTCTCCTTCTTTTCTCTTTTTTTAAGCCAATGTCTATTTTGACAAACCCAATGGGGAAAAAAAAAGAAAAAAAAGGAGATTAATTCTTAATCAGCGTATATTTTTACTGTATCATTTTTGCTTTACGTAATTTTTAATATTTTAATTTGCTGATTGGATAATATTTAGTTACTTACTCAGTTGCATTATTGAATGAAGCACTGTTTAAAGTCTTACTGATGACGCAACATATCGAACAACTTTTTGCGGGCCATGTTATAAGTTAGCATTAGAACGGAGCTAAAGTGGAAGCTGTAACATAAATAAAGTCAATGAACAAATACATATATAATGAAGGCCAACTGGATAATTAGCAGTCTTATTTTAATCTAGAATGATCGTCCGACAATGAGAAGTACTTCCTGGAATAGCTTTATGTGTAACCGTAATAAGCTGCATGTAATTCGCGCTTAGCAGGCTGCTTTTTTTTTTTATGTATAAGTCGTGTATTAATTTGCAAAGCTCAGATAAGCAAGGAGGGGAGGCTGAAAAAATGTTGCGAAAGATAACACTCGTCGGCTTATGGAAACTGACAATGAAAGATTACGGTAATTCCATTTTCGAGTAAATTAAAATTGCAAATAGTAAAGCTCTTTCTTTCTCTGTCGCTTTCTCACTATCTTTCGGTAAATAATCAGTCTGAGAACCTTTCGACAAGAAGCTTCTGCAGTCACCTCCAATTTTGTGCCTTGTGCTTCTGTGTGTATGTACGTGTACTAGAGGCATTATTATTATCTTTCTTCCAGCTAAGCACGTAGTAAAAAATTACAAAGTAACAATTTAATAGGAAACATTTGACAATAATTGAAGATGAGTGGACAGTGCTAACTCCCATAATGGATTATACGCGGCGAATAATTATTAAAATACGGTCTGTGAACAAAAAAAAAATTATGACTGAATTAAACTTATTTCGCAAGCGTCATTTTTGTTTGCATTCAAAAATATTCAGCAGAAATAAATCAATTTATTTACAACGTTACGTTTTATAATCACGAGGTATATCTTATTTTCTACAAACGGATTAGAAAAACATAACCGGAAAAAAAAAAATTATCAAAACGATTGTCAACACGTTTCAAAAGTCAAAGAATTAACGGAACGTATTAAGAAGCTCTTTCGAAAAATATGGGGATAACTTTTTAATATATATTTATCCTTTGGTTTTGGCAATTCATTCCTCCTAAATTATACAAAATAATTTCTATAATGATGTTTAAAAAAATTAATATCTACCGAGAGATTATTTTAGAAATAATTATCATCACTTAGTTCTAGTCAATTGCGACTGTTATGACCTGCGAGTCCGAATTACTCGGACTTGAGCTAATTGCTGCTGCAGCCGATTCAAACTGGATTCGCAAGCTGCCAGTCCAGCAAGTTTTCACTCTGCCTTTTCCTCTTGTACCAGGTACTTTATTAAGCAGTAATATTTATCCTAAATTTTCGTTGGCATGACTCGCGATATGTCCAAAAAATGTAATTGTTCCGAACGCGGTTTATTTTAACGGAGTATATCCGTGCTCTGTTTATAGTATTAGCATTTAAACGAATTAAAAACTTTACTACATCCGACGCAGCAATTTTTGTTAGCTGGTTTCCATTTATTTTTGGTTTTTACTCGTCAAGTTGGGACGACTGATGAAATTAGCACAGGTTATTTTTTCTTTTACACAAACAACATGATGCAAGGATTAGAATTTGGTCAGCGTTTATTCTTTCAGTTAAATTAATTTCTTTTGATGCAGCAGCTTATAAGCGTGAATAACTGGTGGAAACTGTTTCTCGTCTTTCATTGGACTACCACTGCGCTCTTAGTTGTTTTAACCGTAAACCACATCTATCGCCGAATTTGCAATTCTGTACGGCCGATAGAAATGTTTAAGTCAACAGTATTGTACTGTTTGCGCAAATTACCACAACGATTTTGGTACCGTATTTCTTAATTACGTTAGAACTGTGTAACGACAGTTACCACCGAATTTAACCAGTTGCTCTCATTGACAGTGCAGGAATTATTGAGGCGTATGACGGCGCGTTTAAATAAACAATTCAGATAGTCCTTGAATTGGTGCCAATTGGCCTAGTTTTCGCCTAGTATCACAAAATAGTTCGCATTGAAAAGTTCTATTCATCAACATCCGACCGCAGCTATTTCATTTTTTCTTAATGTAAAAGTGATTATTAAAATATTTCAACTTTAAATATCGGGTTTTTACAATCCAGAAACGTTTCGCGTTTTTAATTGGTTCCCTTCACTCTAGCGACGAGCAATATATTATATATGGTTAAGGTGCTTGGCTACCAAGTCAGAGGTCACGGGTTCGAGACTTATCTCGTCCCGGATCCAAGTCGCTCCCAAGCTTACCCAGCCTGAAATAATTTGGTACTAGAGAAATCTGGGAAAGTAAAGGCGGCTGAAAAAAGGGAACTGGCCCTAGTATTCTTATCAGATCCATTAGGCTTAGTTCATTGTGAACCTTAACTTCATAATCCCAACGCCCTGTCAGGGGTATGTGACCTACTTTACTTATATATACATATATATATATATATATATATATATATATATGTACATATAGTAACTAAAAGTATGAAAATTTTAGAAAGTTATTTGTTTCTTAAGAAACTGTCTTTTTGCCAATGTAAAATTTGGTACGTATCATTTTCTATTTGCTCCGTATTAGATTCGTGAACGTCTACCAAATTTTCTCCACCATTATGACTTCGTTGCCCAAAAGTTACATTTATCAAAGTCCTCCACCCGTAAGACAAAAACCAATATTATTTTCTCCACTCTACGGAAAACATTGATCATTTATATATGTTTTTGGATGAGATGATCAAAACCCATCTATAAGACAGAAGGGGTGAAAAAAATACTAGAGGAATCACCGCCGTTTTATTTACTTATAGCGTTATATGTGTAAAGCTAAAAAAAATTTGCACACCTAGTTTAATAAGAGTGATAGCCTACACTGTATAGTTAATTGTCCCAAAACGTGCGCATGTGTATTTTTATATTAAAGTATGGAAATGTCAAAAAAAAAAACGAAAGCTGCAAGAGCAAGTACTGCTGTTCTGGACAATGCTTTATTATAACGCGCCTACCAGTGTATAGCACGTAGCAGCTGCCTTAGTTACAATCATTTTCATTGTCAATGTACATCGTATATGAAGAATAAAAACAAGTGCCTACGTGTGAAATGAGATGTTAAAAATGCTTTTGTAGGGACTAAGTTTTGAAACAAGACTGTCATTGTATGGGGTCAAGGAATCAGAAGAGGCAATGACAGTGAAATGGATGGGATGGCTATACACTACAATTTCAATTTTTATCGATGTCCCCGTGTAACCAACATGAAAGGAAGGAAACGTGATGGACTAAATTCTTCGGCTGATGAGAATCCAAATGAAAAACATTATAAAGCTACTTGAAAGTTCACTCCTTGGTGTAAACATTCTAATCACTTGCTACAGTTTACATTAGTACATGATAAAATACATATGGTTAATCTATTATGGGCACATTAGAGCAGAATGCTTGCCCATGGGACAGAGGCGACAGCATCACTTTCGCCAGATTATATAAAAAAAATGAAAAATATTATTTCGTCTGTCAGATACAGACAAAGAAGAGCAAGAAGAATGCCTACTTGTGGAGGAGAATATTAATAAGTATCATAGCCAATATAAACCGCAAACATAGAAGAATGAGTCGCTAACAGAACACCGTGGTGCTAGTGTATGTTAAGTAACCCAAAATGATTTAAATTTTATATCTTCAGGACTACGATAGCGGTGTAATCAATACTTTATAATACTGCTCGCGCTAGGTTCAGTTTACACTAAGGACGACGTATTTGTATGCTCCAGCAGCACCTTCAAGTCCTCTAGTTTGCACTCTTTACTGTCAACAGTTGGATGAGTGAATAGTATAGACACAATGTGCGCGGCATAGATTTCTCCTTTTTTCTCTTCCTGAGATACAATTCACTCCTTCACGTACTAGCAGAAATGGGCACATCACCAAGTTTCACTTCACAACTATATCCTCGTTAACCTACAAAAGTTATTCTGCGTTTTGCATGTTAGAAGTGATTTCGCGTTTATTTCTCATAGTGCCGCCGAGTTATTTTACGTAAATTTCAACTCGTAAATTATCAATTATATTCGGTTAGTGCGTACTGATAAGACAATATGAGCGTTTTCGACCCGGGCAGAGGGGTAGCTCCGTCGTCATGTTCTGAGATAAGTATCAATTCACAGTATAACATTAATTCGTCTTTTACACCGGCTAATAATAGTAATAATATCGGTTATAGTAATTGTGACAGCACAAACGAAGTTAAAGCTAATGATAATTCTAAAAATAACGTTGTGTCTCATACTAATAGTAAAGATGGTAATAATATTATAAGACAAGGTTTTTCGTTTCCCACTAATAAGGATAATCTTTTTGTCCTGATATTCATCCCGGTTCGTACATAGTATTATAATTCAATCGGACAATAAAAACTTATCGAACTGTGACCCCTTAGCAATTTTGCAAGTTTCTGTCAAATTTTAACGGCGTTCGTTATTTTCAAAGAAATTACGTAGATAGGATAAAAGCGATATTCGACAGTGCAGAAAACGTAAACAATTTTAATCTGTACGGTAAAAAACAGGGAAAATTTCAATCAATTATCGTATTTTATACCGAACGTCTGTACCGTTATGGAACTACTCAAATGGAGAAATTTTAAACGCTATCCAATTATTAATGTTAAAAGGATACTCAGACATGCGGATTCAGAACTGATCCCGACTACAGCGGTAGAATTGCAGCTTATTGGAAACTCACTTCCCAATTATGCCTATATTTACAAATTGCAAGATATTCACATGTTGCAGCTCAGTGTAGGTCTAAACCTCGGTGCTTATTTTGTAATGGTGATCATCGAGCGTCAAACTGCACCAGAAACAACGAAGAAAAGGATAAAATAAGGAAAAAGTGTGTCAACTGTGAAGGTGATCATTGGTCAAACGATAAATGCTGTTCGTATTACGCCTTCCAATTGAAAATCAGTAAGCTAATAGCATTCGGTAATATGTCGCTCACAGAAGCAATTAATAAAATTAAAAGCGCTACTTGTTTCGAGGCATTCTTCTATGCAGAAGGAGTTCATTCGGTGAACAGTTTACTTCATAATGTGCCTGTAAAAAGCCGAGCTTCCTATACAACTTATCCTACTAGTTTCTATACTAAACCGGAAGCTGTTAAAAAACAATTTCCTGATTATTCGCATCTTCTTTCATTCCCTTCGGCGAAACCAGCATCAGAACCCAATGGACTAGCTTATCCTAAATCAAAGGAGTCAGCAGAATTTTCACAAGCAGAGAAGAGCTCTATGCCTACCATATCGAAAACATCAAAGCAGAATAATCCAGTTCGGCTACATCAACAGAAAGAAAAAAGTACTGTTCCAGCGATGAACACATCCAAGCCTTCACGGGCATTGATAACAGCCTCATCAAAATTATCAGCATCGAATACAAACAAAAATCTCACTCACTCTAATCGTAACTAAAATTATAAAAACAGCATATATATATAACAAAAAAAAAACAACAAAAAACAAAACAAAACAACTAAACAAATATAAATTAGGAAAAACAGGTTAATTAAATAATAAATTTAATATAAAGTTAAAGAAAGAAATAATAGTAAAAAATAAATATAATTGTATAATTAAAGGTAAATAAAGAATTATGAGTTAACTTTAAAATAGATATAATTAATAATTAATTCAGGAAAAAATATACAGGTATATATATAAAATGAAGCATAACATTAGGTTCCCGTAGCTTGATGTTTCTTCTAGATCGCTATGGAATACTACAGCCATGATTTTTAGGAGCGGATGAGACATGAATCGTATTCGGCTTCTACAGTAGAATTGCCATAGTATCTTTCAGGGTCCCATGATATCGATATCATTTTGTTATCAGAAACATGGCTTCAATCGTCTATAAATTTCTCAGTTCAAGGTTTCATATGTTGTAGGGAGAATGGTTATGGAGGTGCGGCGATTCTAGTTAAAAAGAATATTGTTTGTAGGCAAATCACGCTCAATTCTTTTGTTAATCCCATGGTTAACATTATCTTAGTGTCTGTTTGTTTAAGGGGAAAATAAATTTTCTTGTTTTCAATTTATTGTCCCCCTAATGTTGATTTTGATGAAGACAGATTTATAAGTATTATAAATAACTTACCTAGTTCGGCTTTCATTACTTGTGGTGGTGATTTTAATGGACTTAATGTGACCTAGGATTGTTCTTCTGAATACGGTATTGGACGACGTATTGTTAATATAATTAATAACACTAATCTGACGGGTCGCATACCATTATCAGGGCTTCTACTGTGCCATCAAATGCTTTGGATATTATCTTGGTCTCGGTCAATCGCATTACTAAAGCTAGGTGGGCAGTTATTTAGTTTCCTTTGGGTAGCGATCATCTCTGTCCGTTAATGTATTAATAGGTATTAATAATCATATTCCTTACAAGTGTGAAAATAAATTTGTGGATCGTTGCAAGATATCGGAGGAAGAGTTAAGTAGGTTTACGTCAGAATTGGATTCGTTATGCAATTACATGCTACTATCTTCTATTGAGGAGCATTTATTATACGATGTATTTATGGAGGCGATTAATAGGGCTATTAGTAGCTGTGCTTATCGAAGGAAACCCTAACTTGGTAAACCTCCTCCTACTCCCTGGTTTAATTTGAATTGTGCTAAATTAACTAACGAGAAAATCCGATTGCATAGAGTATTCCGTAAGAGTAAAAGTATGTTAGATTACTTGAATTATAGAAAGCAGAAAGCTGTCACGCGGCGATATATATTGAAATGTAAGGTTTTCAGTTGGAGAACATTTATTGCTCCGTTAAATAAGAATAGCCCGCTGAACATTGTGTGGTCAAAACTTAAAAGAACTAATCGGAGATTTTATCAAAATAAGCTGAACGTCCTTCAAAACATCTGTCTTAGGGTAATCGTTGGTGCGCGTAGATCGACCTTAGTAAATGCCATTAAGGCTGAAACCAATATATTACCATTGGAAATTAAGTTTTGCATTCTGGGGGACAAATTCTTTTTAAAACACAATCCGATAGACTACCATAATCTAATTAGTAAGTTCAAAGAAATCAATGTTAGTTGGAGATTTAATTCAAAAAAAATTCCACAGTTGTCTTCTAAGACTACAGGACTTTGCATTGGTTACTCTTAATGATTCTTCTTTAACATATTTCTCCATACCGTATGGTCATAATTTCTTCACCCCACAAGTTGATGTTTTCTCTTTCTCTTATCTAAAGGACTTAAGTCCCGACTATAATTTAAATAATCTATTTTATAATATAGCGACTTATAATTGGCCGTGATATAAGTAGATATTTACAGATGGGTCAAAAAATTCACATCAAATTGGTTCTGCTTTTTATATTTCTCACTTAAATATAATAAAAAAATTTACGCTGCCTCGTTTCTCCACAGTTTTCACCGCGGAATGCATAGCAATTACTAAATTTTTATTATTCGCCATTAGGCATAATTTTTCAGGGAATTTACTCATTCTAAGTGACTCCAAAAGTTGCTAAATGTCCCCTCAAGATTTTTAACTTTAAGGCACCCCTGCTTACTCTTGAAATAAGATCATACTTCATTGAATTTTCAGAAAAGGGGGTTAATATAAAACTGGTGTGGATTCTCATGTGGGTATAGATGGTAATAAGATAGTGGATAAAGCATCAAAATCAGCGGCTGATGAGGTTGCTTCACTAATTCCAAAATTCCCTAGCAAAGATATTTTATACTTCATTAAATTTGCCCACAAAGAATATTGGAATTCCCTTTGGTACAATACATATAAATCAAAATTATATAAATCTATTCAGCCGTATATCCCTAGATTACCGTGGTGTATGTTCCGATTTCGGATAAGGGGATTAGCAGTACTCGGATATTTATAGTGACGATATGTCGGTTACGATTTGGGGTTAACGGATCAGCATATTCTATGTATAAGCAAGGGCTAAGTCAGTCTCATTTTTACCCACACCCGGATGATAGAGATAAGTTGGCAGTCGCGGATCATTTATTTTTCGATTGCAGCCGATACAAAAGCACTCAAACAGTATTACATAATTCATTGGTTAATCTTAGAGTAGACCTTCCATGTAAAACAAATTCGCTCTTGGCTACAAATAAGATCGCCTTATATTGGGCATTGTATTAATCTATAACGCTATCAAAAATTGAAATTTAACTCTACTCTAATATAATGGTCAATGGGTTGTCCTGCATATAAGCCCCCCCCAAAAAAAATAAAAAAAAAAAACAACAACAACCTATAAATCTGTATACAGAGATAGAAGATGAAGATAAAAACGTTAATTTGCGTTTAACTACTAGCGATCAAGACGGTGGGGATGCCTATTAGGAAATATCATCAGACCTACCTTAGAACTTATGTAGGTGTTGATGGACGCTGTCGTCACGTTGGCACTCCGTTTTGTACTAGATCGCCAGTGGTGTTAAACTTCTCATATTTGGATGTTTATTGATTGATTCTAATATCAGTTTAAACCTGTCGGAACTACCCCGTAATGTCTAAACAACAAAGGGAACACTTGGAAATAGGAGCCAATTTAATTTTGCAAAATAAAAAGTTTAATTTCAAACATAGCTATTTTATATAATCATCAGAAACCGATTGAAATCATTCAATTCTACCTCCTATATGTAACTCTAACTCTGTACGGATTAGTCATATTATACCTGATCTTGCATGTTGTCAAACAAATTATGAGTAAGATGTTTACAATAAATATTGTTTACTTTTAAAAAGTTCATTATTTAAGGAAAATGCATGAGCATGCGTGCATATGTAAACATATCACCT
Organism: Icerya purchasi; assembly: GCA_039619475.1. NCBI lineage: Eukaryota > Metazoa > Arthropoda > Insecta > Hemiptera > Monophlebidae > Icerya > Icerya purchasi. The sequence goes on from CM077116.1 coordinate 77,425,182, forward strand.
CTATCCTCGAATGGAAATAAAAAACATGCCTACAGGAGTAACACACCGCCTGATTTAAGTCATCCTATTTAGCCAACAACAATGACGCATTGTTCTCGGAATTCATTATTACGTCAGTTTTAAGGTTTCTTCGGAATATGGTTGATGAATAAATAAAAATATAAGTCGTACTAAAAGCATGCGTTTTTACTTATATTCCCATTTTTAGGAAGCAATATCACACATGATCATAGCGACTGTGGGAAAACGATACACGCAGAAGGGTAACACCATTTGGGTTAAGTCGGGACATGCGTACGGGTGTTATCGCTAGCCTATAACCTCTAAAAAACTTATTTACAAGTGGTAAGTAGGAAAATGTTTACATTGAAAGGAGTACATGTACTGCGAGCAGAGCAGTCATTAGTTGAGTAAAACTTTTCTGCATGTAAGTTAACTTTTCCCGCGTGTCAGCTACGAGTATAAAATTGAGCGCCTAGCAGAGAAACATCACAACTTAAAAAGAATCACGATTAAGTTTATACTAGTAAAAGCTCTATCAAATTTAAAGTTTTTCCTCAGCGATGTAAAAGGAAAATTGTCTAAATATTATAATATAATATTTTATCAAATAGGCAATTTTCGTTTTACAGCTGATAATATGTTTATGTTCTACGTCTATCATTTCATCAGTTTTGCAGCGTTTACTGGCATTTTAGAAATTGGGAATTTTCGTTTAATCTTAATGTAGTTTACCAATCTGACTGATTATAGATAATTCTGATACTAAACATTATTCACTGATGAACAACGGGAAATATTAGATTAACGCAATTTTAAAAGTAACGAAACAAAACGGAGCAAAAATTCAATACTTCATCATCATTGGCGGAAATTAGATGACTATCATTATGAAAATTAGTCGTATTATCGGAATATATAATTGGCGAAGGACTTTTGTGCGAGATAAAACGAATGAATGCGTCTGAGAACTTGACAGCCGAAAGATCGCTTACTGCTTCGACATGAGCCGAGTCTGTGAGGCATATGAAAAAAGCAACGTATGTTTTGAGATATTGCCAAGTATGGTGATCAATGCAACGAAGTTCAAAAGGTCCAACAAAGTCTACACTACAGAATTTAAAAACCAACTCGAACTGCAAACGGTGTGCTAGCAAATTAGCCGTAAATTGTGACACAAATTCAACACAGGGAACCGAATACATTTGACGTACGATAAAATTATTCGCTCGATGATTCAATAATAGCATCTTCACGTAAAAACTCGAGCAATAATGAGAAAAACCTTTACAATGGGATACTTAAAAGCATACGTTACTGAAGCTCTAGTTAGACGAAAACCCAAATCGCATTTGATTTGTCAAAATATGGATCTAAACGGATAAAATACGTTTTTTAAGGCTTTACTTTTACGCAGCATCTCTGTCCGCGTCTTCTCTTCCAAGAAACAGAACCACACCTCTTGTTCGATCTAAGCTAGACAGCCTACAGTTGCGAATAAACCGGTTGATATTAGCGGTGACATTAGGTGATTTAGTGTATACGACGAAAAACGCGATCTATCAAAAAATTGGCATTCTGCTACAAAAGTAGCTTTAGCTTTCAGGTAAATACTTAGATTTAACGTGAGGTTCCTCTTTTGTCAGCGGCACAACTCAGTGAAGGAACGCGGAAATTTCGAACCATTAAACCACCGGTAAAGTTCCGGAGTAGTTTTACAAGAAGCATTAATAACGATCCCAATTTAGTAATGGAGCTGCCCCGATGCGATATAGCTCTATGCGGAATATAATACGTTTGCTCAGCCCGATCACAATTTTCTCGACTTCCGTTATATGCTCAAGCTGCTTGTATTGGTTCAGTGGGATCAAGCGTTTTAAGAGCATCACCGCGAGAATTACCAGACACCTGTCAAGCTTAAATGAAGAAGCTTTCCCCCACAAAACTGTCTTTATCATCACGGTATGTAGATTTCTGAAACGGCGTTCCGCGACATTCGTATTCCATCGAATAACTCGATCTGACCAGATTAACTTGTTTAACCTCCCAAAATTTTCGCAGATTAGCGTCTATTTCTTTTTATGCAAAGTTCAAATATACACATTTGGAAAGAGATTGATTGTTATTAAAGCACTATTCAGCCGTTTCCCGATATCGTCAATCCGAACTAACTTCTACTTACGGTTAGTGTCCCTGAAACTGTTTAAAATAAAAAAGTAAAGTAAAGTAAGTCCCATACATTTGACAGGGCGTCGGGGATTGTGACATTAAACTTAGCGTAATTCATTATATTCCGCTCCAAACAGTATGTGTCGAAATGATTCGGCTGTTTATTTTTTCTGCAAACAGTAAACCTTCGAACTGCCTTTGCACCAACTCGATTTTCCGATGTTTCAATACAACACGGTGTATATGACTTCAATGAAAAATTCCGGCACATGCTAGACTGCACGCGGAATAAAATTAGTGGAGATTTTACGCCTACCATCGAAACTCCGCCACTGCTGTACGTAGAAATTTTGTGCTTTTTCACAAACGACTCTTCGAGATTAGCGACGTTTCCAGGTCGGAATGGAAAAGCACACGAGCTTACCCAGGGACTTGCCATTTTGCAACACTTCATATAAACAACAGTGATAACTTTAAAAGATTTTCGTATTTTTTCTCTGTTGTGGTTTGCACAAAACGGTATAATTTTTAAATCGCTCTGACGAGGACGCAACAGGGGCTAACAACGATGATGCAAGAGATCGGTCACGATGTAGCAGAGTATTATACGTTTATCGTTGCAGCGATTACAATATTTCTCTCGGCAATCAAAAGCTCTGTGAATTTATACAACCGCTTTGCCTTTTTAACAAAGTTATGGCGTTCAATAGGAGACTGAATTTTTGACACAAAATGATAAGATGCTTTTTTTCTTAACAAATGAAGCACTTTGGCGCGCTGGCAACGAGCGTTTTCTTCATAGTTTCTTTGAGTAAATGGACTTAGCCAACGAAGACGACGGAATTGATACGCTGCCGATTTAACAGAAATTTGCCGAATTCCACATATTTCGCGTATGTTTTCCATAAAACTATTCTGCTAACCGTTGCGCGTTCTGGGATCTAATTTTGCAGAGATAAAGTAGGCCAAGAATTGCGGAAAAAAATTATTCTTCGTTACGTGCAAATCCACGTTCCACTACATTCGTCTTAGCTAATATGGCTCGAACACAATTTTCATTTTCAACACCAGCTATATAGATTAACTAGCTGACGAAAATGCGATGCATCAACAGCAGCGCACCTATTTACACATCTTCGGCATAGCAACTCACAAGCCCGTTTGTGAGCATTATCGGTCAAGTCACGCAGGAGCTCCACCGGTTGATTTTTCAATGATTCACGATAATACAATTCTTGCCCTGCCGATATTTCAATATTACCATGAAAATCAGGTTACGAAACGAATTTTTAAACACCATGAAACTTTTGATACCGCCGTCAAATTCCGGCATTTTTATTTTTCGGCAATCGCGAGGCTAGCAGAACCGCATAATAACTAGAAAATAAACCGAAATGGCGCAGCGGAGTAAAACAAAAACGTAGCGCATACAATAATCGTGCCGTTCGCAATCTAGCGTCAGCTAAAAGTTTCGGCTTTTAGGTGAACCGCGTAACTCAGAATTATTTGTTTTTTATCACGAAGTAAACGTTTTCGGCTAGTTACGATAGTTTTAAACTGGTATTAGAACCAATCGCTATAATCATCTTAATTCGGGAAGTTTTTCACCACTGCCGGTACAAAAGATAGTGTTAATGTGAGACGGTAGCGTCCATCAACACCCAAATTGTAAGGTAGGTCTGATGATATTTCCTAATAGGCATCCCTAAGACGGTTGCTAGTAGATAAACGCACTTCATCTTCTGTTTCTGTATACAGATTTTGTAGGTTAACGAGGATGTAGTTGTGAAGTGAAACTCGGCGAAATTCCCATTTCTGCTAGTACGTGTGGAAATTAAATTGTATCTCAGAGAAAGAAAAAATGAGAAATCTATGCCGCGCACATTGTATCTGTATACCATTCATTCATGCAACGGTTGACGGTGAAGAGCGCACACTAGAGGACCTGAAGGTTAATATGCAACAGCTGGAGCATACAAATAGGTCGTCCTTAGTCTAAACTGAACCTAGCGCGAGCAGTATTAAAAAGTAGTGATTACACCGTTATTATTATTATTATTATTATTATTATTATTATTATTATTATTATTATTATTATTATAGTATTGAAGATGAAAAATTCGATTCGTTTTGGGTTACTCAACACGCACCAGTACCACCGTGTGCTTTTAGTGACTACTTCTTCTTTGTTGCTGCTGCTGGTCCGCATTGGTTAGACACTCAAACAACCCCATTCATTCGTGCAGGCATACGTCTGTCAAGCGAATGAAGTCCGCTTGTGAAACATCCGAAATGCGCTGACGTCATGAAATCAAGAGATCGCACATCAACCTTCAGTCCATATCAGATATAACACTCGCTGCGCTAAGAGCGCGCTGTCCGTATCTGGATGTAAATAGGTCGGAAAAAAAAAGAACGGACGAACGTGCAGAGATGAAATGAAAACGAGGTTACTGCTACCGAGAAGGGGAGAAATAACAGGAATATGGGACGATATGATTTTTTTCGATAATATATAATACGCGTTATTAATTAGCGCCCCCCGTTATTAGTACATTACTTTGAGCAACACTCATGATGCTCGACAATGAAATTCGAACGGGGGGACTTCTTTCGCTCGACAGACTATACGTGCACATGTCACATACTGCAATTCGCGCATTACACAAGCTCAGGGTAAACTTCAAATAGAAAAGAAATAAAATAAAACAACATAGAAATAAAAAAGTAATTTAGAATAGTCGGTGCGAGAGTAAATGAGCGCCTGATTGAAATCTTTTTTGTAGGGGCGGGGCTAAAAAGACTACCACACGCGGTCCGACTGGAGAAAGGTCGATGATTGCAGAGATTCCGATGATTGGTCCTCGCTGGAACAAAGGATAAGTAAAATGATAAGGACATAGATAGAAATTGGAAGCCAGGCGGTAGTGGTCAGTCGCAGTTGAACCTTTGAACAGTTTAGTCAGTCGTCTGTAAAGAGTCGCGAAAAGAGATCTCCGTTTAAGAATCAAGCCGTCTGCAGCGCGAAGTAGTAAATGATCGCCTGTCAAGTATACCTGTATTAAATTTTTAAATTACGCGGAGATTAATTATTTAATTATCAAATTACGCTGCATCGAATTAAATTAAATTCATATTATCGTCCAGCACAAGGAGAGTAACCGATCGTATTCTTGGAACTCTTCATCGCAGCGTGTTAACCAGCGCCGACAGACAGTCTTACGTACAAATTTATTTAATATTATATAATCACATTGTTCTTGCGTCGAATGTATAATGATTGCGTATTTTCAGCGGCCGGTCGGTAAAGAAAGATCTTTGTAGATTATCGATAAATAAACGGAATAATTCATTTAAAATCTTAGTCTTAAGTTCATAAATAATGAATAAATAAAATAAAATCCATTAGTCCGAAGTTAGCATCCCTGAGCGCTCAAATTAGCAAACGGTATCGTTTCAATTGGCATCCCTGGCGCGAAGAAAATATAACGCCATTATACCGTTTCAATAACTATATCAGTTATTTCGTGAAAAACTGAATTGTAATACAAAAAATTGAGTGTGCGGCACCAATCGACTCGTCTTATATATAAGGTGGCTTAAATATGGTTGCAGCGCTCATTTCTTTAAAAGAGAAAATGATAATGCCTAGACCTAGAATTTTCAACCAAGTGCATAATGACTCGTCCAACCGTTTTGTAAATGAATCGATATGAAAGTCGATAGAAAGAGTTGATAAATAGAAGCGCACAATCGTTACACAAACGAAATGATATCCGTGATTGTTAATTATTACTTAGCGTCGACTGCCTCTGCTGGGAGCTGCGCAATAATACTCGCAGCACAGAAGGCAGTATAACTATCGTGTTTATTCGATAAAGAGGCCCGTGAAAATTTTCAGCAGGGCTACATAATGATGAGGAGCCACCGCGAGTAAAGAGGGGTCCGCGATTTCTGATTTATCGGTAGCGAAAACGAAGCGTCGGCCTATTAAGATTCGATCGAAAGTGCTCGACTGTACTCAGTTTAGTCGATGTTAATCATTCGAAAAATGCTTTCCCTCCACCCGACTGCACGTTAAAGAGCTGCATTGTATCGTTGCTCCTTTTTCCCAGAATGCGGCGCAATCGGGAAATTTTTCGTCTTTTATCAACCCCATCGCCACCACACCGCACCCGCCCACATCGCCCAGCAGCAACCAGGCCGATTTAACAACTGGCAGCGGTGGATTTTATACATAATAAAAATTCGTAGCGATGCGTAAAATTTTATGTTTTTGCGAATATGGATTGAAAGGAAGATAACAAGAGCGGATTATGAAAAGGGAAAAGGATTTAAAAGGGATAATAAATAGATAGGGGTGCAATGGACGGAGCAGGGAGCACATTATAGTTTCTCGGTGAGTGGAGGGAATTTAATTTTACATATTGATTGGAGATGACTTTAAAACGGAGAATGAGCGAGATAAAAACGCGCAGATGGAGTGCACCGGCGGCATCGGCAGCGGCATTAGGATTGCGAGGAGAAAGCGAACTGCACGAATGCGCCCTTCGGCCTCTCCGTTTTACTGCCATATTGTTAAGCAGATAATGAGGGCCACGGCGTATCTCGCGCGCGCGCACGCACACACGAACAATCGTTGATAAGAAATACGGTGTCGCCGCGTGGCCAAGAATTCCTCGACCGGCCTGCCGCTCAGGCCGCGCCGAGCCGTTACTGTAGTCTGCTTTTTCTTGAAATTTGTAGCTCGGTACGGGTCGAATAATATTAACCGACAAAAGGCGCCAACTATATTTACACGTATACACACAATGCTGCCGAGAACGGCACGAATGAAAAGCTTCTCGTGCACCGTTCTCCGGACCGGTCCGTCCCATACAATTATCCCCATCGCAGCGGCGTAATATAAGCTGAGAACAACAAAGTCATAATATATACGTCCTGCCCCCCCCCCCATATTCTCTCCCATTCATTCGTTTCCAGAGAAAGAATCGGCCGACTGCTACTGCTGCTCATATTTATCGTTAATAACACCGCAACTGTTTCAGATAATTCGCGAAGCCTCCTGTGCAACGCTTGCACCGGCAGAAAACCATCTTCCTCCGAAATACCCAATGGCGACCAGAGAGAATGGAATAATTCCTTTTTTCTTCTTTTTTCTTTTTTCAAAAACAAAAAATTAACTCGTCCTCTTGCCCGACTTTCTAACGCTATCGACTGTCGGAGTTCTCTTTGTTGCGTAAGATTTTTAAATTCTCCCCCCTCTATCTCACTCTCTCTCTCACTTCCTGCTTTTGTCAACGCATTCGCTGCTGACCGAGTTTTCTCCTCTTTACGTACGTGTCTCTTTTGTAGTCAGACAAATAGATAGATAGATATTCACAATCATTGAGACCTCAAATGTTTTCCGGTTTCGGTCAGTGCAGCATTTGATATATCTGAAGGCCCGCTAGAAATGAGACGAAAGCGGAAAGCGACTTTGGCGGAATTCTGTTGCAAAAGATAAAAATCCGAACCATAATCACATTAAAATATCTCCAGATGTAGAGAGAAAACTGCATTAAAAAGATTGCGGAAATTTTATAACCCGGCCGGAACATAACGAGGGCGGAAAATAAAGCGTGCTCTCGTTGACGAACGGAAATTGAGCAGAAGGTCGATAAGGTCGATAAGGTTACTTTAGCTCATTGCCTGTGAAAGCTTCGACTATGATGGATTCTCTGGTCGTAACATCGTAGAGACCGGCTAAGATTATAATCTGACAGTTCTTTTTGTCAGCATTGCATTTGGCGTAGCGTCACCGCTTGCCGCGTGGCTTTTCGTGTCTTTTACACGATGTCACAGCTGAGTCTGTGCGTTTTCGCGCAGCTAGCCTATGAATTTAGGAGAGCACATTTTCGCTACTATCCTTCCGTCGACTTTTCTCATGACGATTCCAACGTACGCCGAACATCGGTAAAATTACATTTAATTTTCATAAATTTCGAAGTATCAGCAGTTTTGTTCAAATTGCGTTTTTAGTATCCTCCGTTGGTAGTTTTACGTTTTCCATACGCTGCGGTTGAAAAGTAGCCACGACGACTGCGAGCAATGTGTTACTTTCCACGGCTTGCACCTAGCGATCATTTATTTCGGACTTTTTATTTATTTCTGTTTTTCTATTATATATACTGCACTGTCTTCGGTGAACTTTACAATTTTTAACCAGATCATCCGTCACGTATTTGCGAATTCAAGTTTAACATCCGCGCGAGGCCAAGTTGTTTAAACTGGTCTAGAGAAAGTATACTATCAGGAGAATAGTTTCAACGGGCCAGTTATTTTGATTTTTTCTTCTTCCGCTACTCTCTCATTCAGGTGTATGTGTATCACACATCCCACTGTTTTTCGTAACGGTCGGACATAACACTCGATTTTTTTTTCTTGCCTAGTTCCCGTCGCTGTAACCTGCGATAAGGAACTTCGTTTCACAAAAATCGACTAATTTCAACGAATTACCGTCATTATCAAGATATTCGTTAATTATTATTAAAACTTATTTAGCTTTTAATTTAGTTAGTATAAATATTATGATTTAGATGAGCACAGATCTTAATTTGATTATCGTTTTGTCCTATAGTGTAAAGTGGATAATTCGTGGATAATTGTATATTCGTAATTTTATATTTAAATTTATTAATGTAATATTTTTCTGCTGCAGTTGCTCATCCGATTATTCTCTGTCCGTCGTGTGATCGGGTTTTACAGATTTCCAACAAAATTATCAAGTCGGTGTGTCTATGCGCATATGAAGTTGGTTTTTTTGGTTAAATCGCGCGAAATACTCTCCTAATATATGTATTTTTTCTAGACTAATTTAACTGTATGTCACGGATGTTGAAATAAGCTTTAATTTGCAACTACTGAAGATCTGGATTAGTTAACAAATTTTAAATTCACCGAAAAAGTAAAGTAACTAAAAAATCTCAAGTATATAGTAAGTCCGAAAAAATTGCTAGCTAACAAGACATTTCGGTCGTCATTAAGATTACGTATTTTGCGTTGTTTAAAAACCACAGTGTATGGAATAACTAATGACGGGTGCTAGGTTATCACTGACATGATTCGAACAACTGTTTGTGTATCACATTCTTGTTGTTAATAAAATCAGATCCTTTGGACTTCGTAAATCGCTGGATGCCCGGAAGAGGATGATCTTCTACAAATTTCACTGAAAAGTTTGGTTTCAATGGATTATTACACGTCACATCTCCTTCAGAAATGGAATAAACATCTTAAAATTTCGTTACGGATTTTTCTCGTCACACAATTTTATTATTACTTCCGGCGTAAGAATTGCGTAAGCATTAATATATATATATATATATATATATATATATATATATATATACACTAGCTGACCCGATGAACTTCGTACCGCCTTAGAAAATAAATGTTGTGATAACTTATCAGCTGAATTAAATTCATTTTTTTATTAAGATAAAATTAATATTCAAAATGAATTAAGTTCAATAAATGTACAAAAATAAAAATGAAAAGTATTTTAATTACGTTAAAATGAATGTAATCCACACCGCAGCAAGGCATTATTCGCCTTAATAACAAAGATCAGTATAACCCAATAAGATGGTTCATAAAAGACAAAATTATTCAATTATACAATAGCTCGGAAACAGTTTGACTTATCAGAATGGATCATACATTATTAAAACTTCTACCTATGATAATTTACAACTTTAAGCTGAGCGACTGCCCTGGACGTATCTGCCTAGAATACATAATATGGAATTTAGAACGACCTGAAATATCACCTTTAAAAAATTCATAACTCACCACCAGATAACCCTTTAAAAGCGATATTCGAAATACAGAACAAAACACAGAAGCCCTTTCATAAGATCCAAAAATTAAGATTAAGTAATTGTGTAAACCCATTTGGGGCCAAAAGAAGTAAAAAAAAAAAATGAAATTTCTTAATAAAGTTAGTTTTAAATTTCTTATTCTGCTATTCGAGGTGGAGACAAATCCAGCAAATCTAAGATCATAAAAATCGGTCCAGCCGTTCTTGAGTTATAAGTGGTGTAACTAACACAACCTTCTTTTATATATATGGATATATATATATATATATATATTAAAGACTGTCCATTTCTAAGCCGGGGTAACATGAACATTTTGTATCTGTTAAATGTAACATTTTCAAACACCTGAAGTTGAAATGTATAACACGAGTGAAATAAAGTGATGTATCAATGAAAACCGAATTTTCTATAAGAAATCTAGAGTAATATCATTTGAACACCGGGCGGTGTTGCAACATTATAAGAAGCAATTTCATACATATGCGTAAAAAACTGTTGCCCAATAAACTTAATTTATTATGTATGTTGCCTAAATGTGTTGCGAGTCAAGAACTGTTAAATAAATATATGAAATTAATACATTCAAAAATTTCTGTATGAAAAAAAAATTATACAAAATTTTAACGTGTCGAAATTTAAATAACATCAAATAATCCTCGACTTTCTCTAGTGAGGCGTTGATTCTATGAATTTAGTAGTGGCGTGCCGACGTTTCGCAACCAGCGACCAAAACATAAATCACCCCTACACATACATTAACAAAAAAAAGAATGTGGTTTTTCTTGTCGCTACTTTTTTTTTCTTTTTTTTTTTTAATTTTCCTCTTCACCTTTTTAATATGCGCCGTTTGTAACTATTAAGGTAATTACAGCACCTATATGGAGGTAACTTATATGTGTTCGGTCAAATCACTCGTTCTAACAAAGGCTATAACCCTTGTGACGTTAGTTGTAGTATTTGCCAGACAATCCTGTATGTTGTTGGGTAGGCTATGTTGCGTCCTAGACGTGGCGAACTTTGGGCACGTGAGAAGAATGTGTGGGTGGGACTGTCAGTATACCAGCCTGGCCGCAGAAGAAGCACATATGGGGGGGGGGCGAAGATTTGCTAATTATATGACCGTGCGACATAGTGACGTGGCCGATTTGCAGCCATTTAAAATCATACCGGGATATTCTCTTTGGTGGCCACCATGGTTCAACTGCGGGCTTAATGTTTTTTTAAAAACGTTTTCGTAGCTGCCCATTCTGTTTTCCATTGGTTCTCGCACTTCTTTAGAAAAATATGCATCATCGAGGATGGTAGGTCCGAGTCCTCTAGCATTGGCGAGGACAACGCCGAACGCGCTTCCACATCGACCCTCTCGTTACCAGGTATCCCGATGTATCCAGGGACCCATATGAACGCCACCCGACTGTTCGTTTGGTTTAACTGATTTAGAAGGTAGTGTATTTTTAATATTAGTGGGTTGCTGCACTTTTAGTTTTCCAGCATGCATAAAGCCTGTAGGGAATCAGTGACTATTAGAACTTTTATAGATTTGCTGTAATCCGTGGCTAAGTGCTGGAGGCAGTAAGAAATTCCGTGCAGTTCTGCATCCAATGCATCATAGGCATCGTTAAGTCTAGCTTGGTGTGAGATGCCCTGCCCCACGAAGGCACAGCATGCCGGTAGTGGTCCTGCTTCGCCTTTTTCCTTAGCTTCATCTGTGTAATATACTAGGTGGTCCACGTATTTGCTAATTGCTCTGGCTGCCATTTCTGCCGAATACTGGAAATTTTTTGTACCTGGATTAGATTTCAACGATGTATCGATGTTCGTTTTTTTGGGCATCCAGGCGGGAATCATAATCATTGGGCTCGGTATTGAGCTCGGTATTGACCTCTCTAGGAACGTGATCCCGTATCCTTTCAAGACAGCCATTACCTCCAGCAGGGGGTCATCTGAAAAACCTGGCTTGAGAGGGAATTTATCTAAGTGAAACGGAAAGTTTTGTATGTAGTTGAGATAACGGTACGTGTTTCGTAGAGTGAAATAGTTTCGGCATTAAAAGAGAGGGGGGCAGCCGGTTAGAGCGCACATACTGGCTGCCGGAGAAGTTCCAGGATAGTCTTCAGAGCGGCATGGTGCACGAGATCGAGGGACTTCAGTAATGACTTACTTGCAGAAGAGTACACCTGGCACCCGTAGTTGATTTTTGATAAGATAAACGATCTATATATGTTACGGAGGAATTTAGGATTGATGTTGCATCTGGAACTCGCCAGATATTTCAGAATAGGAATAGCTTTGGTGTATCTCAGTTTTAATTCAGAAATATGAGGCTTCCACGTAAGCCTGGAGTCGAAAGATAACCCAACGAATTTGACCGTTGTTTTTTAAGGAATAGGATGATTATTTAATTTTAGGAGTAAGCTGGAAGTTGCACGGCGCCCCCTGTAAAAATGGATACACACTGTTTTACTTGTTGAGATGGCTAGTTCGTTTATTTCAGACCAACTCTGAATTTTGTTTATCTCTTTCTGGAGGATTGACTGAGCGTTAGAAGGATGATGAGACGATAAGGATATGTTTAGATCATCGATAAACATCTGGGCGGAAATGGGCGGCGAGATGCAATGTCGTTGATGTAAATCATAAATAAGGTTGCACTAAGGGCAGGGCCTTGTGGCACACTATTCTCAGTTGCAATGGGTGCTGTTATTGATGAGCCGATCTTAACCCGGATCGTTCGGTGGCTTAAAAAGGTAGTTAAAGCAAGTGATCAGCCAAAGGTAAAAAATTATCGACTATTTAGGTGTGATAATACTCAACGGTTGAGAGCAAAGGGGAGTGTACTATCTCTCATCCACAACTCCATCCCTGTACACCCTGTCAGACTTAATTCTCCCTTTCAAATTGTTGTAGTCTCTATCCGTGACCACCTGCTATCAAATAAACCAGTGGCACTATGTAACTGCTACATTCCCCCTAACAGTATGAGTAGCCACTAGGAACTTGAATCCATCATTCCACAACTATCTAAACCAATGATAATATTAAGCGATTTCAATGTCCACTCAGCAATCTGGGGATCATCACACACAAACAAACATGGAGCAGCTATTTCGAAACTACTGCTAGATAATAATGTTTGTTTGATTCCACAACCGTCCCCCACACATTTAAATTTCTCATATAACGTTCTGCCTACCATTGACCTAACGTGTTCCTCCGTAGCGCATCACTCCAACCTAGAGGCAGCTGTACTGCCTGATCTCTGTTTTAGCGATCATTTCCCTATCTTAATAAATACCAAGACGAATCTTGTCCTAAACACTGCCACATCCACTACAATAAAGCCAACTGCGAAATGTTCCATGACAGGGTCTCCATCCCACACCAGCTAAGAACGTCTGTAGAAGAAAATATCAGGATTTTCTTAGAAGCAGTTTTTACTACTGCTGATGCGACGATCCCCAAATCTTCCCCCATGCCTCGTCGTCGTCGTGTTCCCTGGTGGAGTGGTGAAGTCGCCTTAACAATACAAAACCGTAAGTGAGCGCTAAGAAAATACAAAGCAACGAAGTTAATCAGTGATCTAATTGAGTTTAAAAAGCCGCATGCCAAAGCACGGTTTATAATTAAGAAGAAGAAGCGTGAATCCTGGAATTCTTTCGTTTTATCCGTCATCCAATCAACATCCAAGCAAGCGACTTTGACTAAAATGAAGTCAATGAACGGCCTCAACCGAGCAAACCCTGAAATCACCTTAATCCATAATAACGTGGTCATATCTGACCCAGGCGGTGTGGCGGATGCTTTCGCTCAACATTACCAAAAAGAATTTTCTTCCCTTGCCTACTCACCCGAGTTCACCGTGAAAAATGTCGTTTGTGAACAACAAGACTCAATCTTGCCTCAACAGTCCTCAGAAGCTTATAATACCAATTTTACTATGTCTGAGTTCAAATTCCAAATCAAATAGCACACCTGCAACAGTGCACCTGGCCCCGATTCCATCCACCCATACACGATTAAATACCTACCACTACAAGCTAAAGAGTTTCTCCTAAAAATCTATAATCAGATATGATCATCCGGTAATATCCCTCAATCCTGGAGAATGGCGTATGTTATTTCCATCTTGAAACTAAATAAAGACCCATTCCATACTGAAAGTTATCGACCAATCTCTTTACTAAGTGTCCTATCTAAAATAATGGAGAAGATGGTAAACAGGCGCCTCCTGTATGTCCTCGAATAAAATAATGTCCTTTCCCCGATTCAAGCCGGAGGGTGAAGAGCGAGATCAACAGACGATCACTTGATAAGCCTGCAACGGCAAATACTAACAGGCTTCCACCGCCACCAGCACACGTATGCAGTCTTTTTTGATTTGGAAAAAGCGTTCGATCGCGTATGGCGGCATAGATTATTACAAAAGCTCAAAACGGCCGGAATAAGTGGCCGAATGGGCAGATATATAACTCTAGCTTTTGTCGCTACTGATCATATTTTATATAAATAAAAAGAGGCTTTTATTATGAAGTGAAATAAAAACGTCTTTCTTTTTTACTTTAAACGATTTTCTCTTATCGAATTTTTATTTTTTCCAAGTGCATCCGAAATTTCTGGTTTTTGTTTTCTCCGTTCAGTGGCCACTTTGTTTTATTTTTGAGACGATGTTATAATATTTAATATGGTTAAAAAATTGAATTATATTAATTCAAACGATCTCTCTTCGTATTTATTTAGTTTTTCGTTTAATTTGTTTGGATTCTAGCTGGTATAATATAGATAAAAAAAAAAAATATATATATATATATTTTTCTGATAGAGCGTCGCCTCCGCATTTTTTTCTAGGGGGGCTGCCCCTTTTGCTCCTCCGTTACTGTTAATTTACGAAAGTACATATGAGTATATGTACACGGGGTGGTAAATGATTTTAATCATGCAAGATCATTCTTTAATTAATTTTATCGATGGAGATCTCTTGTAATGGTAAAAATTGTTAGCAGCGATCTTTTTAAATTTTCATTGCACACTACAATTTTGCCAATGAATTCATTCGACGCGGCATTTTTAATCATATATTGCGCACGAAAGGTGACGTTAAATCGAATCTAGGCATTTACTGCGCTTTAATCAGTACTAAATCGCAAGTGATGGTCCAACAGCTGTACTATACTAAGTCATTGATTTTGCAGGCTTCACGCGTGTTTCCGAGCGTATTGCCTTGTACACTACACATAAAGTACCCGAATCTTTATCGAAAGCATGAGCAAAGATGCGTCTCAGTATTCTGTTTTGGATTATTTTTTGGTAATTAATTTCCGTAAGCGGAAACGAATGATAATAGTGACGAAAACAGGAATTACGTAGTTTGTTTATGTTTATGGTATTACGGCAATACAGCGTATCGTAGACCACTCTGGAAAAGTAAGAGCATTATGCATTTGAAAGGGCAGCGACTTGAATATCGCTGTGGTTCGAGGAAAATTCTCGGTTTTTACCAACTGTCTCCTAATCCACTTCCGTTATAAACGAAAAGAGCAACATAAACATTCGCTACACTGTACATAGAAGGAAGACGTCGCAAAAACAATTGCTCGCATGTAAAATTGACCACCATTCAATTTACGGCCGATGAATTGCTTATATTAAACTTTTATGAAAGTAGGTTGGCGATTTGTTAAATTTTACATGCTGCTGCGGTGGTTTTGCCAAGGTCCTTTGTTCCCTTTGAATATTTAAATTCTCATTTGCAGTTTCGTCTTTTTTTCTTTTTTTTTCTAGCGTGTACAGGTATGGGAGGTTACACACATTTTTAAAAATAAAAAATTGACTATTTATACCATCGTCGCCTTTATTTGCGAATTTCGTAGTAGCAAGATAACCTGTAAATGACGACTTTACGATATAATATTCGCGAATTAAATTAAATAAATCGAAGAAGCTGTCCAAATACCGCAACTGATTCACTATGCTCGGTGTTCCCTATTTCCGGCTGAACATTAAAAATCTTCAATACGATTACTTTGATTCGCGCATAGTTTAATGATTTCATCGCTTTCGTAAGTAACGTTGCGTCAGAAATTCGTATGTGCTAAACAAGTTTTACTAAATGCGTATTGCAATGGTTCTAGATGTGTTACACTATCACAGCGGATGTATGAATGCCAGAGTTCAAATTTCTCGCGAATTTTTTTTAATTTTACTAACGTAAAAAAATGCCATCCACCTTTTTTTCGGAGACAGAATGTAAAAAAAATATTACCGTTTAAATTTTACCATCCTAGAATGTATAAAAGAAGTTAGAATGTGGATTTTTTTTTTCTTCTTGTTTGGGTTTTTCCCTGGGCTTGTCAGCAACGGACAATTACCCATTAACATGTGTACATAGCAGCAATTAGGAGTAACAAGGAATGGAATCTGACAAAGAATGCTATACCAAGGATGGAGAAACAATAACAATCAACGTCGAAAAATGCCAAACGTATGCATCCTGAAAAGAAAAGGAATGACATTGCCGAAGGTAAGAGCAAAAGGAGTTAGCTGTCCCATACCATGGCCACATCTGCAGTTACAGAGCCCACAGTACCGACGGACAAAGGAATCTGGCGCTAAATAATTAAGGAAGAAGAAACACGGGATGTTTAAAAAGCTGTTAGATCCATCAAGCACGAAACCTATATAGAACACATCGCTTAGTTTCCGTAAACAATTATCCGAAAGTTCAATAACTTTCTCCATCACTATAAAGCAAAGTTTATAGTTCTTAATTATGAAACATTAATCATATTTATGGCGGCGACTGCGAAAACAGCGGGATTATTAAGATGATAGGGAAAGAATAAATGAGAAATTGTACAGGAAGTGATAGTTTTTGTGTAGTACGAGTAGATTGAAGTAGAAGAAAGAATTAGAATCAGAATGTATTTCAGTATATGTACAATGGAACTTAAGTATATAAATTTATTAATAGCCGCGAATGCGCTTAATTAGCGCGAGTAGCGAATATAACGGTAGATGTACATGGGCAAATCTTATGCTAAACACTAGTAAGTAGTGAAGCCTAATTTCTATAGCCTAAGTTTACAATATTCATTTGTGTTTAGCAATAATACATTTAATGATTTAAAGAAACTAATTTTAAACATACTTATTAAAATAATCATACTAAAGTAATCTACATGGGCTACTGTTCTGTGCCTGTTTAAAGAAGAATACAGTAAAAGTAATGCATGTAATGCATGCAAAAACAAAACAAAAAACACATATTTGTAGCCCATGTTTACAAATTATCTTACTCGATATGATTAAATCTTGAACATTAATCAGTGAAAAATTAAAATGAAATCTAAAATTACTCACACGTATTCCACGATTCCATTGTGGTGGTAGTAAACTTCAATAATAATGTATAAACTGAAAGTTTATAATTATATACATAAGAGTAGCATTAATAATAATTGTAATATAATTGAAAATAATAATATTCATAATAATAATGTGAACAGTAATTTTGATACGGTGAGTGGAGAGAGAAAAGTCAGGACATAAGAGGTGCAATATGGAGTAGGAAGACCAAGTCTCAATGTTGCTTCTCTCCCTACGATTTCCTCCTCTCTCCTTTTCGCAGACGATATCCTCATCTGCTCCAGTTGTAATGATGTGGCCGCCGCCAACGAAGAGATCAATAATTCTTTATCTATCCTTAGTATCTCTCTCTCCTTAATTCATCTCTCTCTCTCTCCTTCTGTCCTCTTCTATGGTGTTTTCCCTCCGCCCCTACAATCAAGCTTTGGTAAATATTATTTCATCTAACATTCCGATGCCGCTCGTCAGCTCCTTCTGCTATCTCGGTGTTATTCTCAACAGCAGACTCACTTTCTATGAACACATTAACTATCTCTACAATTCTTCCCTCAAAAGACTCAATCTCCTGAAAGCCCTATCTCCATCCAAATGGGTGGTGACCCTTCCATTTTCCTAATCCTTTACAAAGCTATAATTCGTTCCAGGATCGATTACTGCTCCTTCATCTATGGAAATTCCTCTAAATCTCTCCTCGCCAAACTGGACAAAGTTCAAAACTGCTGCCTTCGGTTGTGCATTGGAGCGCTAAAATCTTCTCCCATTCCTGCTATCCTCTCTGAATCTGCTATGCAACCACTTTTTATCCGTAGATCGCAGCTTGGTTATAATTTTCTAATTAAACGGCATTCTGTGTCCTCATCTAATCTTATCTCTTCCTATCTTAGTGTTAAAAACCAATGGCGTTTTGTTTCTCACAAAATCCCAATCCTTTCTCTGGTAGCAGCTCGAGTCTCCAATTTTTCGCCTTACGTCTTTTCTTATTCTAAGCTTCCTTACTTTTCCCATGACTTTTCCAGCATTTGGCAGACTATTAATCTCTTCGCTCTCCCTCCCCAAACCAGCTCCATCGCACATTCTTCAATCCAAGCCGAATTCCTCCACATGCTTGACACATCTTTTCCTTCTCATCTAACATTCTTCACGGACGGTTCCAAAAACGAAAATGGGGTGGGCTTATCTCTCTCTCACTGAATCACTCTGAGTCCTTCAAGCTCCCTTCCTTCTGTTCTATCTTCACAGCGGAGTCTATCTCTATTTTACGCGCAGTCTCGTTCATTCCATCCATAAGAGGGATCAGTAAATGTCTGATTGTCTCCGATTCCAAAAGTGTTCTTCAAGCCATTTCTTCTCCTCCTTCTCATTCCTCCAATTCTATTATTCTTTTAATTCGTTTTCTCATATCCAATCTACTCTCATCCCGTTCTATTACTATTGACCTTTTGTGGGTTCCTAGTCACTCTGGCATCGAGGGCAACGAGTTAGCGGACTTTTTAGCTCGTTCGGCCGCCCGCGATGGTCCTTTATTCTGCAACATTCCTACATCGGACATCCTCCTTCTTTCCTAAGCTAATCATTCTAGACTATGGTCGGACATCCATCCTCCTCTATTTTCTAATCCCGCCTCTCATTATCTTCAAATTCAGCCGGTTCCCTCTTTTCAGACGTGGTTTCAATCCTATTCTTATCAACGCTCCGCGATTATTTCCTTAATCAGACTGCGTATTAATCACTCCCTTCTACCCTCTTCACGTTTTCGTTTTTCCGTGTCCTCTTCTCCCGACTGTCCCCTTCATAATTCTATCTCTCCTCTCATATGTGATGCAAACCACATCTTCTTTGAATGTCATGCCCTTGATTCCGAGCGCTCTGTTTTGTACTCCAATATCTTGGCACTGGGTGTTCCTGCTCCGTATAATTCTTCCTTTGTCCTTTCCCTTTCATCTCCAGATGTAATCCCTGTACTCTAATCTTTCCTAAGCTCTATTTCTAATCGTCTCTTTATTTAACCCTTTCCTTAATTTCTGTTGTTGTTGGGTCAATGCAGCTGGCGCGCCCAAAAAAAAAAAAAAAAAAAAAAAAAAAAGGCTCAGCAAACTGAAGTAGAAAGCAGAGCACTCATGGTCCGCGTCGCAAACATGCTCTTCGTTTGAGTGTAGAGGACAATATGGAGAGGCAATCAACGAATAACGAAAACGGGAGGAAGGCAACAGAAAATGGTTAAAGCGCAAGCAAATAATGGAGACAACAACAGATCGACAAAGTGAAGGAATCAAAGAGAACCACGGATTGGAAGGATCAAAGGCACAGGATACATCGATGAAGGAAGCCAAAGTATAATATTTTTGGATAAAGGATTGATTAATATTAATAATAATAATCATAGTATTAATAATACAGATAGTAATACAAAATATATTATAAAAATAATAATACTAGTAGTCGTACTAGTAGCGTAAATATATGGGTAACTAATAATAATAAAATAAAAATAAAAATAGCAGCGGCAATGAGTAATTTGATTATATCAAGTTAATCAGTAGGAATATGAATAAATAATTTTAAATGAGACAAACTTATATAATAATCGATCTAAGACGTAATAGAACACCTTAAATGAAATTAAATTCGCTAACTAAGTTAAATGAAAATAAGGAGATTCTCGATGAAAAAATTAAGGGTGACATCGATCGGGACTTCAAGGACGTAAAAAAAAGAAACCAGGGTTTAATTTCAAATGATAAAAAGGAAATAATCGATGATCCCAGCGTAAATGGCATATATAAGTAAAGTAAGTCCCATATCCTTGATAGGGCAAAGTGGCATATGAAAAATGTTATATAAGTTATGAAAAAATCAATAAGATTAACCGAATGATAGTTTTGAATAGAAAATGAAACTGCGAATTCGGAAAGTAAGAAGTTCACGTTTGACAGCCGATACAAGGAGCAAAAATTACTGCAGGAAAATATGTCCAGCAGCAGATCACTGATGACCAGCACACATCGGCTGATTTGTTCGCCCGAATTTCCCGACACATAGCTGTATCAGATTCATTAGAACGGAGTTTGGAAAATTATGGAATGATTAAAGCGAATAAAATGAATTCGCAAAAGGTGAGCAGAGAGAGCAGATGGGGAAAGTCGTAAGAAGCTTTTTAAATTGAAAACTAGCAGAATTTTATTAAGAGCGAGTGCGAATAAAAAAGACCGCTCGGAAGACGGCAGCAGATTCGCCGAAAAAGGAGGAACAGAGAGCAGTTCGATTTATTTAGACATATGAAGCGAAAGAAAGGTTTGTAAATGAAGCACACGCTTCCAGAACCCTCGTGGTAAATAATGTAATAATAACAAAAAAAATGGTTCTCGAAGTTTTACATTTTTATCTGACAATAGTATAAGCAGCGTGTGTCGTTTGAGCCGGAACGGATAATAATTTAGATGAATGATAACATTTGGCCTAACTGAAAAGCACAAAAAGAGAAAATCTGAAAGGATTGAAAACCGCGTGAGATAAAAAAGGGATCTGGTTTTGGTAGAAAAATGTGCCACTGGCGAAAAATAGAAAAATAGAAGTGAGATATTCTAAAGGAGAATAGAGAGAAATGTTTGAGGAGAAGCCGGTAACCAAGAAGAACAAGGCAAGGCCATAGTTCTCTTACTTCAATCCTTTGTTCTTTCCATCTCCTATCGCTTCAGAATTTCTAACATAATACATTCAAGTGGTTGGGTCAAAGCCAAGGGCGAACCCAAAAACACACAAAAAAAAGACCGTAGAATAAGATTCAGCTACGACGGCAATTTTTTATTTCCATAACTTCTGTTGGAAAAAGAACAATTATTCCTAGCCGCATATATAAAAAATAATGTTTATTAAATCTTCTGTAGACGGTGAGATCGTTGGTAATGAAATGATGACTGATTTATATAGCAGTAGTGATAACAACGATAGGAAAGAAAACGGAAATAATATCAATACGAATTTAAATCGAAGTAATAATAGTTCGGGGCCCCCACGCGGTTCCTGTCGCACCCCCCCCCCCCCCCTCCCTTCAATTTTTACTCTCCTGGTGTTGCCTCTCTTAATCTACCTTCTGCTTCTTTATTTTTTGCGGATGACATTCTTCTTTTCGAAACTGTTCCTAGCATTACGAACGCTTGCAACAATATGCAAAAATCCTTGTATATCCCGCAGAGTTCTCTTTTTCAGATCCACTTGTCGATCTCTCCTACAAAATCCTCATGCACTGTTTTCACGTTTCGTTCCTACAATCCTGCGTCAATCAACACAACTATCGACAATTTATCTTCCTTTCGCTACCTAGGAATATAAATAGTCTATAATAAAATAAACTTTAATAACAAACAATATAGAACAATAAATTAGATAAATACCTATTTAGAAACGTTTTCGGGCATAACCCATCATCAGCTAACACTAACTTAAAGGAAACTTAAAACATACTGAAGTGAATATAGGGAATACATGTGTATATATAGTAGATGTAAAGAGGAATAAACATGGCAGGTATAAAAATCTAAGGTTGAAAATGCTAATAATTAATATAAAATATAAAATAAAACAAGAAGACAAAAAGTTAAATTTTTATATTAAACAGTGGATTATTATTATTAGGTGTTTGGTCATTTAAAATATTATTTTTATATTTATTTATATAATAATTTTCTGCAATGTTCATATTATTACCTTTGTGATAAGTGGCCAGGATGGTTACAGTATTTTCTATTGAATTAGGTTAATGTTTATTTTTAATTAGATGTTCTGCATAGGTTGATTTTTCTATTTCATTATTATTAAATGCTTTTAAATGTTCTTTATATCTGCAATTAATTTTTCGCCCTGTTTGACCAATGTATGATTTCTCACAATCAGTACAATTTATTTTATATATAGCGCTATTTTCATAAATATTATTATTTTTTAAATTTAAGGTGTTTATTTTATATTTTAAATTATTTTTAGTTTTGAATGCTACATTTAAACCTTGTTTTTTGAATAAATTGGTTAATTTGTATATGTTATTGTTTATAAATGTGAATGTTATCCATCCTTTATTGTTAGTAGCATTATTGACTCTTAATTTTTGTATATATTTTGATTTTGATTTTATTTTGTGAATTAGTTTATCTATTATTAGTTCGTTATAACCATTATTTCTTGCCAAAGTCTTTAATATATTAATTTCTATTTGTTTTTTATTTATATTCATGGGTGTAGTTAATAATCTATTTATTGCAGTCATGAAGTAAGCATATTTATGTTGGTTTGGGTGATTTGATGTTTTATGAATTATATTATCAGTGGTGGTTTGTTTTCTATAAATATTATATGTTAACTTATCCTTTGATTTTATTATTGTTATATCTAAGAAATTTATTTTGTTATTTTCTTCTTTTTCCATAGTATAATGAATATTTTTGTGAATTTTATTTAAATCATTTAGAATGTCATTTTCGGTATTACTACTATTTTCATCAAAATTTAGTAGTGTATCATCTACATATCTAATATAAGATTTAATATTGTATTTTTGTATTATATTTTCCATGTATATTTCTTCTAAATTTTGTAGAAAGATTTCACTTAAAATACCTGACAAAGGTGAGCCCATAGCTAAACATTAAATTTAAAAAATAATAATATTTATGAAAATAGCGCTATATATAAAATAAATTGTACTGATTGTGAGAAATCATACATTGGTCAAACAGGGCGAAAAATTAATTGCAGATATAAAGAACATTTAAAAGCATTTAATAATAATGAAATAGAAAAATCAACCTATGCAGAACATCTAATTAAAAATAAACATTAACCTAATTCAATAGAAAATACTGTAACTATCCTGGCCACTTATCACAAAGGTAATAATATGAACATTGCAGAAAATTATTATATAAATAAATATAAAAATAATATTTTAAATGACCAAACACCTAATAATAATAATCCACTGTTTAATATAAAAATTTAACTTTTTGTCTTCTTGTTTTATTTTATATTAATTATTAGCATTTTCAACCTTAGATTTTTATACCTGCCATGTTTATTCCTCTTTACATCTACTATATATACACATGTATTCCCTACATTCACTTCAGTATGTTTTAAGTTTCCTTTAAGTTAGTGTTAGCTGATGATGGGTTATGCCCGAAAACGTTTCTAAATAGGTATTTATCTAATTTATTGTTCTATATTGTTTGTTATTAAAGTTTATTTTATTATACCATTTTAACAAACAGGATGTATTCACCTACATATAAATA
Source organism: Icerya purchasi (assembly GCA_039619475.1). NCBI lineage: Eukaryota > Metazoa > Arthropoda > Insecta > Hemiptera > Monophlebidae > Icerya > Icerya purchasi. The sequence continues at coordinate 77,448,859 of CM077116.1, forward strand.
GTCGTTTATACTTTACTGAGCATATAAACTACCTCCATTCGTCTACTCTAGAACGTCTGAATATCTTAATGTCTCTTTATCTTCTTCCCATTGGGTAGGTGACACTATGATAATTTTGTATGCTCTACAAATCCACTGTTCGATCCAAACTTGATTTCTGCTGCTTTCTGTATGGCAATGCTGCTCGTTCTCTCCTAGCTAAATTAGATTTGATTCAGAATGCAGCCCTGCGCTTATGTATATAAGTCTTGTAATCCACGCCTATTCCTGCGATGCTGGAGGAGGCTAATGTGGCTTCTTTATCTATCCGTAGATCTTACCTCGCGTATCGATTCTGTATTACACGTCTGTATATTTATCCAAACAATCCTGCCCCTGCATATTCTTCTGTCTTGCAACATTGACATTTTTCCTCTAATAAGGTTCCCATTCTCTGCTACATTGCCTCACGTCTTATTAAGTTTTTGCCCTTCATCTTAGCTTTCAACAAACTTCAATTTTTCCATTTTGAGTTGTTAAATGTTATTCCTTACCCTAATCTTTTTTCGTTGCCTTCTTATGTAAAATATTTTCCTGCCCATGGAACAGTTTATGAATTTGCCCAGGCAGTTTCATCATTTTTTCCTAACTGTACCCTAATTTTTACGGATGGGTTCAAAATGACACACGGATTGGTTGCATCTATCTATATCCCTGCCCTTAATTATTCCAGCTTATTCAAAATTCCTTAATTTTATTCCATTTATTATGCGGAGACATTGACATTATTATCTGCTGTTGAATTTATTCTATCTGTTCCTCAAAATAAAATGATGCTTCTAATTTCTGATTGCGAAAGCGTCCTTCAGTTTATCTCCTCTCCATACGTTTTCTGCTCTTCTGATCCTTTAATTCTGCGCAACTGATCTCTAATCTTTAGCCTTTGCAGATTACACCGATTAATCATCGACTTTCATTGAATCCCTGGTCAGGCCGGAACTGCGGACAACAAAAAGGCGGATTATCTTGCTCATTTATCTATTTATTCTGGATACCTAATCGGACGATTTCCTTCTTACGAATTAATTAATAATGCCAAAAGTATTCAAAATGCCAATTGAAAAGTTTTTTATAGATCATCCTTCTCCAACCCTAATTCAGAATATTTTCCCATTCACCCCAATCCACCTGCTTAACTATGGTACTTACATTTTCGGCACCTTCCCCGTTCCATCATGTCTGCAATCTGCCGTCTTCGATCTGGTCACAATCGACTTCCTGCTTCATTGCATCGTTTCTCCATAGTGTCCTCTCCTATTTGTCCGCTGTGTATCGATAACACAGTCGTATGTGACTCTGATCATGTCTTCTCTAAGTGGTCCTCTTTATCATCTGAAAGGGCAGCTCTATACGTGTAGCTGCTCTCACATGATGTTCCATCTCCATATTGTGTGTCCTTTATTCTCTTTCTACAGTCAACGTTGATTATCCTGATTGTAGCAAAATTCCTATGCTCTATACTGCATTATATTAAGATCTAATCCTTTCAACAGTTCTCTTTCACTTTGGCATTTCTATCTTATCGTGCTAAGTTACTTTTAATGAACTCCTCTCTAAACGCAGAGCACGCACTAATGTTGCAGTTGCAATTATAAAAATGAACCGCTCGCAGTAAATATTGCGTACCCGCCGTTGCATTTACGGCCCTAATGATAAATAGTGAACTCCTTGTTAGCCGGCACCGTGGGTGCTGCTGTTGCTGTATGGCCATAGTGTTGGGCGCCAGTTCTATTCGTTTTATCTTGACGCCATGCGCTATTTTCGCGGTTGTCGTCATGATCATTTTTCGTAATTAATAGTTATAAACTTTGCTTTATAGTGGTGGAGAAAGTCATTGAACTTTCAGATAACTCTTTACGGCAAGCTTAGCGCTGTGTTCTATATAGTTTTTGTGATCGATGGCTCTAACTGCTTTTCAGACATTCCGTGTTTCTTCTTCCTTAATTATTTGTAGGCTGATTCCTTTGTCTGTCGGTACTGTGGACTCTGTAACTGCAGATGCGGTTATGGTGTGAGACAGCTAACTCATTTTGCTATTACCTTCGGCAATGCCATTCCTTTTACTCTTTTTAGGATTCATCTGTTTTACATGTATCAACGTTGATTGTCATTATTTCTCCATCCTTAGTATAAGGATCTTAGTCAGAATCCATGCCTTGTGACTTCTAATTACTACTGTTTACACATGCTGATCGGTAATCGTTCGTTGCTGACATGCCCGAGGGAAACCAAAACAAGGAAAAGTAGTAGTAATTGTTGTAGCGGAAACGAAAACATTAACTTTACCGACGCTAATAATGGAACACAAATTTAAATGGTATTCAAGCATATAATAAAGATGCCAGGAATTGTAAATTAAATCGGCAAACTTGTTTATATGAAGCTGGTGATGAATATATCCAGAATACAAAAAGACTTCTGAATACAGTAATAAGTCATTTAAATATTAGTAACCTTAAAATCACCAAGTTATTAAAAAAAATCGAACTATTAGGTATCTTTAAAAAAAATCAATAAAACAAAAAGAAATAAACTCTTAATAAAAAATCAGTCAACAATCAAGTTAAGGATGGTAGAGACTAAAACATCACGGGGTGAAAACATTTATATTTGTTTATCTTGTAGTATGAGCAAAAATTGTATTTAATGTGACTGAGTTCTCCCGGAAACGGCTGTAATGATTTTGATGAAATTAACGAATTAGGGATTTTTAGTTCTGGCTTATGAATGGTTGTCTTTAGGAAGTCGAGAATACTTGAACAGAAATAATGCAATGCATATAAAATTTATTCATGATATTTATACGGCGAAAATAAGTATTATGCAAACTAAAGTATGCTTTCAAAATTGAAAAATAGTTCGGAGTAAATCCTAAAAAAAAAAAAAACTCGTCACCAGGTACTGTTTTCTTAGCAAGAACGGCAGTATTACAAAGAGTTAGTGAAGGCATTACTGAAACAGATATAACGGAAGAATTAGATCGCAGATTATTTATAACGCAAGAAATAACTCGATTATATAAAACAAACACCGAATGACGGTAAATTAGAATTGTTCAAACTAGGTCAGTACAGTTGCTGTTTAAGAACAGAAAATTCCTAAATATGTTATTCTTTTAGTTTTTTTTATTTTATTTTTTCAAGCTCACCCGCGGCTTTCACCCAACCATTTGTAATTTAGATTGTAAGACGATCAGTGACGGAAAATGTGAGGAATTAAAGTAAGGCAATTACCGATTGAAATAAAAAGAAAAAGATAAAGGAGCCACTGTAAAGAGAGGAAAACCTAGAACGAAGATTTGGAATATAACAGAGCGCGTTCGTTGACAAAAACCGAACATCCATGAAAAATATGGTTTGCGTCACATGTAAAAAAAAAATCAGTGTTGTAGGGAGGATAATAGGGAGGAAGAGATAGGGAAAATCGAAAACGAGAAGCGGAGAGAAAAGAGTGATTAGTTCTTGATATGATTAAAGAAACAATAGTAGAATGACGACTGGAAGCAATGAACACGAACCAAGGCTGAGGGTTGGGCGACGATTGTATAAGAAGAATAAAGAATGCTATATACATCCGAACAAAGTTTAGAATGATTGATTATAGAAGAATTAAATATGTGGCTGGAAAATTTTTTAAGAAACCACCGTTGTGAATGACCGACTGAGCTAAAAATTCCATTGTGTCATTGCTCTCAATGTTAGAGCCACTGAGAACCCATAAAAGATCTACAAGAACAGAACACGATGATAGCAAGTTGATGATAAGGGATCGGATACGATTGGAAGAATGAGGGAGAGAAATCGCTTGAAGGATACTTTTGCAGTCGGAAACAATAATAAACCAGAACATTCCATTAATTGTATAAATGAAGAAAATTGTACGTAAAATAAAGACTGACTCAGCTGTGAACACGAGGGTGAAATGAATATCGGATTAGGGAGGAGATAAAGAAGGGAGTTATGAACTATTTTCTAGGGTAATTCGAATAAAGAGTAGGAAAGAAAGGGATTTCGTGGGAGTGATATGGTAGGTCGCTTCTAATTAGAAGGGCCACTCGACCAAACTTGACTAACAGGATCAGAACGAGATATAGGGAAACCTTTGAAGTGGATCGAATAGACGGATTTTAGCGAAGTTTCGGAAAATAAAGTGATCTGAATGTTATAGAAGTATAGTAAACCTTCGAGAGCCTGTTTGTTTACACATAGGCTCAATTCCACTGAAAGATATTTATGGATTGGTACTGTAGCATGACGATTTAAAAAAATAAAAAAAAAAATGGATGAATGAAAAAGAATGCGGACTACGGGTTGTGGCTATTGATGAAAACAATGCCCGTTTTCAAACAATTCTGCCCGTTGAAAGAAAACAAGCTTCAAATGATCGAAGGGGTGCATGAACTTGGTTGTTAGCAAGTTTGTAAATTTTCATCTGCCAAGGACAGGCTATGAAAAAATGAAAGTAATCTACGGATCTGTAAATAGATATAGTTCGATAACATAAAACGAAAATATATGGAAGCGGGAGCTATGGTATGTGCTTTGCTCGTATATCTCGATTTTGTGGTTATTCTCGGGAGGTCGAAGGCAAGAGGAGGAAACAAAACGGGTTAGAAGATAATGTAAAGAAGGTGCAATAAAATACATGATTATGGGAGATGTAGAAGGAAAAGTTATTTTAATTAAACTAAACATTTTTGGGCAAGAAGGATGTACAGTTATCAAAGGTGGAAGCCATAGAAGCTATGTTGAAAGATGTAAGAAACTCTATGATCGCTGCGAATAAATTGAAAATGTTCGGTGGAATAATTGTGGGTATTGCTATGTGTGAGCATCAGATGGTAAGCAAGAACTAGAGGGAGAGGAAAATATTCTGTTCGGCGCTCATCTGACTCTGGGAGGAGAATGAGAATAATCGGATAGGCGGAAATTGAGGGTTATGATTTGAGATGAAGTTTCGATTTAGAAGATTTATGAAAGGTGCGAGCTTTTGAACAAGGAGTAGGAGGTACTTTAGAAACTGTAATGATAGTATTTACAGAGAGAATAGGTGCTACGATACAACTGGCATAAGTAAACGCTTGAATGTGCGGTGCTAGAAGATTTAACCTTGGCGGTTTCATGAAAAGATATGTTTACAAAAGCCATAATTCTCTTGATACCTTTCTGCTCTTACCACTGTGAACCGAAATGATCAGATGAACTGTATACTACCAACAGAAAGGAAGCTCCTGGAGATTGCTACATTCGGAAGAAGAATGCTTTGTTGCGCGGAGGGGAACAAATAGAGTGTGAGCTGCAACAATTTTGCGCTGTATAATCGAGAAGAAAACATTTGACACACTGTATGGCGGAACGGATAGCAGAGGAAACAGGGAACCCAAGTTTATACAAACATACGAATTCGGGAAGGATTGGTTAATGAAAAATACAGGAAAAAATAAAACCAGTATAGAAGATTCGAGCCCTTTTTTTATTGCTTCTTCAGAAAAGGAGAGATAAATTTCGGAAACTACGCCAATTCTTGTTGGATTTAAACAAAGAATTATTCAGATAAGTATCGGCGGAGGAGAAGACTGAGATACGTAAAGACTCCTCATTTCCTGATCTCAACTATTCTAAGTCATTTCAACTCCCTTCTTTTCTTCTATCTATTTAGCCGAATCCATGGCTATTTTACGTGCTATCCTTTTTATATCCTCAACATCCAATTTATCGAAATTCCTCCTATGCTCTGACTCAAAAAACGTTTTATTAGTCATCTCGTCGCCCCTCCCTAAACCCTCGTCAGATCCTATTATTATTTATATTCGTTCCTTAATTTATAATTTATTAACATCACGTTCTATCCTAATTGGCCTGCTCCGGATTCCGGGCCACTGCGGCATCGTCGGTAACGATCTTGTCGACTCTTTGGCATGTCTAGCTGCAGTAAATGGTCGTCTCATAAACAGATTCCCCTCCCAACATTTTTGTCCTCTCTCTTATCGTTTTCACTACGACTTTTGGACCGATCTCTATCCGTCTCTTTTCTCCAATCTTAACTCCTTTTACCTTGCTCTACAGCCCTCTCCGTCCCCTTCTTCCTGGTTTAATCATTTTCCCTGCATCAGCCGTTCTGTTATTTCTTCCATAATTCGCCTTCGCTTTAATCATAGTCTGCTCCTGCCTTTCTCTTTCGTTTTGATATTGTTCAGTCTCCCTTGTGTACCTTTCATCCTTCTATCATAAATTTGACCTGTGATGCAAATCACGTTCTATTCGAATGCTCTTGTATTTTCTCGGAACGCGCAGCTTATTATTCCAATTTGCTTGGCCTTGGCCTCCCGGACTACCTACTGTGACCATTACATTCTTGCTCTCCCATCTCCTTTTGTTGTTCCAGTGTTGGCTACCTTCATTTCTTCTATTTCTAATCGCTTCGTGATATAACCTACAAATTCCTACGTTTCATCATTCTGCCAGTTCTTTGCGTTGGATAAATATCCTGTGTAGACGCCCCCACAAAAGGCTTCTTTTATATGCTTCTTTAATCTCATAATACCCTTGTTTATTCATCATTTTTCTTCTTAGTGTCTTCATTACATCAATCTCTAATTGAATTTCTATCGCTAATTGATTTTGTGCTTTGCCTGGGAAGTGTTAAAAAGAGTATATAACTATCAAGATTCTAACGGAAGACGGTAAAATTTACCATCTCGTTTTCACAATTTCCGGTTAAACTGGGATTAATTTCGTTACCATATTTTTCATGTATGCATTTTCTATTTTTTCAATTCCCGCATCGTACTCCTTTAATTATTAAATCCAAATTGAGATATTACAATGAAATTTCAGAAATTAATTATTATTTGTATACTAATACTACGATAATAAACCGGTAAATGAAAAGATTACTCCACACTTATATTTTTTCAAAAAATTTGAAATAGCAATTAGTATTTTCTTCGTATCTATTTATGTTTGTTCGCATTTAAATAATTTATCATCACTATAATCACGCCAGAAAGCTACCTTTTAAAATAATATTGAAGAATGGAAAATTTGAGAAAAATGTGCATTTTCGTTTTAGAAGAAAAAAAAACTGTAAGTTTAAGTTCGCAAAGTATCATTTTCAAATGATGGAACTAAGCATGCGCACAACTGGATCTTAAGTTCACGATATTATTGAAAAGGAAAAAAACCCTTTCAATGCGGTTTAATAGATTTTTATTACTAATGGAATTTAGGAAGATAAATAAGCAAAAGTCCGTTGTAGAAAACGGCAAGTAACGTAAACATTGAACTATCCTAAATAAACCGCGTGAAATGTATCAAAAATGATTTTTCCATAGTAATGAAACGGTTACGTTGTAATGGTTATTCGTATTCCATCGTAACTCTGTACAATTTACATAGAAGGTATTGCTTGAAATTTTACGCGCTGCCAGTTGTACAAGTTCCTATTTAAGCAGAGTGGAAAGCTATTCGGTAAAAGAAGATGGAAGATTGTCATTCCAGTCAACTGTCTTCCTGTTCCAGTCTGTCGCAAAAAATACGAAAAAAATTTCACCTGGGTAAAGATAAGGTGCCAAAAGACGTTTTGGCCAGGTACGTATCGAAGACAAGCGTACGGCTGATCAATCTGAAAGCTGAGAATAATTCGCTGAACACGATTTTAAACAAGTTGCAGAACAATAAAGAAATCGCTTGTGACGTAAATAGTTGCATTAGAGAAAAATGTAACCGTACGAACGATTACGGTAGCAGCCAGGAAGAAGCTGAAATTGAAAGTATGATGCGGGACCGGTACTCGGCCTTGGTGCAAGATAATGAACGTCTGGAAGAAGAACTGAAAAAAGTTGAACAGTTATCGGTCGAATTAGACGGTATCGTCGCCAGCGTGATGCAGAGTGATCGCAATGAAATCGTCAATATTGCGGCCATCATAGAACGGATAATGTCGACCAGTTTGAAAGTGTGCTTTTCGGAAAATACGATACGGATATTGAAGATGGTGATGAACATGCACCGTAAGAACGATGATTTACGGCTGCGAATAGGCAAATTAAAACAACAACGAAATCGAGCGCAGCTGTTGATCGGTATAAGTATGAAAATTTGCATGGACTTCGATTAAAGTTAAAACGAGTTCAAAAACGATTTTTCTTTTAAATTATTCTTTAGAAATATACGAGAACTTCTCTTCCACATTTCCGTCGTCTTATTCATCCCTCTCCCTTCTCTTCCACTGCGTGTATTTCAAGACTGAATTATTAACGTATAGCGAGATTTCGACCGAGAGTTATTTTCTATTTGACTCTATCGTGTGCTAAGGAGAACACGTGTAAGCATAGAAGTTGTAAGGCTCTCAGGACTAGGCTACCCGAAAATAACAAAGCACCGAAGAAATCTGCAGAATAATCGAGAGACAGGACTTTAAAAGAAGATTCCAACAATATTAAACTGTCACTATTCTGAAATGCAGTCTTCCTGTCGGTCTATGGTATGTTGGTAGTCCGGAAATGGTGAGAAAAGGTTCGATCTCTCGCAATTCTTGTAAACTTGCCATGCGTACTGACGCAAAAATTCAATATAAATTCTTCGTAGCGAGCAAATATTTAAAAAACTAAATGTTGAAACTTTCCTACTCGAATTTGTTGACATTAGCTATTGTCAACAACGGTCGTTTTGATTATACTACCCGTACGTTATTCAACGATTCTGTCACTGCTATAGGTGTCTAGAGTAGGTTACTTGGGAAACTGCGTTTCATTGAAGTGGATTGGAATCTTATTGTCGACATTTCAATACTCAAAATGTGTTGCGACTGACGATGGGGAAAGATAAGAAGAAAAAGTGTTGAATCAGTTTTACTGTGGCGTAGTTGGTTAGGCAGTGACGTTTCGTTCGGGTAGCACCTGGTTCGAATTTGAAAAATTTCATTTGCGTCGGCTGACGCGCCAAAGAAAGAAAATACATTTTCTTGCCCTAAAAATTGTTGAGAGAAAAGCGAACTATTCTACTTTGATTAGTACCATATAGGCTTAGTAATGAATCTTTATAAATAATTTATTTTTGTACACAAAGGTGTATGAGATTCGTTTTTGTTGTTTTTTTTTCTCTAAGAAATGATACGAAACTACTTTTATTGCATACTAGTAGTTCAAATATGACGTACAGGCAATGTCAAAGGAATTACAGGAATGGTAAATTTCTCCTCAGTTAAAATATATATCATTGTTTAAGTATCAAGTAGAATGGGGCAACTTATTTACGAATAAATATATAAAATGATAAAACACAATTAATTAATTAATATATAAAACTTCTTGACTAGTTTCGGTTAACAAAGAATCATAATCGTACTGAAACTAGTCAACGATTTTCGTATATTAATTAATTATGTCATGTGATTTTAAATATTTGTTAATAAAATCATATATATGTATATAGTGAAAACTACACAGTTTGTTTGAATATGGAACAACCTACAATATTTACAAAGTTATTAAAGGTAAAAGGAAATGATATATAAATTCCTAAACTTCTAAAAAAAAATGCTGGTTCCAAAATTTACTTGAATAATTTAATAAAAATTTACTAAAGAGTAAAAAAATAATTATTTGATAAAAAATAATATATTATGCAGTAAACCAGACATAATAGTATTATGATAATCCTTAACCAACATTAATACTTATTAGAGCTGGTACCAAATAATGTAAAAATAATTGAAAACTGCGTTTCTAATACTTGGCGTACAGAAAACGAATGATTACACATTACACTAACGTGAATTTGGTGTCAACTTTAATAAAGTTATTTAAGAACAATTATAATATCCTTATATTTATTTTACTATACAATATCTTTTATCGAATAATAATTTTTTGTACCTCAACGCATTTTTATTAGATTGTTTAGATTAAATCTTGAAATCGTTTTTCGTTTTTAACTATTTTATTTTACAATTTGTAGTGTAAATATTTTTGATTGATAATACAGATAGAAAAACCTAAAATAATCGGGCATATGGAACTATTAATTAGAATATTTTTAGCCAAAGAAAGTTACTTTCGCAACTACCTTCAATTATAATATACCTTTTTGATTTGTTTTTTTTGTCTGGTTTTTCAAATTATATAGTTTTGCACACATTCATCTCGCCACGTCTAAGAAAAGAGACACGTAGCATTACTCTTATTTTAAAGCCACGACTTAAATAATAACACTTCAACACTAATTGTAGCTCAAGCGCTGGGGATTCAAATGAAATAAATAAAGAAAAAATTTGAAACCATGAAAAATCTATTCTACTAATTTCGAAACAATAATATATAACGTCTTTACTGAAAATTTAAATGAATCCTGTGATTGGTTGGGAGCCAAACATTTATTGAATCTTTTGTTTAATACATTCAGAATTCGCATATTGTTCTTCTCAATTTGTGATGGGACAAGATCGCGATCACTACAGGGCCAGTAGGTCGTGATAAAAAGCGTTACAGATAAACTACTGTGTAATATAAGTTTTAGCTCTACCTAAATCGAAGCGCCCAACGGAACAGATAAAAACGGCTTTTATCGACTCGCAACCGATCTTAAACCGCTGCAATAGAACACTATAGTTTTATGTAAAAGAATTAAAAATTATTTGTAAATTTAGCGAAATTAAAATCCTGAAGGGGTATTCGCTTGAGTATTTTTGTTTTCTAATATTTTTAATTGTTTAAAAAAAAAAAAAGGATTGTTGTTGTCTCGTATAGCAAACACATTGCAAATTTCATCATGTTTATTATATAAATCGAAAAGAAATCTAAATTAATATGTGTCTAATTAAATATATACATATATACACCTATATATATATGTATATAAAAACATGCGCATACATGCATTCACTCTGGATACTCTAATACATAAAGATAGTTTATATATTCAATTCGCATACATGATCTTCTTTAAGAAGTACAGCAGAAAGAAACGAAAAAGGAACGACGCAAAAACAAAGAAAAGAAAAACAGAAGAAAATATATAATCAAATAGATGCATAACTGAGCTACACAAATGGAAAAATTCGGGATCTAGCTTGGTTTTTATTCTTTGCACCATTCTATCAGCCACTTCACTACTTCCTTTTTCCACACACCAATATGCTATTTTCGTTTACAATATGATTGGGGATATTACACTCATTATCTTAATTAAAACCGAATCATCTATGTCATCCCTTCTAGGATAAATGTAATATATATTATTTTGATTTTTAGTTATTCGAGTTTTTTGCCTGGATGGTAAATTTATACTATTGTTATTTTAATATTCAAGTAATCTACGAGGGTGGTTCAAATATAAACCGGAATTTCGTCATAAAATTTTTTATTTTATACTTACAGTGCTCATATTTTTTACAATTTTTCGAGATAACCCCCCTCGCACGCTACGCACTTTTTCCACCTCTCCGGCAATTTTTTTATTCCTTTTTCGTAAAAATCTCGCGGCTTGTCACATAGCCATTTGCGCACGAACGATTCCACCTCATCGTTGCTGTCGAAACGTTGTCCACCAAGTGCTTCTTTCAACGGGCCAAACAAATAATAATCACAAGGCGACAAATCTGGACTGTAAGGAGGATGTTCAAGTGTTTCCCAGCCCAATTCGGCCAATGTCTCCATCGTGAGCCGAGCGGTATGTGGCCTGGCGTTGTCTTGAAGCAGTATCGCACTACGGATCGGAATTTCGCGCCTTTTTGTTCGGTAGGCCGGTTTGACTGTTTTTTAGGAGGTTACTGTAATACTGCGCCGTCACAGTACGTTGTTCAGTTAGGAAATCGACTGCGATCACTCCCTTCATGTCCCAAAACACGCTACACAACACCTTCCCAGCTGACTGTGTAACCTTCGCTTTGACTGGCGCTCCCTCTTTTTTCTTCCGCCACTCCATAGACGAGCGTTTACTCTCCGGCGTATAGTAGTGTACCCAAGTTTCGTCCGTGGTGAATATTCGCCGCAATAAATTCTCTCCTTCCTCTTCATACCGCTGCAGGAGACGCGTACAAACTTCCCAACGAGTGAATTTCTGTTCAAAATTCAGAAGTCTTGGCACCCATCTGGCTGCAATTTTGCGATAACCTAGCCGATCATGAATTATTGTCTCAATACTACCTATGCTGATGCCCAATTCGTCGGTCATATCGCGTACACGGACGCGTCGGTCAGCCAAAATGAGTTGTTCGATGGCTTTGACGTGTTCATCTGTAATGCTGGTTTTTGGGCGCCACGCATGTGCTATGTTTGACACCACTTCACGTCCTTTTTGAAACGCGGAACACCACTCGTACACTTGAGTTTTGGAGAGACACTCATCCCCGAACTGTTGGCGTAATTTTCGGTAAATTTCCACGGATTTTACGTCGTCTTTGACTAAAAAACGAATAATGATGCGTTGCGCAACAGACACTGGTACTTCTTTTTCACTCATGGCTCTAACTACACTAAAAAGTGAGCTTACGCGGTTCTAATTGCTCTACACGCTTCGTAACAAACCGGTCTAACTGCCAGTGCAACCACTTTTTCTACAATAAATTTTTCGCGCGTTTATTTAAAAATTCCGGTTTATATTTGATCCACCCTCGTATAACAGTAATAGTACATCTTGGAAGACATTTTATTGTTTTCCTTCCACACATAATTGATCTCGAGTCACTCTGCTTCCAATGAAGTAGTATAAGTTTCAAACCCCTTTTCTGTGTTTTACCTATTTTGTTGATTTCCGTTTTCTTAGCCTTTCCCTATATTTGGATTTCATATAGAATTCTAGACATAATTATGGCATTGTAGTATATACGTAATGTTTTATATGAAAGCACCTGCCTCTAATTTATATTAAATTCGAATTGACTGTCTTATTTTCGAATTTGAAACTTGAACGTGCTTTTTCCAGTTTAAGGATTTATCGATATATACATATATATTCCTAAATATTTAAAATCTTTTACGTTTTCTAAAGGTGGACATAAACATGAAAGAGTGTTAGTAGTTTCATGGAGTTCATATAAGCGTTCATTATTAAGAAAGGATGATTATCGTGTATCTTATGTTTAGTACTGTTAAGAAAAGTGTGAAATTTTTTGAAATGGTAATGCTCAGAACATAAAAGATTAGATATTTATGCATTCGCTAAATAAAACGTAAATACCTCTGTATTTTCCAAAAATATTCTTAAACTTATATTTTATTAAAGTTGAAAGACAAAATATCGGGTTAAACGCGCAAAAGATTTTTTTTTTTTTTTCGAGGTATTTTCGTCACTAACTAGATAGGAAAAATACAAAACTAAAATTAGGCGCCCAAATTTTGAAATGAAAGAAGGCGACTTAAATTATTATCAATATTAGTTACTGTGATTATTCAGTTAAGTAGTGCAATTAAAGTATTCAGCGGCACATTAAAATCAACGAATAAGAATTGGCTGCCAGTCCTCGCCAATATTGTCCCTTTACAATTGCGACCAGAAGAAGTATTTCGAAAATTGTGAAAAAGTTTTTCACACACACAGAAACAAAAATCTGCTTAATGTATATAGATAAGGATTACTGGCCAGCAAGGAAACTAAAGTCCTGGAAACCGCCATGGGAAAATGAAAAAGGGATGTTTGCCGCTTCAAACAAACGGATGAACGAATCTTTAACATTTCTTTTTTCTTGTAATGTAAGATAAATCACTCATTTTCATAATTACTGATTTCTAAAGATTACTTTATGTTTTGACTGCACAAAAATTTAGATTCACCGTGTGAGTTGTTTAATGCTAGGTGGTCCCGCATTTTCATACTTTTTTATTAAATTTATTCTTAGAAGAAAGAAAAGAATATGAATTTTGAACAATTAAAAAATAGTGAATATTTTTTAAATTCATTTTATAACTTTAAATATTTACTAATTGTTAATTTGAAGTTACGTATTATTACAAAATTTTTGGTCTGATGTATGAAAACCTGGTCATTAAAATCAGAAGAAATAACACTTTCATTTTCTTTCACTTTATTGTAATTATGCGGTCAAGTGCTTGCTAAGTCATAATTGAATAATATACTTTATGAAATTAAAACAAAGAAATAAAAACAATTTAATGCTACTGACATTTTTTTCGAAATCTGATATCATTTTCGTAATCATCTTTTCATTTTTATTAAATCAAATCTATATAATTATTTTCTGAGTAAATATGTAAGTTCACATTATTGTTTTCTTCTCGATCTTTTTAATTCTTTCCTTTCTCTCTCCTGGAATTCTTTTACTTTCATTTCAATTGTTAAGAAAATATTCTTTCCTATATCCTATTTCTTCAGCAACCTACATTTGAAAAGTGTTTGAAAGTATTCCGAACAAGTGCTTTGTTGTTTGGTGGCTTGGTATTGACTTTCAAATATTTTTCCTCTTCTCTATAAAAATGCTAGACTTGCTGAAAGCCTCCTGTCGCCAACTAAATGGGTAGAAGATTCCTACATTTTTATTGCCTCTAATCGGTTATCTTCATATTAATTGATTATCTCGGATTCCATGAGCTTCTTTCAGGCCACCTGTTCTTCTCTTCTTGATCATTTTTGTGACTTTATTATTCTTTGCAAACGTTTACTCATACATGCTCTCCTCTCTTTTTTTTTTTCATTTTTTTTTTTTGGGTTCGTCTACAAGGACATTGGCCCAAGAACAGAGGAAAAAGGACGAAGAAACTTAGATCTTTATACAATCAGAGATAGCCGACAAAAAGGAATCAAGAGCCTGAATAACAGAAGGAGAAGGAAGGGAGAGAATGAACGAAGCATTGTATGGAGTGGGAATACCAATTTGTAAAAGGGAGGAGTAGAAAGCAGCTTGATCGGTTGCAAGAGATGCACACTCGAACATTACGTGATCGGGATCACACACAAATTGGATATTGAAGGGGTGCAATGGACAAAAAGGAGACGGCACAAGAGAGAAACGGAAAAGCGAGGTAGGAAGCAAACTGTGCCCAAAGCGCAGGCGGCAAATCGCAGAGATGTTGGAGCGACGCATGGCAGAAAAGTCAAGGAACCAGAGGAAACAAGGAATGGAAGGCTGAATAAATAAAAAAAAAAGGAATCCGGGTTGGAGAAAGAGGAGACGTAGGAGTCAAACCATAGATTGGAATGAGCAGCAGAAGACAGAAGGGTTATATTGGAAGAAGAGAAAACAGGAATAAACCTACCGGAAGAGGAAGATAACCGAGCGAATGAATCAACTAACTCATTACCCTCAATTTCGGCGTGACCCGGTATCCAATAGAAGTCCGTTTGGATTAAATGTGAAAGGAAAAGATCATGAATCAATGAGCGAATAAGAAGAATAACGTCATTCGATTTACATTAGTTTGCTGTGGGTTCCCTGGGGTGGCACCTCTGAGACAATGAAGCTGCAGACTGTTCGGCTCTGGTTTTCCTGCCATTCTTTTTCTTAAGATAAATCCTATCCTCTAATTTCCTTTCGTTGTGTAAACATTTTCATTATCAATCGGGCATACATGCTTCTTCTTTTTAACAATTACTCCGTCTGTTCAAGCTGGTCTTCCTACTAATCCGCGATTTCTCCTGTTTTCTTCCCTTTTCCGTTATTTTCACCATTATTTTCTTGTTTTTGACTGTCTCCCATTTTCGCCCGTAAACTTCTTTTCCTCATTGTCCTCTTCATTCAAATGTGAAGTTATTTGAGATGCTAATCATGTGCTCATTACGTAGTCATCGTTTTCTTCTCTCTATTCTAGTTTGCTAATGCACTTCCCGTTTCTTATAGCCTGTCTTTTCTTTCTCCACTCATCATCACTGCTGCATTGATTGTTTCTCAATAACGATATTTCATATCGTATTAAGATATGACCAACTTTTTTTTCTTTTAATTATTTTGGGGTAAAGCTCTTCGGTTAACAGAATCAAAAAAAAAAAGAATAGTTCTGGGGCAACACAATTTTTAAAGATATAACTTTTACTAATAAGAAATAATTTGCGACAATATTCTAATACTACGTTCAACACTATTTACAAACTTCATTAAAGAAACATTTTAAATAAATGGAATTCCTTTCTTTTTTGTTTCACTTATTTTTTAGTTGTAAAAATTGTGCACTTTTTTTAAATTTGAAAACGCAGTAAGGCATATTTTCTTATAACTTCCTTTATCATTTGACGTTGGTACCATTGCGATTGCAAAAGTAATCTTACGTACTAACAGATAAAAGACATTGTTTTGTTTTACCCAACTGTTTATTGATTAATTGTATCAGTTATTTTAATCCTACTCGTATGATTAAATATGAATAAAAATTCTTAAACGAATTACACAAGTGAATGCAGCCGTGCATAATTATCTTACACATTCATTAATTTTATTATTATGTAGAAAATTTACATTTAAGTAACCTATAAATAATCAGCGCATAATTCAAGAAAATCATATTAAATACCTAGGTATGGTATTAGATCGAAGACTTACATGGAGAAGCCATATATCGTTCATCCGGCAAAAAATGGCTTCAAGAACTAAGGCTCTCAACAGCATAATAGGCAAAAAGTCACCAGTGAGCTTGAAATGCAAGAGGCTAGTTTATCTTTCAGTCATAGCGCCAGTCTGGAGATACGGATTAGAAGTATATGGAGCCACTGCGAAGAGTAACCTAAATAGGGTTCAACAGTTCCAATCGAAAATGTTGAGGCAATTGGTAGACGCACCGTACTATGTATCGAATCACACTCTGCATACAGACTTAGATGTTCCATACGTAAACGATTTATACTTAAAACAATACAAACACTTTTATGAGGCTCTTCAACTCAATCAAAATCCAGAGGTATCGAACATCAGTCGCTGGGATCAGCTAAGGAGGCTCAAAAGAACATGGGACGGTGACGCCCTAGGTGTCAGATGCGATAGATAACATCGTCGTTAATACCTCAGCCGTCGAACGAACAAAATCCAGCGCTATAGTAAACAGTATTAGATATCAGAAGCAGAAGATAACTCCGCCACTAACATCTCGGATGTGAAAGGATTGAACTCCAAATTATAGTAATCAGTTTTTCCGATCGACTAATGCTTATGCTGCCGCTGGGTAACTGAGCATGAAAAAAAATAAAAAAATAAAATAATAGCCTCGTCAATTATGGTCTTAGGACCGGTGTGATGTAAAAAAAAAAAAAAAAAAAAAAAGTATTGCAGAGTAAATTTTATTACAGAGTATAGTTGTAAAAGTGGTATTTCTTAATGACTGTATACTCGTACTCTATTTCTACGAGACGTAATTCGAAAACAAACTTTCGAATTTTTAAACCATTTATTATCTCACATCGGCGCTATTTAAGTTGATTACTATATTACTTGTAAATAGATGTAGAAAGTCATTAATTATATTTTACTATTCAAATATATGTATATATCATTTTTCAGATGTTAAGGTACTATCTATTCAGAATTCTTCGTAAAAAAATTATAAACGAATAAAATGGTTACTGTGGCCAATTGATAAGTAATTAAGCGACGCAGGTTGCAAAACTTCTAAACATTTTTTTAATACGTTTTTAAAATAATATATTGTTTTATTAAAAAGAATGACGTATTCAATTGAAGTGTACTCCCTATAAGTATTATAGAAAGACTAACATGTGGGAGTCCAACAAAGGATTTAGTTATATGTATATATATACATATATATATGTGTATACATATACACACACGTAAATGCTTGTGCCTCATTCATTGGACTATTTCGTTAACAATCGCATACAAACGTTACACAAAGGTATGCCTTTTATGTTCGCGTTTATGTCATATGAAAGTTTGAAAAATTTCTTTTAAGAACAATGATAAATTGTGCCGTAAAAAACGTGGACGTTTAAAATTTTACTGTCAGCGGGTCGTATATAAAGTAACGTAAAAGTTAATTTTTACATGAAAGAGAATATCTTGGTCAAAATTTATTTTTACTATTTGTAATTTTACTGGGTCATGTAAAATTTTTTTTAAATTTTCACTTTCTACCAAAATTGTTTTTACTTTGATGGTGTAGAAAAAAAACAAAAATAAAAAGGAATATTTCAGATAAACTCCTACAGGTATGTGTATTTTCACCCGAAGCAGCTCGAGACGAATAAACTTTAAAATTCTCCGCAGCAAAAACCCGGAATTTTTTCCTGCACCGGTTAAAACACCTTCGCAATTTTATTTTTAGTTTACAAATACGAATTTGAAACCAAAAAAGTTTTTTTTTTTTTGGCTTCGACTAAATCGCAACGTCCTTCTGGCGAATAATTCCCTGCAATCAACAATACCCAAGCAACATAAAATGAACATCTAAAAAATTAACAGTAACCAGTAAATGGATAAAGAATAGAATAAAATAAAACTAGCCGCCTATATAAACAAAATAAACTCAAATGAATAAGGGAAAAAAAATTTAAATAGCACAAAAATTAAATAATAATCTTGATTCCTTCAATAAATTTAAAAAGAAAGGATAAAATATTATCACTAGAACAAAGAAGATAAAAAATACATAGTGCAAGATAAATACCGTACGACATCAGGCCATTAGAAAACACAGGTCTCTTGTTGAGAAATTGGACGCAATTAAATAACAGATCTCGTGATCATGAAGCTTAGTCTTCGAAACGCGTCGGGTATATAGTAAAAATTAAATAATTTTTTTATTGATGTATCTAATTTACTTCATACATAAATAACAGGTGGTTAATGTTTTCTCTAAAATTTTGTCGACAGTAGGTATTACAACCCGTGCAATGTCCCGTGTTTGAAAAGATTAAACCCTCTCGGCAATGGCCGGAGCGGAGCCTGCACACAACGGTCACAAATTTACGGGCCGTACTAACTGGGATACAAATATGATAAAATCAAGGTGTGGAGCACAGAGATGGTTGGACCATATGAAAATATTTACCAGGCCCAAGTTCACTGCATATAAAACTCACCCAATCCGCATGATTATCTCTTTTAATTTTATCTAGAAAGTCGAAGAATGAGATGAATGGAAACTTAATACCTGATCTAACCCTCTCTTTATCAATTGAATCATCTCGGTCACTAAGTAATCCCCACAAAAGTTTTCTGCATTCAAGAAAGGTTGAAAGTAATGGCCGTTGGTAAAAACAGCCGCTAAATTATGTACATTTTTCTTTCCTCTTAATAGTACTCAGCTGTTACGTACGTATACACACGCACCAATCTACGCATATATTTATCTACATATATACGTATGTATGTATTTGTATATATATATATACATATATTGTTGCGATAATAAAATTGGTTTTAGTCGGGCGCCGAAAGTCTCGTATAAAACGAATTTGGCCTGCAAAAATCTATTTTAAAACGAGTCTGGCTGAAATTCGTTGTAATAAATTTTGATTACGAGAGATCATAATATTTCCTATTTTTAGTTTGACTTTTCCGCCAGTAACGTTTCTGTAACACAGCTCGCATCTAAAGAACATAAACGAAAATTACTACTTTAACTTTTCGCCTTCTTGTCAAAGAATTTTTTATTTCCCTGGCAATTACTTATTTGTCTTTTTTTCCATCTTTACTTCAACATTTCTTTTTATCTTGAAGGAATTTTTTTTTTTTTGCTAATCAATACCTAGCCGGTTGGCTATCACTAGATTCTGTTGCATACTGAAAACACTGAAACGATCCCCGCCCACTGACGTAGGCTTCAAATACTTATTTTAAGCACTTAAGTCGAATGGCTTCTTCCTGCGCAGCCGACGTGTCTTTGCCGGATTATTCAATAAGGCTACCGCTAGTACGTTCGTATGAATTTGAAGTCTTCCGACGTGTCTTGCGGCTAATTTTATGGTTAACGAAATATTATTCAAACTGAAATTTTCATTCTAAGCGCTAAAATAAAATCCTTTGAATTACGAGTAAAAGAAAATTTAGTCAAGTTCAAAAGAACTAGTACATGTATACATTACGTGTACGATTGGTACAACATTCCTGATGGTTTCAATTTAAGGAAAGAAACTAGTCTTTTTTTCCCCTTGTTTTGGTTTCCCCCGGGCATGTCACCAACGAACGAATACCAATCAGCATGTGTAAATAGTAGTAATTAGGAATCACAAGGAATGAAGTCTAACTAAGAACCCTATACCAAGGATGGAGAAACAATGACAATCAACGTTGATACATGTAAAACAGATGAATCCAAAAGAGTAAAAGGAATGGCATTGTCGAAGGTAAGAGCAAAAGGAGTTAGCTGTCCCACACCATGACCACATCTGCAGTTACAGAGTCCACAGTACCG